>JBCNJP010000025.1:28013092-28071480 GCA_039602395.1 Deinandra increscens subsp. villosa
CGGCCTGAGAAGTCATTGTAGGGGCTGTAATAAAGCCTGATGCTGGTTTGTAATTGTAGCGAGACGGATCTGAGGATCCTGAAGCATTGAAGTCAAGGTGCCTGGGAAATAGAGGACTTTGTTCCTCCACAGGTTTCTTGGACTTCTTAAGCTGCTCGATCTCCTTCATCACCGTTTGGTTGGTCTTCTCTTGCTGATCCATTTGACTTTTTACCTGCTTAATCAAGGAAAACAGATCATTTTTAGTAATAACGAGATCAACAGATTGAACCTGGGATACTGTGAAGACAGGATAGTCAGTTTTTCTCGGCTGCTCGTCCACTTTCTTCTGACGGTCATTAGTCTTCTTCTGGCTTCCTGGAAAGGAAGGAAGATGAGGAATAGAGGACGATGTAGAGGCCGAAACAGATTTTTGTGGGTTTGACATCTTTGGGATTGGAGATCAAATGAAGTGTATGAAATATGGGAATTTGATAAGATTAAGCACCCCTTGCCCCACGGTGGGCGCCAAACTGTTTTGGTCAAAAATTCACTTAGAAATCCTGTATTCCAAACTTAGATTGTGAGGTAGTGTGCTTAACGATCAAATGAGCAAATAATCCAAGTTAGGATGGTGATACAAGGATTTAGCGAGGAAAACTCCAGAATCCTTCGAGTTGCCTCTAGGAATCCTGGATAAAAACCTCGGGAGCCGGCCGAATAGCCGCCTCCTAGTCAATTTTATTGATAATCAAATAAATCGGTACAAGGGGTTGGAGGTTTGATCGATCAGAGCTAAGTGTTACAACGTTTGCAGTGGTAATCGAACTATGTCGAGTGTTGTCTGTGTTCCTATTGATCGAATCCTCGTTTATATAACAAACTAACTACTAACTAACTATCCGGGATTCTCGGGATCTCTTCTCCCCATTTCTCTTGACCGTTGAAGGAGGTTCGACCCACTCTACCACGTGAAAGTTAGTTAAGACCGAGTCTTCAGGAGGTAGTTAAACTCTTTAACGTTCCTGAAAACAAATAAAACACATGGCAAAAATAACGGTTAGTCGATAATAAATATTCAGGATACCTGACTGGACGGGATTCCCAAACTGTAGCGAGATTCCTGATCTTATGTAGCTTTTCTGTGAGCATCCTGAAATCGACCCCTAACACTCCCCATGGAGAGTGGCTTGGACGGATGAAGCCCTTATCTAGCAATTCTTGTAATTGGCTAGATAACTCCTGCATTTCAGAAGGTGCCAGACGGTATGGAGATCTGGCTACCGGGGCGGCACCAGGTGCTAAGTCGATGCGAAACTCTACCTGTCGCGTTGGAGGTAAACTTGGCAAGTCTTCGGGAAAGACTTCTGGATATTCGCGAACAACGGGAACATCTTCCACACGCTTCTCCTTCGGTTTCTTCTCAGTTACGTGTGCTAGGATGGCATGACACCCTTTACGAAGGAATTTCCGTGCCTTCATACTGGATATGAGGTTTAGTTTGGTTCCACTCTTTTCGCCTTGCACGTTTAGAGTGTTGCCATCTGCGAGTGGCATCATAACTATTTTCTCATGGCACATGATTTCCGCATGGTTCTTTGATAACCAATCCATGCCAATTATAACATCAAAGCTTCCTAATTCTACGGGCATCAAATCAATGCTGAAGGAATGGTTGGAGAGTTCTAGCGAGCAATTTTGATAGATTATACCAGTTTCTACTAGTTCTCCGTTTGCTAATTCTACTGTGAACTTAGTGTCTAAGGCAACAGGGGTAATTTCAAGTAATTGGCCAAATTCGGTAGACACGAATCTTCTATCGGCACCAGTATCGAATAAAACGGAAGCATAATGATTATTTAGTAGAAACGTACCCGTCACCGTGTTGGAGTCACGACGAGCGTCTCCGGCATTGATCACAAAGGCTCTTCCTCTAGCCTGATTAGCATCCTGGTTCTTTGCCTTCGGGCAGTCCTTCTTGTAGTGTCCGGTGGCTCCACAACCGTAGCACGTGCGTATTGGGCAATCACGTGCCACATGTCCTTTGGTCTTGCAGATGTTGCAGTAGACATTTCCACAATCGAGGGTGTGGTGGAGGTTGCATTTGTTGCACAGAGGTGGACCACCGGTGTAACCAGTCTTTCGGACAGCATGGGTAGGGGTTGTAGCAGCATAAACCTTTGTTGGTTTGGTTTCCTTAGCAGGGGTCTTTTCTTCGCGATTCCTCCAGAATCCGCGCTTTCTCTTGTTGTCAGGCTTCTTGTTTGCAGAGGGGGTGGTACTGGCTTCAGGGGTCTTGCTCTCAGACTGTTTCTTGCCAAGATTCACACCTTGACGGTTAGCTTGGTAAACCAGGTTGTGAGCCAGGTGCACAGCATCCTGAAAAGTCTGAGGATTTGAGGAGAGGACGTTCCCCTGGATATGAGGTGCAAGTCCCCAGATGTACCGTTCGATCTTCTTGTACAGAGGAGTGATCATGGTCGGACAGAGATGAGCGAGCTCACAGAACCTTTTGGTGTAGCCGGCAACATCAGCTCCATTCATGGATAGGTTCCAGAACTCAGCTTCGAGTTTCTGAAGCTCTTCTCTAGGAAAATACTCATCGCGAAGCAGTTGTTTGAGTTCGTCCCATGTCATGG
This sequence comes from Deinandra increscens subsp. villosa, assembly GCA_039602395.1. Taxonomy (NCBI): domain Eukaryota; kingdom Viridiplantae; phylum Streptophyta; class Magnoliopsida; order Asterales; family Asteraceae; genus Deinandra; species Deinandra increscens. The sequence continues at coordinate 28,015,711 of JBCNJP010000025.1, forward strand.
CGTAAGCCAAATCAGTTCCCATAGCATCAGCATGGGAGTACCACCAAGTCATAGCGCTATCAGTCAGTGCGCATGTGGAATACTTGACCATGTACTGCTCAGGGCAGTTGCTTATGCAGAAGACGGACTCCATTTTCTCAAACCAGCGAACTAAACCAACAGCGCCTTCAGAACCCTTGAAATTCGCGGGTTTGCAGTTCATAAAGTCTTTGTATGAACATTCACGTGCCCCATTTTCGTTTATGAACTGCAAACCCGCGAATTTCAAGGGTTCGTGAGTAAAGGGCGAGATGCCTAAGGGCACTCGGCGGGAGGGGTCAGGGAGTGAGGACTCTCCCTGAGCATAACAACTCGGGAACTCCTCTATGATCCGCCAGTGCTGAACCTGGCCTGGTATCCATGCGAGGTGAGGTAGCTTAAACACATGGCGCCGTTTGGGCGCGGGCTCCTCAGGGGTGGTTCCGACCTCACGGATCCGGGATGGGCCAGGTGCCCATCCCGGGGTGAATCCCCGTCTGTCGCCACCAGGTGTGGCGACATAGGTCTTCACAGACCGAGCACAGCCTGCGAAGGGGTCGGCGGTGCTAGAAGCACCAATGGGGGCCTCACCGCCAGAAGTGGCGGTGGGAGCAAGGTGGTCTGAGGAATCATCGGAGGTCCTACGCCTAATGGGACTCAGGAAACCATAGAGAATGGGTGTCTGGCGAATGATACCAACAGTGGCTCCCTCGGTCTCAGCGCTGGAGGGTATGTAATCCTCCGGTGAGGGAGTATAATCCTCTGGTGTAGGGTCTTCAGGTGATGGGGTGTACTCCACGCTGGGTTCCTCGTCAGAATCGGCAACGCAAATGACTTCCTTGGAATTCATCACTGCGAAAATATTCCAACAGGAACAGTGGTCAGTAACATCATGATAGTATAGAAACTAAAGCAAGAAAGCAATGCATAGGTAACACATAAGCTAGCATAAGTAAACATATCAAAGATGAGGTCTTGCATGCAAATGGTAGCTTCGGAGTGGGTTATAGTGCAGGTTCAGTTTTTTTTTGTTTGTTTGTTTGTCCTGGTTCGCTATAACCACGGCTCTGATACCAATCTGTCACACCCCGGTCAACGGTATCGGGTGTGAGCGAGAATGGAATCATAGTCGAGGATACATAGAACAACATCTAATACATTTAAAACTTCATAAAACATTAATTCATTGTATTGCAGCGGAAAGTGATAGTGGACAATGATAATGTCTTACATTTGAAAATAAGTCTTAAATTAATATTAAAAACACTGAACGGTTTATTAAGATAGTCGGGACTATGACTCCGTAAGCAGGTCCGATAGCATAGATAAGCCCCATTTGCATGTCCTCCGGTGTTTGCATCAATTACCTAAGAAATCATGACTTTTTAAAGGGTCAACATAAAGTTGGTGAGGTTCACAGGTTTAGGATTTATCATTTGTAAAACAGTTTTCAGTATACTTAAATATTACAAGGGTTTATTGTTGTGGGTGTATGAGCTCACTTGAACATTGATTTCAATTACTAACGGTTTACCCACCCATAGCATCTCTTGCCCAGAGATGTTAAACAGAGCAGAATAACTGACGTGTACCCCCAGACAATCCGGAGTCAGAACTGGAACTACCAGTTAGGGTAGGGTTGTCAACCCAAATAGATCTATTCACTAGCTATCGTTTCGTACAGAACTAATTGAAATCAATTAATGGTGGGATACAGTTGTACAAACGTTTATAACGATAATGTACTAAATTGGGCAATCAGTCAGAGAACAAGTAGTCATACGGTTAACAGATAAACCATAATATTAAGTAAAAAGCATTTATCAGATTTCATGATTTCTCCCCCAAAGTATAAAACAGTTAAAAGAAAAGGGGCCGTGAAACTCACTGAATCAGCAGGTAAGCAGAAATTTAGCAGTGTAGGAACGGTAGCGCGTAACGTCCTAAATAGTTAAATAAACATATGCATAAGGTCTATGATCATTTGAGTAATAAAGTCACCCAAGTGATACCGGTCAAGTCTTGACGTTTTAATCCCGTTTGTGTGCGTTTGGAAAACCCGTTAGCTTGTATTTATTAAATAAATACTTTCATGAATAATTATATTTATGTTCAATAAATATAAATAAGGAATCATCATTTAGTAACTAAATCAAGTATTGAACATCGAGTTTAAAATAATAATGTTTATTATTATTTTCATAAGTTCGTTATAATTAAATTTAAGTAAATAATTATGTGTTTGATTAGTTAATTTTGCAAGTTATAATTATTCTTAAATAATTATGATTAACCATACTTTTGTGAATAAAACATATTTTAAATCCTTTGTAAATAATTATTTGACAAAAAAAATTATTTATTTCATTTTAATTATGAAAGGACCTTTAAGCTTTTATTTTAAATCACAACATTTTATAGTCTTGAAATCGTTTAAAATATTTTTTTGACATGAAATATTTATTTCTTTCTTAAATATTTTCAAAACATCGTAACGATGCTTGGATTTATATAAAGTTGTCTTTATAAAAACTTGATTTTATTTAAAAATCTCTAACGGACGTAATTCCATTTTTGGTTACTTTGATTTCATCAAAGTAACATTAAAAATCCATATAAGTATTTAAAGTCAATGGCTTGTCTTTGATTTATTTTTATAAAATCTTTTTATAAAAATATTTATTTCCACATGAGACTTTTTATAGAAAAAAGTCTATTTATAGCAAAAGTCTTAGAAATGTTAAAACTTGTAATAAATCCAAGTATTTATGTCAAATTAATCATTTGACATAAATATTATTCTCACCATTTTTAGTAACAAAATCTATAAAAATTCCTTTTGTCATGTAAGGTTTTTAACACAAATTTAATATGTCATTTTTCTCAAACAAGTAATATTCATTTACTTGTCATAGGTTGTTTAGTTATTTTTAGTCATGATTTACATATGTGTTAACTTAGTTATAAGTCCAGTACATGTTTATTATGTTCTTTCATCTTCTAGCATTTTCTTATAACATGATCACATGTTCATATCTACTAACACATTGTGTTAGGACCAATGATTTAATAATATGCAATCACTAACACATTTGTGTTAGGACAAGAAATATAAATAACAATCACTAACACATTTGTGTTAGGACAAGAAATATAAATATAAATAACAATCATTAACACATTTGTGTTAGGACAAGAAATATAAATATAAATAACAATCACTAACACATTTGTGTTAGGACAAGTAAATATAAACATGTATGGATTGTTAGTTAATATTTATGATTTAATTTATATGAAGAGGCTTGGGTTTTTGTTTAAATCAACTAACTTATGAAACGAAGGTTTCATATACATAAGATTCATGGTGCACATTTGTTACTTTCACTTTGATTTCACAAATGTGTTTCACCACACTCCTTGGCTATTTTTACGTCTCTAAGACACCAAGATGAGTGCTTGATCTTAGAAAAAAGGAGGTTAAGATGGGAGTTTTTGTTAGTTGATCAAACAAAACACAATCAATTTTAGTTACTTGGTTGGTTGCTGTCAAGACTTGAGGGTTTCATGGGGTGGAAAATATGTAAGAAGATGTGAGTTAGAAGACTCACAAGAAACAAGAAGAAAATCGGTGGAGGTGGCGGTGGTCCGGCGGTGGTCCGGCAGGCGGAGCAGCGGCAGCAGGCGGTGGCCGGTGGTGGTCCGGCGACGGCGGTAGGGTGGCTGGGGGTGGTTCTCAGCCGAAAGAGAGGAGGAGGAGAGTGGTTGGGTGTGTTGGGTGGAGCAAGGGGGGTGTAGGTCCGAGATCAAACCACCTACACGATATATGATCGTAAATGAGTGCGGAAACCTCAAATACGATTGATTCAAGAAACAAGTAGATGAAATAGATTCAATCTAAGATAAAGATTGAATCTTGAATGAGAAACACCACTTGGAAGCTGATCGTAAACTAGAAGCAACAAGAAGAAATCGTAAACTTGTAATTTGTGTTGAAAAGCTTGAGTTACAATCATAAACAATGAGGTTTATATAGTACCTCATACAAAATCGTAAAACTAAAGGAAGCCCACATGGCCCAATCATAAACTATAATAAGCCCATTTACCTATTAAATAAAAAGCCCAAAACAAAGTTAAACTAAGCCCAATACTAATGTTCATGCCTTAAATAAATCTAGCCCAACAATCTTCCCCTAGGCATGAACCATTAGTCCACTTACGGCAGCAGCAGATCGAATCTGAATGAGCTTTGAACGTTGTTGAACCACCATCCCTTCTCTACGATCCGCTTTGCAGTTCCATCAAAGATACCAACCCTTATAGCATTCTCCATGTCGTTTTCATCTCCAAGTATGGGTTGGGTGGCTAAGAGCTTGATGTCTCGCTCTCCAAATCTTAGCAAGTCCACTGGATCATAGAATCAGAATTGCCTCATCGGCTTGCAGAGCACCACCACTTCATGAGTTGTCGGATCGTAACACCAGCAATCAAAATTTCTGACCAGTGTCCCATCTTCGATCTCGTCCAACATGTTAATGACTCTTGTACGCTTAGTGGGTGGCCTCCTAGCTTCACCAATGGGCTGCCCAGTCACTGGGTCAGTCCCTGTCTCTATCCATCTGACCGCTTTCAACTCAAAATCTGCAAAGTTGTTTTCTTGATGGCTCAGCAGGTTATTGCGGATAAGATTTCCTTCAGGTCCATCCCATCTGTTTATGAAGGGAGCTCTCAAAAGGCTTCTGATCTCAGGCTCAGTCCAGGAGTGGAATTGACCACGCGATTGATAATACTCCACAGGACTGTAGCCGTCACGGATCACGGCAAAGAGTTTCTTCTCGTTGTCATAATGCCAACACAAGATGGTCTCACGACTCCCACGTTTGTCAATTGAGCTCTCACCCACATCAATGGTGTATTGAGTGGGGGCTGGTCCCTGGAAGAACTCCCTGAACCAGTTTTCGTGGCATCTTGGTGCCTTAGAGATGATTCTGCCACAGCGGGCGTAATCAGGCATATCAAAGTTCTCATCTCCTTCATCTGTCTCTATAGCATCTGCAGCCTGCACTCCCTGTGACGAACCTTGACCTGGGGCACCTGAGGAGTTGGATCCCACAACATCCTTCAATTCATTATACTTCTTCCTCAGGTCCACCAGCATGTTGTACAGATATTTCATTCTGTCTTTGTCCGCCACCTCCTTCTCTCTCATATACTTGTTTTCAGCTTGAAGAGCCTTGATCTCATTTTCTCTAATTCTGTTTTGAGAGATCAGGAAATTGATCTGAGGATCAGCACTTATCCTCATATTTACTGGAAGCTCTGCTGCTTGAAATGGCCTGAAGCTAGGAGCAGTTGTAGGCTGAGTTAAAACAGGTGCTGCGCTCACTTTCACAGGGCTTGGAACAGCGAAAGTGTGATCAACCTCTATGAATTGACTTTCTTCCCGAACTGGGCTATGTTCGGTTAGAAGTGATGAATCAGTCTGAGCAGGAACAGGTTGATCTTGAACAGTTTCAGCAGCTGCTTCTTCTTGAGTACTGGGACCCTCAGAACTGGGCCCAGCTGGATGTACTAATAAGATGCTTGAGCTGGTCTTTGATAGCTTGAATCTGATGCTCCTTGGATCTGACCTCTTTCTAGGTGAAGGTTCACGTGCTGGAATTGGTTCCACAAGAACATCTTCAGCATCCAGATTCAGCTCAGGAGGGGTTGTATCACTGCCTGACGATCCGATCATGTCATCCCTTGACCTTTTAAGGTTAAGGGGCCCCAGATTCCCATAGATATCATCATCAGTGATCTCCTGGCCAGCGAGAATATCATCCATTACATTCTCTTCATCGGAGGGTATGATTGCATCTTCTTCTTGTACATTAACAGCCGGAGTTGCTGTTAAGTCTTGGTCTTCAGCCACGGATGCATTAACATTTGGCACTGCAGCTTCAGGTTCATCTTCATCAAATTCTTGTTCCCTTGCCACCTCTGGGAACGCACCTCTCTTAACCCATTCAAGTCTTCCTTGAAAGCTGTTTTTGCCCTTTCTATCTTGGGTTTGAAGACCAAAAACCCCACAATCCATTACTTTGATGTCCAACTTCTCAATCCTTTCTTCAATCATCGGGTATTTCTTCATGACCACCATTTGCACAAACCTTGGTGTCATCAAAAATTGCTCTCTGGCACTCAAATCAGCATTGCCTACCCAGTCCATCAGCATCATCTTTGAGAAGTTGAAATCCCAATCTAAAGCCAAAGAGATGAAAGCAGTTCCATGTAGTTGATTCAGCTGATCAAAACTGGTTCTCTTGCCTAGAAAAGACTTTTGCATATAATGTGCTAGGTACCTCCAGTAGTGCGGCAGAAGCTTCTTAAAGATTGGCAGAAACTTCCCCTCGTACCCCATAGATTGAGCACCAGCAAGAACAACCTCCTTTGGATACTTGATTGGATCAGTGGCTTTATCCATGATGTTCAGCCCCTTTCTGATATCATCTTCCTCAATCACTACTTGTCTGTTCTGAACAGTTGCAGTAATAATTGTCTTGTCAGCATTTGCTCTTGCAGTACCCCAGAACTCTCTGACCAGCATCTCATCAATAAGTACATTCGTCCTCAGTGTATGATTTATTTTGCAAGTGTTCATCCCGGCCACCAGAGAATAGAATAACTCCATATGCTTTTCTGGTGGGTCTTCCAGATACGCTGGGATGCAGTGATCCTGTTCAAACTTTATCTCTTCGTCTAGCATCTCTTCTGCCATCTGAGAAGACGAGACAAATGCATCAGACATATTCATCAAAGCTATTATAAATATTAACGCTTGACGTTGTTCAATTGAAAATCACATTTTACTTTTGAAGATCACACAGTTTCAATTTGAATTTTTATGGAAAATAATTGAGTTAAGCACACGCTCACCAACCACTATCAATTTTATCTCAGAAACGATTAATTTTAATGAGATCTTAAGAAACATTAGGTGTTTATGGTTTTTTTTTTTAAAAAAAACACATTTAAGTGTGTTTACGATTCAACAAAATTGGTTTATGATCCAATAACAGGTTTACGATACACGAAACGGGTTCACGACTGGGCTTAATTTAGGTCCAATCGTAATCACAATGCCCAGTCGTAAACACCGAAAATCAGTCGAAGCCCAGTCGTAAACTCCTTTGTCGTATACTCCGATCGTAAACACTCATCGTAAACAAAAAATCGTAAACAGCGATCGAGAACGTGAATCGGAAACATCCAATGGTCGTCTTCTCCGACGAGATAATCGTGAACACCCCAAAACCACCATTGTCAAACCTGCAAATTCTCGTAAACAAATTTAAACACCCTTAAACAGTTATCATAAGCAACCAAACTACCTTTAATGAGTTTTTAGTACAAAATCGACTTCAACACGCGTGAAAACACTCGAAAACAGTGAGTATCTCGAGTTAGGGCTCAAAACGAAGAAAACCGAGAATCCGTTGGTGAAAATCTGATAAATCAAACGAATGAAAGGGGTTTCTTGGTCGGTAAACGATTCCGGTTGCGACTGTGGGCTCGGATTTCTCAGAGGATGGTCGGAGAAGGGTTTGATCGGTTTTCCGGTGAGGACAGCGGTGGCTAGGGTTTCAAGGGCGGTAATCGTAAACGAGAGTGAAAAAATGAGATGGATCGGAAATGGGTAAAGATGAGGGTTTTGTTAAATAAAAAATTACACTTTGGCCCCCTCAACTTTTTAAAGTCACACAAATACTCCCAAACCTAAAAAAAATGTTGATTCTCTAAAAAATGTTAACCTTTTAGAATTTGAGAATATTACAAAGCTTCCCCTCAGACTCAAACCCCGAGTATCTGATCTTGATCAAGATAAAATTTAAAAGAAATAAATTTTTAAACATTTAAGGATAAGAACAATAAAACATAAAACAATTAAAACCTAATAACAGAATTTAAAAAATTTACTTGCCTCAAAGCTGATGTAAATTTATGGATCAAACCAGACAGATCTTTAACTGAGGAACCTTTTTCAGCTTCCGTTACTCGACGCTCTAGACAATTGCTCAAAATTTTTGAAACCATATAAACTCACATCCAGTTAAAAGTTTTAAGTGCTTAAATTGTGGTACATAATTACCGTCATGTTTAACCGTCCCCACACCCAATTGTTCATAGCAAAACCTACCCAACCTCAGAGTTTATTGAGGATTCACAAACCCCCAACTTGAGGAACCATGCAACACTGCTTTGACAACCACTTATTTCTTATTTTCATGAATTATCGGTTGGTGATCAGGTCGGCCGCATAAGCACGCAGAGAAGACCAACAAAATAGTTTTCTTTTCTTTTTCACAATTTTCATATATATATATTTTTTTGATTCTTTTTCTTTTTCTTTTTCTGTGGTGTTGTCATTCACAGTATAAACATGGCGTGTGAGAGAGTGAATACTAGGTAAATACCACTCTCAACCCATTTTTGCCGGGTCTCAGTTTTTTAAACTATGTAAACTAGGATGGAAACCTAAACATATATAAGAGTTAAGATTACTGCACTTACAATGGATGATCATTGTTTTTTATTTAGCTTACCGAACATCATCTTTGAGACGTCTTTCACTTCTGCCTTACACGTGTCAGTCTCTGATCGTCATGGAAATTTATATCACTTCCTACCAACTCAAGGCAAACAAAAGACATCATAAAAACCTCAAACAGATATTTTTTGTATTTTCTGAGACAATTATATTTCTTCCCCTGTTTTTATGAGGCTTTTGAAAAATAAACACTAAATTTTTTTTTTTTTAAGTTTTCTATTTTTATATTTTTCTTTGAAAATTTTCTTAAAACAAATATTTACAAACAAAAATTGATCAGATCATTCCTCGAAGGCAATCATCCGAAGGCCTTCGACACACATTTCAAAATTTGGACGCGGGAGGGGTTTTGTGAAAATGTCCGACACATTCTGATCGGAGCTTACCTTTTGAAGCTGAATTAGCTCCCGATCATAGCAATCTCGAATGAAATGTACCTTTATGTCTATATGCTTGGTTTTAGAATGTTGGACAGGGTTTTTCACAATTTCCAGAGCAGCAGCATTGTCGCAAAAGATAGGAGTGTTAACGAATTCCATACCGTAGTCTGTGAGCTGGTTTTGGATCCATACTACCTGTGAAGTACCGGCAGATGCTGCCACGTACTCTGCTTCGGCAGTTGATTTAGATACGGTATGCTGCTTCTTGCTCTGCCAGGAAATGAGTCGATCGCCCAGATATTGACATCCTCCAGTGGTTGACTTTCGATCCAAGTCACTGCCTCCATAGTCACTGTCAGTATATGCATACAATTGAAAGTCAGTGTTCTTTGGGTACCAAAGACCAAGCCTAGGCCTGCCCTTCAGATACCTAAAAATACGTTTAACAGCATTTAAATGAGAAAGTTTAGGGTTAGCCTGATAGCGAGCACACAAGCAAACTGCATGCATAATATCTGGCCGACTTGCTGTTAAGTACATCAGTGAACCAATCATTGATCGGTACGTGAATTCGCTCACTGACTCCCCGTCTGCATCTGCTGACAAGAGAGGTCGGGATGCCATTGGAGTTGAAATTGGCTTTGAGTCTTGCATCTTGAATTTTTCTAGAATCTCATTCACATATTTGGCTTGGTGAATAAGAATCCCAGATTCATCTTGTTTTACTTGCAAGGCTAGGAAGAAACTCATCTCCCCCTGATCGCTCATTTCAAACTTTTTCTTCATGATCTCCTCAATTCGGTGCACAATTCCTCGTTTGTTGAACCGTAGATGATGTCATCTACATACACTTGCACCATGATTATATCCTCATCCACCCTCTTTCTAAACAAAGTTTGATCAACAACTCCTCTTGTATATCCATTCTCCACCAGGTGATTGGACAACGTTTCATACCAGGTACGAGGAGCTTGATGTAAACCGTACAAGGCCTTATCCAGTAGATAAACATGATCTGGATTTTCTTCATCTATGAACCCTGGTGGTTGGGTTACATAAACTTCTTCGTTCATCTCTGCATACAGGAAGGCAGTCTTCACATCCATCTGATGGACTGTAAAATTGAGATACGATGCCACAACCAGAAAGATCCGAATTGCTTCCAATCTCGCCACTGGAGCGTATACCTCGTCATAGTCAATCCCGTGAACTTGCCTGTGACCTTGTACTATTAACCTCGCCTTGTTTCTTACAATGATTCCTGAGTCATCCTTCTTGTTCTTATAAAGCCACCTCGTGGGAATCACCTTCTTGTCATCTGGCCGCTTCACAAGTCGCCACACTCCCAGCTTTGAGAACTGATTAAGCTCATTGTGCATGGCCTCTATCCAATTCAGATCTCTGAGAGCAACCATCACATTCGGAGGCTCAATCTGGGAGATAAAACATGAGTACATGCAGAAATTGATATCCCCTGTGCGGCTTCTAGTTGAAACTCCTGCAGACACTGGTCCAAGTATGTTGCTGACTGGATGATCCTTGTTGATCCTAGATACCTGAACTTCTGGCACAGACACAGAAACAGGTAGATTAGAACTAACAATATTATCATTTATATCATTCATACCTGAGCCTTGTGGAATTTCTGAATCATTATCACAAGTTCCTGATGTTCCCGGAGCATCTGCGTTGTCATTTGTAGGAACAGGAACTGGTGCCTTCTCACAGACTCTTTCAGTGTGAGGTCTTGATTCAGAAGGCTGAGTGATAATCTCTTCTTCTTCACCCAAATTGTGAAGCTCATTCGAAAACTTGAATCCTTCAAACAGAGACCCATAATTAAAAATCCAATCAGGTCCGGTCCCTGCATCCGACGGATTGTCTTCAAGCCAGTCCACGTTGAACGCTTCAATGATCAAACCGGTAGTCTTGTTATAAACACGATAAGCACTATTTCCCGAATATCCAACGAAATAACACTCATCAGCTTTCGCCTCAAATTTCCCTACGTCGGACTGTATCAGTATCGTGCACGGACATCCAAATGTCTTAAAATATCCCACCGTTGGATTTTCTTTATAGACAATCTGATACGGTGTTTTCTCATGACGCTTGTTCAACAAAACACGATTCTGCACATAGCACGCCGTATTGACTGCTTCAGCCCAGAAGAAGATTGGGAGTTTAGCTTCACACATCATCGTCCTTGCAGCTTCAATGAGTGTCCTATTTCTTCTTTCAGCTACTCCATTTTGTTGAGGTGTGTACGGCGCACTAAACTGTCTATCTATTCCCTTAGCCCCACAAAACATATTCAACTCAGCGTTCTTGAATTCCGTTCCGTTATCCGATCTGATAGCTTTGACCTTCTTGTTCAGCTGATTCTCTATGAGTGTGACAAACTGTTTCAGTAGGGCTGGAGTTTCATACTTGTTTGACAAGAAATAGACCCAAGTAAAACGTGAATAGTCGTCCACAATCACGAGACAGTAGGAGAATTTGATGATGCTCTGAACTTGCATAGGCCCAAATAGATCCATGTGTAGAAGTTGTAGAACTGATGACACAGAGTTTGCTATCTTTGGACGGTGTGGCAACTTGTGCTGCTTCCCCTTCGCACATGCCACACATTTTTCCACAGTTGAGAAGTCTTTGATGGGTAGCTTTCTGACATGCTCTCCCTTTGCGAACTTGGTCAGGTTCTTCATATTTGCATGCCCCAGACGACGATGTCACAACATAGCCAAATTTTCGTTTTGTTTTGAGATGAGGCATGCTTCTTCTGACGTTGGAGGATTGCCCATGTTGAGAAGATATGAATTTGAGCGTCTTGGAGTGCGCATCAGTATACATTCCTCGGGAATCTTCACGCCGGGCTTCAAAATAATGCATTCCTTCCGATTGAACATCACAGAAAAGTCTTTGTCACAGATCTGAGAAACACTCAGCAAACTGTGAGACAGTTCCTCCACATAATGTACGTCAGAAAAAGACAGATTTCCACTTCTCACAACACCTTTCTTGCTAATTCTACCACCCACACCACCTGCAAATGAAACTCCTCCACCATCGAAATCCTCTACATCTTCCAAAAGGGACATATCTCCGGTCATGTGTCGGGAGCAACCACTATCAACGTACCAGAGATTGTTGATAGATCTTCTTGGCTGACCCTACAAGAATCCGAAATTAATGAGATCCAGGTACCCAGGCCATAACAGATCTGGGCACACATTTTGCATCAATGTAGTTAACTAATTGAAGAATCATTTCAGACTTTGATCCAGATACATTCTCATTTTGAATGTTGACTTTTGGTTTCCATGTGGTGGTTTTCTCTGGTTTCAACACAGTTGTTGAATTGTTCACAATCACAGGTTTCCTTTGAGGTGGAATGACCTTTTTACCAGTTGTCTTTTTAACCGGTGTCCACTCAAGTTTCAGTTTAGTATACACAAGTTGTTTTGTTTGAGTGACACCTTTTTGTTTCAAAACCTGTTGCTCGGCTTTCGCTTTGCCATTAGATTGATTAGCTCTTTTTACTTTAGCCACTTGTTTTTCAACAAATTCTGGTTTTATCTTGTGGTAAACTCCTTTAGATACATAAGTTTGTTTTGGAGTTCTGGTCATATTCCACTTATCAACAACAGGCTTTATCACAGGTGCCTTTGCGTTTGAAACCTTAGACTGTTCAGCCTTCATTGATTCAAAACACTGCTTCCCCTGAGACACAGCTTGTTGTTTCTGCTTTTGTTTTTGCTTCTCTCCGGTCATCATTTTCTCCAACATACTAGTCCGTGGGTTTTGCGGATAGTATGGTTGGTAAGGTCTATTAACACAGTTAGCTGCAAAATGTCCTGGCTTTCCACATTGAAAGCAATTCATGAGTCTAGGCCCATTGACATGGCTACAGAGGTACGAACGTCTTGGGTAAGACGACTTCCACTCTGGCTTATCATCCCATTTGTGTATAACACGTTGTTTATCCTTATCAGATTGTGTAATTAAACAAAATTGTTCCGATTTAGATTTGTTTGTTCTATTAAAAGCTGACACAACCTGAGGATAAGCAACAAAGTCTTTGGGCTTAGTCTCACGACCTGTTTTTGTGTTAGGCACACGAATTTTAAAACCAGACACTTTTTCATTTGATTCTGAAACATTTTTTAACAACGATACAGCTACTTGTTTTGACTTGGATGTTTCTAGTTCTGACACAAGTGCCATTACATCATCCTTAGGTAAACACAAACTAGAACTACTAGAACTACTAGACTCATGACTCTCTGCCACTCTCTGACACTCTGCATCCTCCTCAGAAATGTCTTTGATTTCTACTTCATCTGCACAATAAATAGATACATCAGAAGCGCTCACACAGTTATTCAGAGAAGTATTTGATGGACCTGCTTCACACGCGTCTGTCATCACTCTATCCTTATTACCCAAGCCATAAGTCATGTGCTTTTCATTTTCAATTTCCTCTACTGTCATAGGCTTCACTCCAACCAAGACACTATCTAAAGGAGGTCCTTCTTCATGCATTTCCGATGCAGATCTATCTATCTGATCCTCCTCTAAGATCATTCCTATCACATCTCTAGTTTTATCTTGAGGAACAACGTTCTTGTTTGCAAAGCTAATTCCTATTCCACCTTTATCCTTACCCATTCTAACCTCAGTTATGCAAGTATCTAGAGATTTACTAGCCTGTAACATTCTTTTGCTTCTCATAAGGTTCATGTCAAGCTTAACCTGCAACTCATTGTTCTTATGCTTAAAGTCATCTATCTGCTTACTTAGCTCAGCTATTTCTAACTTAGCGTTGTCATACAAATAGGCATTCTCAGTTGCAAGTTTCTTATATTTCACTATATCTAATTTCTGGGCTTTAACTTTTTCTTCATTCTTTTGCCATCTACCCTTAAATGAGCTTCTTTCACATTTTGTCTCAAACAATTCTAATTCAAAGTTTTTGCAAAATTGTCTAAGACCAGTAATTATACGATGACAAACAGGGTTAGAACATACCTTGGTGTGGTCAGCTGCCATAGCTTCATTCTCCTCAGGTTCATCTTCAGTAACGACAAAAGCATGCTCTTCCTCATTATCATCATCCATAGCAGTCATCATAGCATGTGTCAAGCTCAGATCCTTCATTTGGGAAGTCCAGTCATATCCTCCTCCTTCCTGTACCATCAAAGCGCTTGTCTCTGCCTTTGCCTTCCCATCAGCTGGTTTCTTTATCTCTGCTTTCTCCTTCCTTGGCTTGCTGCATTCTCTTGCAAAATGCCCATATTCATCACAATTGTAGCACCTAAGCTTGGTTTTATCAAACCCCATTCTGATCTTGTCTTGATCCTTCCAAACATTTCTCCCTGTAGTCGGCATGAACTTCTTAGCCCTGAACACAGCCATAGCCATTTGCCAAGAGACATCCAACATCTCCACATCCTCTGGATTTATCTGATTCAGCTCTCCTGATAGGATCTCAGTAGGGATTAGGGTTCCGGCCATCAAAGCATGATAACTGTTCATGAATCCCATACCAAGTGCAAAATTGGGATCATTGGCAGCCTCAGAATTTTCACCTCCACTCGAACTAGATTGAGGTTGTGCTACAAATGCATTCGTTTTAGTCACAGAACTTGATCCACCTCCAACAGACTTTCCTTTCTGCTTCACATCTACTTCTTCTGACAACAAAGCTTGATTCAGTTTCCCAGCCAAACTAAGAGAGCTTATGTGATTCAACTCTCGTTGCTTGTCATCAATAAGCTTGGACTTCAACTTGTTGATCATTTCATCAAGAGACAGCTCACTCAATTTGTTGTTGTCCTTAATGATTGAGATATTGGTGTTCCATGACTTTGGTAAACTGTTCAGCAGCTTCAAATTCTTGTCTTCCAAATCCGGCTCCACACCATAGCTTGACATTTATGCCATCAGAGATACAAACCTTTGCACTTGCGCTTCAAACGATTCACCTTGGATATGGTTGAACAAATTGAATTTTTGCTTCAACATTTGCTTTCGACTTGCCTTAATGTCTGGATTTCCCTCATAGGCAACAATTAATGCATTCCAGAGTTCCTTCGCCGTCTTGCAATGCTTAAACCCTTGAGCAATGTCAGGTGTTAGTGCCATGGTCATAATTGCAAACGCCCTCTCAGCCTTGTTACACCTTTCCCAGTCCTCATCTTCAAACTCTTCTTCAGTCTTAGCTTTTCCTGACTTAGCTCCTTCTCCATGAGTAGGCACATGTGGTCCATTAATTACTGCTCTCCACAATCTCAAGTCAACACTCTTCAAATGGTTTTCAAACCTGTACTTCCACTCCAAAAAGTTATCCGCCGAAGTGAGTCTAGGTGGACGAGTGATAGAGCCAATCTCGAAGTCCAACTTCTGATACATACTTGGTTCAAAATCCATCCCGATAGCAAAGGGAACCTAAATCTAAAGTCCAAAAACTGAGATTACGAAGAAAAACACTTGATTACGATCGTAAACGCCTAATTACGATCGTGAACACCTGATTCCGATAAAACCCAAAATCGCAAACACAAACCGCCTTAAAAAAAATCGTAAACACTGATTACGATATCTGATTACGATCGCCGAGTCGTAAACACCGTTTCCGATAAGAACCAATCGTAAACTCCAATTACGATAAAAACAGTCGTGAACACAGATTACGACTTGTGATTCCGGTAAAGCAGAATCGTAAACACCGATTACGACCAAGCAAAATCGTAAACACAAATCTCTCGATCGTAAACCCGATAAAAATCCAATCTTGATGTCGTAAACACACTGATGATGAAGATCTTCAATGAACTCAGTCGTAATCACCGAAGAAACCGAGAAACAACCAGTCGTAAACTTCAAAAACCCAGAAACCTTCAACAAAAACTCGAACAAAACCCAGAAAACTCTTGAATCAATATCGTGAGAGCCTCGAATCTAAGATTCTTGGCTCTGATACCAATTGTAGGTCCGAGATCAAACCACCTACACGATATATGATCGTAAATGAGTGCGGAAACCTCAAATACGATTGATTCAAGAAACAAGTAGATGAAATAGATTCAATCTAAGATAAAGATTGAATCTTGAATGAGAAACACCACTTGGAAGCTGATCGTAAACTAGAAGCACCAAGAAGAAATCGTAAACATGTAATTTGTGTTGAAAAGCTTGAGTTACAATCATAAACAATGAGGTTTATATAGTACCTCATACAAAATCGTAAACCTAAAGGAAGCCCACATGGCCCAATCATAAACTATAATAAGCCCATTTACCTATTAAATAAAAAGCCCAAAACAAAGTTAAACTAAGCCCAATACTAATGTTCATGCCTTAAATAAATCTAGCCCAACAGGGGGACTTGGTCTCCTTTTATAATAAAAAGTGATTATATTATTCATTGGTTAATAGTGAGTTGTCAACCTCTCATCATCTCTAACTAATTCAAGAGTTTGTGATTAATTTTTATAAACCTTTCAAGTGTTTTATAAAAGTTCAACACTTTTATAAAATATAAAGTGGTTAGGAGTTTATAAAATTTATAACTTTTTAAAATATAACCCAAGTTTATTAAATCAAATAAGGTGGGGGGTTTTTTTTTTTATAAAAGTTGATGGTCCAAATTTTTATGAAAATATTAGTGGGTTAAAAAAAGGTTGGGTTAAATGGTTATAAAAAAGTTTATGGGCTAAAACAATTAATTAAATTGTTTTATAGTTGGGCCGAAGCCCAAATGGATTTGGAAATGAGAATGGGCTGAGGCCCATTTTGGGTCTCACAAATGAAACGGGCTGAAGCCCAAGGGGCAAGCGGGCTGGGCCGGCGGTCCTCGGGTTGGGCCGAGAGGGAGAAAAGAAAAAAAGGGTTGGGCCGGTTTCGGCCCAAGGCTATTCGGGCCGCGGGTCGGGCCTCCAGGTCGTGTTGGACACTCGGTTAGTCGAGTCGAGTTATCGGGTAAAATCTCGGATTTCTTCATCCTCCTCATCCTCAACCGCATTGACTCTAGGATTATCATTCCTGTAATAAGACTTGGACCGTTGTTGCTTTCCAGGAGAATCCGTCCTTCTGCTTGAGGATTCAGATTTTGACACATCGCTTCTTTTCTGGATTTTCTTATCATCTTCTAGCCGAACCTCAATGCCCTTGTTTTGACTTCATCAAGGTTCCTGCAAGGAGTCATAACTAGGTCATCATAAAAACGGGAATCCCTTCTAAGCCCCATCTTGAATGCTTCTACAGCAGCTGCCATATCCAAGTTGGGAATATCCAGAGCTTATCCAAGTTGGGAATATCCAGAGCTTCTCGACCAAATATGGCCACATAGTCCCTAAGGGATTCATCAGACTTCTGAACTATCCTGTACAAGTCACCTGTGAGCTTTTCAAAGCAAGAAAACTGGTTATTAAACAAGTTAACTAAATGCGGAAAAGAAGTAATGGTATTAGGAGGGATGAGTAGCCATTTCAACGTTGGTCCTGTTAGTGTTGAGTCGAATCCCTTGCAAAGGCAAGCTTCTTTGATGTTTATTAGGATGGGGTTGATTTCCATCTGTTCCCTGTATTGTGCCACGTGCTCCTTAGGATCCGTGGTCCCATCATAGAGTTTCATGTTAGGAGTTTAGAATCTTTTTAGAATCTCCACGTCACAAATGGGCGATGCAAACCTGGAAACTCTATGACTGCCTGCTGGCACTTCAAGAATTGCCCGGATAACACCAGGGACACTTGAGATCATGTCCTTTAGTCTCTGAAGCTCCATAGCTATAGTTGGGTTGATACCTGCATCCTGCACAGTTCCTTGGTTAGGAGTAGCATAAAAGTTATCAAAGTTGTTACCAGCCCGGGGATTCTGAGGATGGATCTGGGGTCCATATTCAGCATCTCTGAGGATAGTCGGCTCAGTTGTGGTCTCCACTTTCATGGGGATGAAGTCTCCCTCATGCATCTCCTGAGATGAGCTTGGAAACATGCCTACAGAGATAGAAGGGTTAGAAAATAAGGATCCTTGGGGATCTTGAGCAGCTCGGAAGTGGCTTGAGAATTCAGGGAACGACTGAGTTGAGGATCCTTGTAGCATTTGAGTCGTAGGTGCCCCTGACTGCTGGTTCCAATGCTCTTGAAAGTTAGACGTCGTGAACCACTGAGGTCGAGACCTGGGTAGTTGCGCTGAGAGTCTCGACGTTTGCTGAATTGAGAATCCAGCTAGCTGCTGGCTCGAGCATCTCGGCTACTGACTTCCGTAATCTCTGACGTAAGATTCTGGGGGCTACTCGGAGTAGATTCCGGAGTACTCCAAATCTATCACCCCAAAAGTCTTCTGATGTTGAGAACCCGAGAATCCCGAAGCAGTAGTCGTTGCAACACTTCACTTTGGAGCAGTAGAGGATTTTGCATTCTGTTTTGTCTGTTCCGATATTTCCGGAGAGTCAAAACCGAATGATTTCGGCATCAAAGAGCTAGTTTCCTCTACTGGTTTCTTTGATTTTCTTCAATTCCATGATCTCCTTCATCATTCTCTTGTTGGTTTTGGCTTGTTCATCCACATGAGTCTACATTTGCCTAATAAAAAACATACAAATCATTATTAGAAATGGAAGGGTCGGTAGACATACCTTGTGATCCAGTAGAAGTAGGATACTCAATTCTTTTAGCATCGGTGTTAGTCGTTTTCTTTGGCATTGGAGGAAGCCGGTGCTAACAGTCGGTTTGGTGGTTGGAATAGATTTAGAAGTAATTTTGATTGAGTCGACATTTTCAGGAATTTATAGCAGGAAGGTGATCAAAGCTCTTGGCTGAATTCAAACACCACTTGCCCCACGGTGGGGGCCAAATTATTTTGGTCAAAAATTTCCTAAGCAATTAGTTGATCAAAATTTGTAAGTGAGGAAGTGTGTTTGATGAATTTGGAAAGAAAAATGTAAGTTTGGATGTTGACACAAGGATGTAACGAGGGAAAAATCCAGGAATCCCTGAGTATCCTCAAGGATCCTAGCAAAAAAGCTCGGGAGCCGGCTTAAAGTGCATGCTGCCTCAAACTTTTATATAATAGAAATTGTTCAAGTACAAATGAAGTGAGCTCGTATTCTAAGTGTTACAGAGAGTTTTGAGAACAAAATGTTGTGTGTTGTATGACGCCCTAGAGCTCGATATATATTAAGGATTACATAATAACTAACTCCCTAAGAATTAGCAACTAATCCCACGTCGCCTAGCTAGCCGTTAGAGTCCACTTGGTCCACGTTTTCTGTTAGTTGACCGAGTCTTTAGGGTACGTGCGTCATATCGAGAGTCATCTGCAAAAAATAAACAAAAGGGAAGGTAATCGTTAGCTAAAAATAAAATCCAAGATCCTTACAGTGAAGTGCTTATGAGCCTCTGCGAGCTGCTCAAGATATCCTAAAATCTGGCACCAACATAAACCTATGACTCACCAACTATGCATATAGTTGACCCTTTTTGCGTGTTTTTCAGGAAATGGACATCCAGCATAGGTGTTGATTATAACTAGGATATTGTGGACCTAGTTAGGATTTATGTTATTATTTAAGCAATGTGCCTTGTAATAGACGTTTAGGTTTGAGTTATGAATAAAATTTAGTATGCTTTTTTATATCCATGCGCAATACTCTTTTCGTGACACCTCGATGTTTCCGCCATCGGTCGGGGTGTTACACCATATAATACCAAAGGCCACGTTAAACAAACACATGTGGCCGTTAGGACCCTTTGGCCACGCTTTCTGGAAGAATTACTTGATTACAACAATTAATATTGGTACCCTTTAGCCACGCTTCTAGGTGGCTTCAGCCACTGATATTCTAACGTGGCCGCATGATACATACGGTGACGGGACCTTTGGTGTCGATTGAAATGAAAAAAAAATATGGCCAAAGACCTTTGGTCACGGTTTTTTTCTGTGGCCAAAGGTGAATTTTGATGTAGTGTAATATTAGGACATCGGTTACTTGTTACTTGTATCAGTAGACTCGATCATTCACCTTGCACAAGTGAGTTTCACGACCCCTTTCTTTTAAACTGTTTTAAATACTATTGGGGGGGGGGGGGGAATCATGATCAAACAAATCTTTTTACTTGATATTATGGTACTACTGTCATGCCACACTTGATTATCCGTTCTTTCTGTATCCCTTTCGTGGTAATCTTGTTATATAACATGTTGCTACAAATCCCACTATCAATTGATTTCGATTAGTTCTGTACGGAATGATAACTAGTGAATAGATCTATTTGGGTTGACACCCCTGTCCTAGCTAGTCGCTTCCATTCTGACTCTGCGTATACAAATCTCGGGGTACATGTCAGTTATTCTATGCCAGTGGTATTTCTTGGGGGAAGTTACCATAAGGTGGGTAAATCAGTTAGTCTTCGAAATCAAGGTGCAGGTAGATAGATCAATGTAACCATAGTAACCACATATATAATATCTTGTATGCTATCAAAACTATTTACAAATAAATTTTGTAGAGTCCTAAACATGTGAACTCATCAACATTATGTTGACCCTTTCAAACTCATGTATTTCTCAGGTAACTAAATCCGCTCTCGATTGTGCAAATGGGAAGTTTGACAAACAAAAGGGCCTGCATTAGGAATGGAGTCATGGTCACCTTTTACTATCTAAATAAATCATGAACAATCGTATTCTTATCATAACATTCTCGTTTTAGTATTGTAAGACAATGTTATCTTTTATATAATCCGCTGCAACTTTGATAACATACTTGGATTTCAAACGTAAACGAAACTGTTAGAGGTCGTTCTTTGTACCGACGACTATGACCCCATGATGTCACACGCCCACGTAATCGGGAACATCGAGGTGTGACACACATGCCGATTAATAACCTCATGTGCCCTCTTTGTGGTGATTATGATGAATCTGCAACTCATCTCTTCACGGGGTGTTTCTTTATCGCGTTAGTTTGGAATATGGTTTCGTGTTGGTGCAATATTCCCCAGGTTTTCGTTTTCTCGATTGAGGAGTTGTTGACGGTGTCGGATATGGTGAAAGTGGAGCAAAAGAAGAAGGATGTGATCCATTCGATCATTTTAACGACATGTTGGGTTATATTGAAGGAATGCAATGAAGTTGTTTTCAATGGTAAAAGGCCCTCGTTGGGTTCTATGATCTCCGAGATTAAATGTTTAAGTTTCCTTTGGGTTACTAATTGGTGTAAAAGGGTGAGCGATGTCGTGGGAAGATTGGTGTATATTTCGTATGTAACTTTTTAGGTCTTTTTCCCCTAGTTTCTTGCTAGGGATGCTTTGTTCTTTAATGAAATCGTCATTCAAAAAAAAAAAATAGATTGTGTTAATTGAGAGACGTGGTGTAAATTTTAGTTTTAATATTGTTCCTTCTTGTTTTTGTTTCGTTCTAACTCCTTACTAGTTTTAATAATAGTATTTGCTTTTCAAAAAAAGAAGGAAAAATTGCATGAAATAATCCCAACTTTTCTCCGTTCGCAAATAATAATCCCAGCTTTCGAAATTGCAAGGGGCAGTCCCACCTTGTCATCATTTTGCAACGAACAGTCCCTCCGTTAAAAAAAATTAACGTCGTCAAATACTGATGACGTGTAGTCCGATGTGTACTCCGGCGACCTGCGATTTTTCCGGCGACCTATGATTTTTCCGGCGAACCAAACCCAAAACAACCAACCAACTTCAATCAAGCATATCTTGATAAAAAATTGACGAAAATCGAATCCGAGAAATGCGTTGAACTCGTATCCACTAGACGAACAAATCTAGCACCATACTTGAGATGTTTCGTTAAGCTTTGAAGGCCGAATAACTTGCTCCGACAACTATGAAAAATCGATTAACTGTGATTTGCTCAAAACACAACGAAATTGAAAACCGATTGTTGAAATAGACTCGTGTGATCAAACTTAATGTGTAGGTATCAATATTACACAAGTTCGTTGAGTTTTTCGTATGTGTGTTCTTCCAAGTTCTTCAATGGTGATTTGAGAAATACTCAACCATATCGTATAAATTTGGTACCAATAGACTCGTTTTTATCACACAAATATGTTGTAACAATCAGAACGTGTTTTGGTGTTGATTTGAGAAGATTTCAATTTCACAAAAAACTTAGTTCGTCGGAGATAGTCGTTCGATGCTCAAACCTCATCAAAACATATCAACTATGGTACTAGTTTGAATCCTCTCATTGTCACGAATCTGTAGCAATTTACGAAATCGATTTTCGTTAAGATTTGAAGAAGATATGTTAGTTTGAAGGTGGTTGGTTAATTGGGTTTTTGTTGGTGGCTGGTGGCCGGAGAAGACGACCGGAGATGGTGGTGGCTGGTGGCCGGAGAAGACCGGAGGTCGCCGGAGAAGACGACTGATGGTGGCTATTGGTGGTGGGGGTGGTGGCTGTTGGTGGTGGAGTGATGATTAGGATGCTGACTGGATAAATTATGAAAAAAAATTGCCACGTCACTCGCCACGTCAGCAAGATTTAACGCCGTTAGTTTTTTTTTAACGACGGGATTGTTCGTTGTAAAATAATGACAAGATGAGACTGCCCCTTACAATTTCAGAAGGTGAAATTATTATTTACGAACGAGGAAAAGTTGAGATTATTTGATGCAATTTTTATAAAAAAGAAAGACAAAAGAATATAGACGGGCCCTCGAACTCCAAAAGTAAAGTAGGTTCATGTAGATTGTACTTTTAAGTTTTAAACGTGAAAGACCAGTACTTACAACATAGACGATAGGTAGTCGCCGGAGTCGAAACGGAGAGGCTGTGCACGGCGGCAGCGGCCTCGAAGCAATCCTCAAATGGCAGGTAGAAGGTACCTTTCACCGGATGCATTAAACTCCAGAAAGGACGCCCACTCTCGTCGTGCCCTAATTGAATCTCCTCCACGTCACCGCCTCGTCGAAGACCGCACCGCCGCCCACCAGCGTGAAATTCAGTCGCTCCTCGCAGACAACCAACGCCTCGCCGCTACTCACGTCGCTCTTAAACAGGAGCTCTCCCTCGCCCTGCAGGACCTCCGCCATTTCTCCGACGCTGCCGGCAAAATCAAGGCCGATAGGGATGCGCAAGTGCGGGAGGTCTTCGACAAGGCCGTTAAGATGGAGGCGGAAGTCAGACTAATCGGTGAATTGAGCGCTGATCTGGTTCAGGTTAGAGGAGATATACAGAAATTGACATCAGAGAACAATGAGTTTAGTGAGAAATTGGATAAACTTCACGGTGATCTTACGAAAGAGAAGTCTAAAGGGGAACAATTTTCGATGATCAAAGCGGAAATCGAAGAGATGCACAAAGAACTCCAAAGAGGAAGGTAACAAATAATCTTCCTGCTTAATTATTATCTGATAATTCATACATACATACATTTTGCCCTATAAATTTCATCACATTTGTAATTTGTAAACAAACAATCAACTAGGAAATTGGAAACCTTTGACCTTGAATACATTGATTAAACTCTATGTTCTTGGACCTAGGTAGTAGAAGCGCTTAAAAAGCGAAAGCCTTGTCATTTTCAGGGGTTTTAGACAAACTTTTAGGCCGGTTCCAGGCTAATTTTAGGCTAGTTTTAGACATGTTCAGATCGGTTAGTAGTGGAATTTTGCCGGAAATTGGTCGACCCTTGCCTGGGCGACTGTGTGTGCCTTTGACGACATAGGCTTGCACTGATCATTATCAATCTTTGAAATGAAGAAATGGGTATTGATGCTTTTATTTCCATATCTGGATTTGGAGATTATAAAACTGATAAAGTCAGAACCCGTATGCCTTCATTAAAAATTGGTAAGGATAAAGCCGGAAATTTTTCTTAAATCAGACCGGCATTTTTCCACACATCTTGGTGTATATCAGGACTGATTTTATAGAAGGATCTTGATCAAATTAAGCAAAATATGTCGCAAAGTCACTGTTACGCTATATAATCAGCACTCTATTTATGTACGCGTTTTAAAACGTGTATGCACAACTAATTGATCTATAGGTAGGACAAAATTCCAAGCTTTATAAAAGCAACCTTAAAAATCGTGTAATCCGCAAGATCTTTGTCATGTATCAGCTACGATAAGTTCTTATCATAATATAGTGTTGTAGTTTGGTGGACAATTTTCATCCCTAAAGTCAAAGTGTAGATATTTCTGGTTGTTTATCTTTTAATAGTTTTATTGGTTTGTGAAAGGATAGTTTAACCTGCTTATGTGAAAACGGGTTATAAATTTATTCACAACAGGTCATGAGATCAAAAGAAGTTAGCCAAAATGGAAACGGGTAAACAGATTGAACGGATCATAAAGTCACCCATAGCATACTCAAGTTTTCAACACCTCATAATCTCTTCTTAAAAAAATTGGATCATTTTTTGATGTACCTTTTATTCATATAATACAACATATATATTACTTTATATTACTTTATATAGATTTAAAACAAAAAAAGGATTAAAAAATGTCATGTCCACGGGACATGACTTCAAGCCACCCTAAATTTGCTTTAACCTGTTACACGGTCGGATTAACCTTCTTCAAAGTTTGTGTGGGATTATTGACTTTTAAATCAACCCAGAAAATAACAATTTCACTTGCATGATTGAATACGTTGATCCCTTTTATGCACTCAGGGCAGCTGTTGAATATGAAAAAAAGGTTTATGCTGCTAACATTGAACAAAGCCAAGCAATGGAAAAAAGTAAGATTTCTCTGGCCCGTGAAATCGAAAAGCTGCAAACGGATCTTGCTAATGCAAATAAGAAAGCAATGGCAGCTGCTGCTGCAGCTGCAACAAATACTCCGGGTAATTTCCTAACTGTTTAGCAAAATTTTAGTGCCAAAATCACCTCTTTGTCTAATAGGGAGGAGGGAGTGGACTTGTGAGGAGTCGGGACCGCAGGTGAAGATGGTGCCACGAGGTGAACATTCTAGCTGGTGCCGCAAGTGAGGAGAAACAAAGAAGGTGATAGAGTGGTATGAGAGGATGGTCTCGTCATGCATACCCATTCCACTTGATGCTTTAGTGACTCAGGAGGGTGACGGTGTATGTGTGCCGCTAGACTCTTCAGATGACTCCCTCCTCTGTTAGGTTTTGTTACAACATATCCGCAAGATTCCCCTAAATTGTAGGGATGTTCACGACCCGTTTCATCGGTTTTGATCAAAACTATTGGCCTACTACTAACCTCATGTTTTAAAAATGGCAAATCAAACCAGCCGGACCAGCCAAACTGGTTCGATTTGGCGGTTTGGGAGGTTTGAACCAGTTATTTGTTTCGTCTATGAACCATTAATTTTTAAAAAATGATAAATATGGTTGATAAATAATATTTATGTGCATAAATGAATATTCCATAAGTTAAGAAAAATCAAATAATAAAGGTAAACGGCGGGTTCCAAGCTCCTAACCGTTAACCATGTTTTTCAAACCCTTGAGCAAACCGTGTAAATCTCAAACCTGCTGATTTGATTTGGCTGGTTTTAATAGTTAATGAACACCTCTACTAAAATGTCATTACTCGGGGATATATAGATATTTTCTACGAAAAGTACTTCTATTAAACCATATCCAAGCAAAAAGTTGTATTTTCATCATATCTTGTTTAAATTGGATGTAATGATTTGAAACAGGAACAATATATGGTGCAGGATTTGGGAATCATGATATGGGCTATGTCGGCAATGCATATCATGGCCCATATGTTGGCCATCAGGTATGTGTTGACCCGGAACTCTTTTCTCTGATATGGGCTATGGTGGGAATGCCCATCTGGGGGTTGGCTTGACCCGGAACTTTTTTTATGTGATATGAGTTATGTTGGGAATGCATGCATATCTGGCGGGTTGGGTTGACCAGTAACTCTTTTTTCTTTGTAATATTTAACATTTTTATAAACATTTTGTCTCCATTCTTTGAAATTTCAGGTACAGGGTGGAGTTGATCCGCAATATGGAACCATACCGCAGGGTCCATATGACATGCAACATCATATGGTTAATCCTCAATATGCCACTGGAATTGTACCGCATGGTCCATATGACATGCCACATCCTAATGCACATGGATGAAGTTTGTTCACTCAAAATATTATGTTTTTCATTTTCTGCTGTAGGTTCTGTGAAACATCTTGCGTATGTTACAAATAATTACACGACGTAGTTTTTTCGTTTGATTCATTCTGCCCGCCAGCTTACGGCTTCCATGTTGCGTGAATCTTTTAACGGCGTATAGTTTCGATGGTTTGTATCGGTCCGAACGTCCAGCTGAGTAGGGTGGGTTGACCTAAACCGAAACCATTTTTGTTGGGTCGCTAGTCTTGTTGGATCAAACCATATAAATTCTAAAGAAAGGAAATCATAATAATACTTGGCTTAACTAAAAATCAAATAAACCATGTCGAATGAAGCAGAATCGTTAGTACTATGCAAAAAATCGTGATGAGTCGGTACTTCAGAGGTTGAGATCTCAATCCCTACTATATACATGTTAGAAATAGATTAGGAGTCATTGAAAAATAAATAAATTAAGCAATAATATTTGAAATAGATTAGGAGTCGTTCAAAAATAAATAAAAGAAGCAATACAAGTCATTAGTCATAAATGGGTCAAGCAAAGAACTAAGTAGTTTATATCGTTCGAAGAGGTTAGTAATGTTAAAATTTTTGAAAGAAAAATTAGTGGAAAATGTGTTTTTTCATTAAGTGTGAAAATGAGTTTTTACCAACTTTAGATTAAAATAAAATACGGATAACAGAGGTTGTTGCCTCTGTATTTTATGGGTTTGTGTAGTACGTTGCGATGGCTTTCCAACGCACCAAACCACGTCCAAATCCGAGTTCGTATGAATGAGATATCGTAGCTCAAAGTTAAGGTCTCACAGTAGTGAAAATTACGAATTTTAAAGAGAATACAGTGAAACTTATCCCACAATGGTTGGGGGATGAAACCAAAAGTGGTTTATAAGAGTGGGGGGAGTTGTAGAATTTTAAGTTTTGGAAGTTTTGGTGGTAACCAATAGGAGAGTGCCACGCAAGAGAGATAAAAAAGTAGAATTGAAGTAGAATTTTAAGAGGGAGTGGTAGAATTTTAAAGAAGTCTAGGTTTAATATATTTTAATGATTTGAATTATTTTATTTTCTGATTTATATATATTATTACATAATATTAAACACACTACATTTATTTAAAAAAAACATTACATTTATTTAAATTAAAAAAATATAAAAAAGACATTACATTTATTAAAAAAAATACTGACTACTGGTTTATATCCGCATCTGTTAATATAACTCCGACGTTATCTTCAACGTGTGTCTTGATATCATGTCGAAGTTGATAATGCGTCTCCGGATCTCGTAACTCCAAAAGGATATCCGGATCAATGTTCGGATTCACGGGAGGGTCTCGGATGTGTACCGGTGATATTGCTTTCCCTTCATCCTTTTGGATCATGTTGTTTAAAATCAATATTGCATACATAATTTTTGCAATCTTTTCTCGTGACATCGCTCGGGCGCCTCGTAAAAGTATTCTCCATTTAGCTTTCAAAGTACCAAAGAAACGTTCGACGTCCTACTGTTAGGGGTTGATTTTCAGGATGTTCGCTAGGAATCTCAGACTATTTGGGAATCCAGAAATGACTTGGGAATCCTACTAGCTTAGGTATCCTGGTTTACTAATATTCACTAACCTCTATTTTTGCCTTGTGTTAATTGATTGCAGGTGACGTTGAACGACCAACTACGTCCTGAAGAATCGCTCTAGCTATTGGACGACATGGACCAAGTTGACGCATAATGGTTTAACGGTTAAGTTAGTTAGAGAGAGAGAGATCCTGAGAATCCCGGAGAGTTTGTTATTCATGTAACCGATATATAATAGAGGTTATGATCGATTTAGATATACGCAACTCACTCACACATTAGCTCTGATAGTATATGACCATTGTAACACCTAGTTTGATCGATCATACATCCACAACAGTTGTAATCCTTATTTTCGTACTAATAAAACTGCTAGGCACCAGGTTCTTCAGGCCGACTCCCGAGGTTTTTTGCCAGGATTCCTAGAGGAAACTTGAAGGAATCTGGATTTTCCCTCGTTACATCCTCATGCTGATAACCATAATTTGATATATTGTCGTTCTCATCTTAAAGCACACTACCTCACTTACAAAGTTTGGTTCACTTAATCATCTTTGTGATTTTTGACCAAAATAGTTTGGCGTCCACCATGAGGCAAGCGGTGCTTCATTCTACAAAAAATTCCATATTTCTTTCACTTCATTCGATCTCCACTTCAAAAAATGTCGGCCCAGCCAAAATCCGTTTCAGCCTCTCTTTCATCCTCCGTCCCTCCTCTTCCTCCTGCTCCAGGAAGCCAAAAGAAGACCAATGATCGTTAGAAGAAAGTGGATGACGAGTCGAGGAAAACGGATTATCCCGTGTTCATGGGATCCCAGGTTCAATCCGTAGATCCTGTTATTACCACTGATTTGTTTGCTTTGATCATACAGGTAAAAGGTCAGATGGATCAGCAATAAATAACCAATCACGCGGTGATGAAGGTAATTGAGGAGCTCAAGAAATCCAAGAAACCTGTGGAGGAGCAGAGTCCCTTATTTCTTAGGTATCTTGATTTTAATGCCTCAGGATCCTTAGATCCGGTCCACTGCCATTACAAATCAGCAGCGCCAGCAAACACAAGCTTTACTACGGCCCCTACGATGACTTCACATGCTGCTGGATATGCGAGGTTTACTGCTGGGTTCTCAGGAGCCGTTCCACCAGAATCCTCGCAGCCACACTCTAAAGATCCTTGGACCCCGTTATCGCTGGGATTCTTAGCTCCATCATCCCAGGGATATCCGTTCCACATAGGAAGCCAGAACTCCTAGTGATATCATCACTCTAACCTTTCTGTTTCTGCAGGAGCCTTCAGGGCTAGCTCCTCAGAAGTACATGATGGGGATTTCATTCCCATGCAGACGGCGGAAACTACCGAGCCAAGCATCCCAATGGGCTATGGATATGGTCCTAGGATTCCAATCCAGAATTCTGACCCAGGTAATGTGTCTAACTCAATACCTTTGGCTTCTAACCAGGGTGTCTCTTATGATGCATGCATTCACCCAAGTATCACCAGGGAGCTCCAGAAGCTGAAGGAGATGATATCAAGCATTCTAGGGATCATAAAACCTATTCTTGAAGTCCCCTTGGAGAGCCATAGGATCTCGAGGTTCACTTGGCCAATATCCGCTGTAGAAACTCCAAAACTCTTTCAAACGCCAAGTACGAAGCTGTATGATGGAACCACAGATCCTGAAGAACACGTGGCACATTACAGGGAGCGCATGTAGATCAACCCGATTCCAACAGACATCAAGGAATCCTGTTTATGCAAAGGCCTTCGGTTCAACCCTGACTAGACCAACCATGAAATGGCTACTGAGCATTCCTCCTAACACTATTACATCGTTTTCTCACTTAGTAAACCTATTTAACAATTAGTTTTCTTGCAGCAGAACCTTTGAGAAGCTCACAGCTGACTTATATCGGGTGGTCCAAAAACCGGATGAGCCGCTCAGGGACTATGTTGCCAGATTTGGACGAGAATCCTTGGAGATTCTTCATTTAGATATGGCAGTAACTGTTGAAGCCTTTAAAATGGGGCTCTGTAAGGACTCTGGTTTTTACGATGATTTGGTAATGACTCCTTGCAGGAATCTTGATGAAGTACGTAGAAGAGCTCTAAGGTTTATCCGTTTGGAAGACGACAAAAAGATTCACCAAATGCTCAATATTCCCAAATATGATCCTAGTGGCAAGAAGTCAGAATCCCCTGGGAAGCAGTACAGATCCTGACCTTATTCCAAACTAGATAATCAAAGGATCAATGTTGTGGACCAAGATGATGGCGAGGAGGAGTATCCTTAGGTATCTGAATATTGCTTTTCTGTTGATATTGGTGGCTTGATGTGTGCAATGCAGTATCTCGGAGAAAAGGCAAGATGGCCCAGAAAAAATGACAAGCAGGGATCCTGGAAAGACAAGACCAAGTGGTGTGCCTACCAAGAGGATTTTGGCCACCTAACCGATGCCTACTCCGGTTGTTGAAGCGCCTACTCCATTCCCTGCTTTTTCCTCTCCTGATGTGAAGCTCAAGGAGCCTGCTCCTTCGTCCCGTACTTCTCCAGTTTTTTTTTCCGAGTATGGCTTAAGACCCCTACACCCTACTCATGTTGGTATATCTTTTTCTTACTCTCCCCCTAAGGTTGTTAGTTCCACTCCTACTAGTTTTGCTAGGTTGATTGAG
Source organism: Deinandra increscens subsp. villosa (assembly GCA_039602395.1). Classification (NCBI taxonomy): domain Eukaryota; kingdom Viridiplantae; phylum Streptophyta; class Magnoliopsida; order Asterales; family Asteraceae; genus Deinandra; species Deinandra increscens. The sequence goes on from JBCNJP010000025.1 coordinate 28,046,045, forward strand.
CTATTTGGTCCTTCTATTTGGGGACCTTCTAGCTTTTCTGATTTTCATGCCTCTTATAATCGACTTCTAGATTCTCAAGAAACTTTTCTGAAGCTTGTTTGATCCCTATGAATCTGATGGTGTTGACCCTCTAACCGCTTCTTCGAAGGACCTTCCATACCTTCCAGACTGGACCATCAAGGAAGGATCCATAATTGATGGTCCTGATGCTTGCACCATGTTTATGAGAAGGGCCCTTCCTCATGCTGAGCGTTGGACCACCAGTGCTGTTGAGACTGCTGAGTTGAGTGCCCATTTTGCTTGTAACGCTGTTGAGTCCTTCAAACTGATTACCGAGGTCCAGAAGAGGTTGAACTGGACTGATGTTCAGTTTAGGAAGCTTAAGGTAGCGTATGACAAGCAGCAGGAGGAGCTGAAGAAGGTTTTAGAGGACAAGTTTAAGTTGTTGAAGGATCTGGAGGACCTTGAGGGTGAGTAGTTGAAGCTTGATGAGTTGAAGAAGAAAGTTGTTACGTTAGAGGCATAGGTTGGTGTGGCGAACCATCGGTTGGGGGAGATGGAGGAGCTGGAACAGCAACTGAAGGCCTGAGATGTGGCCCTTGAAGAACAGAAGAAGCTGTTTGTTGGTCAACAAGGAAGTATTTTTATTTTATTTATTTATTTATTTATTTTGGTCTTACTTGTATTTACTTTTGTTTATCTTGACTGCCTGCAGGAACCTTTAGCAAGGATGTCCTCCTCCTACCAGACTGCTGGTAAGGAGCGTGATGCGGCTGCTAAAGCGACTGATGTTTTAAGGAGGGACGTCGAAGGCTTAAGGGCTCAGATAGGATTCCTTACTGGTGATGCTGTTGGGGCCAGCATGGCCAAACTTGAGAAGGAGCGTCACTGGCTGATCACCGAAGGCCTTTTGAAGGCGGTGAAGCGAGTTCATTCCTCTTCTCAGTATGCTGCCCTACTCAAGGAGCTTGCTGATGCTTGTTCGACTGTGGGGTACCAGGTTGGCCTTACCGCTGGTTACCATTTTGCTACTAAGGGAGTTCCAAAGGAGGAAACTCATTTTTATGATGAGGCAGCCGGGGAGAAGATGCAGGAGGCTGGTAGGAAGTTTGCCAATGCATCCTTTGATGTGTTGGTCACTATGACTTCTCACCCGGAGTGGTCTGTTGAAGAATTGAATGATTTACCTCCATTGAAGACCCTACTACTCTTGGCCCTTAAGTAAAGCTTTTTTATATTTCTATGACTGGTCTATAATAATATTTTAAGACAAGTATCGTGCCCCTTATGCGGGTGTACAGTTTGGCTGACGCGGCCACTGGCCGTTGTCTTTTTATGTTTTTATCTCAATATGTTTGTGCTTGTGTGCTTTATACCTTTTGATTTGACTTTAACCTTGTTAAAGGGCGTCTCCTTAGGTTTTTTTTTCAAATGGTTTTATGCTTAGCATTTTCTAGCATTTTCTCAAGGGTAGAAATGTTTTCTATCTTTGGTTTGATCCTTCCTTTAGAAAGTACCCAAGCGACCCTTGTGAGGTCTTCCAGAGGCTTTAGCCTTTTCTATTTAGGTCGCCCTGTGCTGGCCTGTAGGCTTTTAGAGGACTTGGCCCTTGTGAGGCCTTTTAAATTCGTTCTACTTAGTACTTTTTCGAACTTCGTTTATATATATATATATATATATATATATACATATATATATATTCGGTCTTAGTTGTTATTAGCGTTTTTAGACTTTTCGATAGATTGAGTGAAATTTCTTGAAAATTTAGCCCTTCATCGGTGCCATATATTACAAGATAGTGCAAGTTACCTGTACAAAATCTGCCCAACATACCAGGCATAACTATCCGATATTACATTAAGGTAATTCATAAATAGTACTTCTTCAGTTGTTGGGTGTTCCAGGTTCTTGGGATGTTAAGCCCGTCAACTGTGGCTAGCCTATGGGCGCCTTTCCCATTTGCCCATGTGACTTTGTAAGGCCCTTCCCATCTTGGTCCCAACTTGCCATAGTCTTCTTGTCAGTCGGCTTCATTTTATTATAGCACCAGGTCCCCTGCTCTGAAAGTTATCCCTTTAACCTTCTTGTTGTACTGTCTTTCCATCTCCCTTTTTGTAGCAGCTTCCTTGATTGCTGCTATTTCTCTTCTTTCTTCTAAGAGATTGAGGTTAAGACGTAGGTCCAGCTCATTTTGCTGCTCGGGCATATTTGTTCGTTCAGTGGGACTTCTGATCTTTGCTTGTATCATCTCTGCCTGTATCATTTCCTCTGTCCCATACATGAGACTGAAGGGGCTTTCTCCGGTGCTTGATTTTGGTGTTGTTTTCTGGGCCCATAGTACGTGTGGGAGTTCTTCCACCTAGCTTTTCTTCTTCCTTCCCAGCCTTGCCTTTATACCTTCGACTATACTTCTGTTTGCCCTTTCGACCTGTCCATTGCTCTGTGGGTGAGCCACTGAAGTGAACACTTGGTCTATCCTGAGCTTTAAGCACCATTTTCTGAACTTTTTATCTGTAAATTGGGTCCCATTGTCGCTTATCAAGGTTTGTGGTATGCCAAACCTGGACACAATGTTTTCCCATACAAACCGTAGAATTTTCTTGCTCGAGATTGTGGCGAGAGGTTTCGCCTCTATCCACTTGGTAAAGTAATCTATGGCAACCACCAGGAATCTAACTCTGCCTGGGGCTTCTGGGAAGGGGCCCATTATATCAATTCCCCACTTCTGGAAGGGCCATGCTGAGCTTACCGGTACTAGGTCGTGCCTTGGGTGCCTTAGGATGGGTGCGTGTATTTGACAATTGTCGCATCCCTTGATTTCATCAATTACACTCTTGTACATACCTGGCCAGTAGAAGCCGACCCTCTGAGCTCTAGGGACAATTGTCTTAGGGCTTGCATGCAATCCGTAAATCCCTGCATGTATTTCCCTTGTTACCTCAGCTGCTTCACTCTCGTTCATACATTTCAGAAGTGGGCCTAAGTATGACCTTCTGTACAGCCGGTTGCCTTCGAGGCAGTAGACAGTTGACTTTGCTTGGATTTTTCTTGCTTCCGCATAGTCTGTCGGCAATTTTCCCTTAGATACGTATTCTATGAGGGGGGTCATCCAGGATGTTCCTTCTATGGCCAGTATGTCTTCTCCCTCGATGGAAGGGGCCACAAGTTTTTCCACTTTTATTTCTTTGTCGAGGTCTTTGGATGACACCGAAGCTATTTTGCTTAAGGCATCTGCTTCTTTTTTTGACCTTGGGACATGGATTACCTTGCAATAGGAAAATTAATTGATGAGATGGTTGAGCCTTTCGAGATACTTCTTCATCTTCTCATCCTTGGCTTCGTATATCCCGTTTATTTGACTTGCTAGCAACATTGAATCAACATGTGCCTCTAAGTTTTAAACCTTTATTTTTCTAGCCATTCGCAAGCCGGCAAGAAGGGCCTCATATTCTGCTTAGTTGTTGGTAGCTGCGAAGTCGAACTTGAGAGCACTTGGGATTTCTTTCCCCTTTGGGCTTGTTAGGATTAGTCCTGCCCCACAACCTTCTTCGTTTGAAGCCCCGTCAGTAAACAACTTCCAGGTCTGATAAGGGGCTGCTCCCTTTTTCACCGTCGAGGGGAGACCACCTTTTAGCTCTTCTTCTGGGGGTATTTCGACTAAGAAATCTACGAGGACCTGGCCCTTCATTGCTGTTCTGCCCTTGTATTCTATCTCGTAGTTTCCCAGCTCGACAACCCATTTGCTAGCCTCCTTGATACTTCAGACCTTTTGAGTACAAGCTGCATGGGTTTATCAGTTATTACTTGTATGGGATGTGCTTGAAAGTACCTGGCTAGTCTTGTCGAGTCATGAACGAGGGATAACACAAGATTTTCGAGTGCTGGGTATCTTTCTTCTGGACGTTTAAGGGTCCTTGATAGGAAATAGATCGGTATCTGCCATATGCTTCTCTCGACTAGTAGTACTGAGCTTACCGCCTGGTCGGAGATGGCTAGGTATAGCTTTAAGGTTTCCCCTTGCCTTGGAATGGCCAGCGTTGGCAGTTCGCAGAGGAAGGCCTTGATTTTATTAAACCCTTCCTCGGCTTCTGGTGTCCACACAAACTGATTTTTCTTCAGGCATTTTCTTAAGGTTTTTACTAGGGACTTCGTTTTGTCGGCCAACCTTGAGATGAACCTGCCAAGAGCTACCAGTTACCCATTCAATCTTTGAGCTTCATTTAAAGTTCTTGGCGATCTGAGGTGGGCGATGGCCTCCACTTTCTCAGGACGGGCTTGAATCCCATCCCTTTTGATTATCACTCCCAGGAATTTTCCCTCTTCTACCTCGAATGAGCATTTACCGGGGTTCAGTTTCATATTGACCTCTCTGAGGGTCTTGAATGTTTCCCTAATGTCTTGGATCATATCCCCTTCACGCTTGCTTTTTATTACAACTTCGTCCACGTATACTTCTAGGTTCTTGCCTATTTGATCCTGGAACAACCAATCCATCAACCGTTGGTACTTCGCTCCGGCATTCTTTAGCCCAAAGGGCATTTTTGTATAGTAGTATGTGATGTCAGGGGTGTGAAATGCTATCTTCTCTTCATCCCCCCCCGGCCATTCTGATTTTATGGTAGCCCTTATATGCGTCTAGGAAGCATTTAAGGGGAAAGGTGGCCAGTGCATCAGTTTTTGCACCAACTTCCGGAAAGGGTACCAGTCTTTTGGACATGTCTTGTTGAGATCAAAGAAGTCTATGCAATTCGGAGTGTTTCGTCTGGCTTTTTCACCATGACGGGGTTCGCTACCAATTTTAGGTACTGTATTTTTCTCACTATTCGTGCAACAAGCAACTTTTTTTGCTTCCTTACTTGCAATAGTGGCATGTTCGGGGCATAAGCTCTTGAACTTTTGTTTGGCTGGCTTAGACCCTTCCGGGATGTTAAGATGGTGCTCTATGTATTTTGCAGGTATCCCTTCCATGTCGTTGCATTGCCAAGCGAAGACATCTATGTGTTTGAGTAGAAGCTCCTTCTGGGGCAGTCTTCCACCTTCCTGGCAGTTGTGCCCCTACTTTGATGGTTTTCTCTGGGAACTGATCATTTAGAATCCAGTTCTCTATTCTGGGTTTGGGGGTTATGCTTGGCATCCAAGACACACTTGCAACAATTTCAGTGGTGGACCCCACCGTTGAGATTCCCCCTGCCGTGGGGAACTTCATCATCCAATGCGCTGTGTGTTGAGGGTGTATTTTCAGGATGCTCGCAGGAAATTCAGATAGTTGAGGAATCCTCCTACAGTCTGGGAATCCCACTTGTCCAGGTATCCTGATTTATTTTATTCGACTAGCCCTTATAATTGCCACGTGTTTATTTGACCCAGGTACCGTTGAGTCATCAACTACCTCCGAGATACATGCTCCAGCTAGTAAGATCATGGACTAAGTAGACGAATCAAGCTCTAACGGTCAAGTTAGTTGGACGATAGGATCCCGGGAATCCTGGAATGTTTGTGATTCATGTATTCGTTAACTTTAGCTCTGATTGCCTACAATCATTGTAACACTTAGCATCGATCGATCAATCCTCCAAAACACTTGTAATTTGCAATTTCTTATCAATAAAATAGTGAGGAAGCAGGCTCTTCAGGTCGACTCTCGAGGTATTTTTGCTAGGATTCCTAGAGGCAACTCAAAGGATCCTGGATTTTTCTCTCGTTACATCCTTGTGTTCATTTATACATTTCAAGCATATCAACGTCCTAATCGAAAAGCACACTACCTCACATTCTAAGTTTGGAATACGAAATCACTTTGTTGATTTTTGACCAAAAGAGTTTGGCGCCCACCGTGGGGCAAGTGGTGCTTATTCCTACAAAAATTCCATCTTTCATTCACTTCGTTTGATCTCTGATCTAAAGATGTCTAACCAACAAAAATCTGTTTCGGATTCTGTATCATCCTCCATTCCTCATCTTCCTTCCGCTCCAGGAAGCCACAAGAAAGCCAATGACCGCCAGAAGAAAGTGGATGAGCAGACGAGAAAAACCGATTATCCTGTGTTCACGGAATCCTAGGTTCAATCTGTTTATCCTGTTATTACTAACAATGATTTGTTTACTTTGATCAAGCAGGTGAAGAATCAGATGGATCAGCAAGTAAAGACCAATCAAACGGTGATGAAGGAGATCGAGGAGCTTAAAAAGTCTAAGAAACCTGTGGAGGAAAAAAGTCCCCTATTTCCAAGGCATCTTGACTTTAACGCCTCAGGATCCTCAGATCCACTTGGGTACTGTTATAAATCAGCAGCGAGTTTCGCTACAGCCCCGACAACAACTTCTCAGGTTTTTGGGTATGCAAGGAGTACTGCCGGATTCACAAGAGCCGCTCCACCAGAATCTTCACAAGCATTCTCCAAAGATCCTTGGACTCCGCTATCTTTGGGATCCTTAGCTGCACCATCTCAAGGATATCCGTTTTCTGCAGGGAACCCATGCCAGAACTCCCAGGGATATCAACATTCTAACCTTTCTGTTTCTGCAGGAGCCTTCAGAACCAGCTCCTCAGAAGTATATGATGGTGATTTCATTCCCATGCAGACATCAGCCACTACGGAACCGAGCGTCCCAACAAATTATGGATATGATCCCAGAATCCCAGTCCAGAATCCTGGCCCAGGTAATGTGTCCAACTCATTCCTGTAGTTTCTAACCATGGTGCTCCTTATGATGCATGTATTCATCCAAGTATCGCTAGGGTGCCCCAGAAGTTGAAAGAGATGATATCGAGTGTTCCAGGAATCCCGAAGCCTATTCCCGAGGTTCTTTTGGAAAGCCACAAGATCTCCAGATTTACTTGGCCGATTTCTCAAGTGGAGATCCCGAAGCGTTTCCAGACTCCCAGCATGAAGCTTTATGATGGAACCACGGATCCTGAAGAACATGTGGCACATTACAGGGAGCGCATGGAAATTGTTACACCCTGGATTTTACTAATGACCTCCGACAGCTTAAGACCCCTAGATGTCAAATATATAGGGACTGCGATTTCGGTTACCGATACCCGAGATTTCTATTTATGTTCGTGGTACCTTTATTTGATTATCATCCCAGGATGTATGTACTCTGAATTTATCTATTTTATCTACCTGATCCCAGCATGCACGGATACCCTGCATGCTAGGGCGACGTTACTAATCTTTTTCTTTGACTCTATGTGATCAAGCCAGGAACGAGAAAAAGGATAACGGTCATGTAAACTCAGTCAAAGTCGGAAGCACGTGTGGAAATGAAGACCCGCCACCAAACTCGGCCAACTAACGGCTACAAGTCGTTAAAAGGAAGATCCCAAGAATCACGGATAGTTAGTTAGGATCTACTTGTATTTATACGCGGCATAGGGATTCCTTTTAGACACTCACGAACACTTGTATACTCACTCACTCACTTAGCAATCGCCGCAAACACTTGTACTCAGAATATTTTCAGTGGAATAAATGGGCAACGTGTGTTCTCGTTGCCAAGGGGTTTTTTATGCCGGCAGCTCTTGGAGACATCCAAGGGTTAAGGGCCTTTTCCCCTAAAAAATCTTGGTGTTCTTAGTTGCATTCAGGGAAATTATCATTTGCGTTTCTATTTCTTCTATCCAAGCCTTGGATTTTAACCGGTAAACTTGATTTTACAAATTTAGCATTCAAGGCACCTATTGTATATCCGGTGACGGAAATGATTATGAACGGGAAATAAAACGAGAAGATAGACAACTATTGAATTGGGATACAGATTCACCACCTGATTCAAACCGAAGAGATAGACACCGAATGATCCGAGATACAGAAATCACCACTCGAATTATACGTCATGCAAAACTAAATAGGAATCAGGATACAGACACACCACCTAATCCCGATTTAGGCTCCAAGAACACCATTCAAATCTGCCACTATTTGAATTAGCATGGAAGTAATTATGAACTCAAAACCAGAGAACACAATTAATTTTTTAACTCAAACTTCACTAACTTTCTTTCTTCAACAATCGAAATACATAGGGGGAAAGGAAAAAACAGACAGTTACTTGAAAACCTCCTACTACTCCACTATCTACTACTTTAAAGGAAATAAAAGAAATTACATAATAGATTATAAAATATGACATACTAAATCAATGAGAACGTGGCTGCCATTTTGATTGATTTTTTTTTTCATGCAAATCCACGGGTTGATGGGTCAGTGATGCGGGTTATCCGGTTACCATTTCGGTTGGTTTTTATGCATGGCATGCAAGTGAGTCACGTCAACCCGCAATGATATGTCGAGGTCTCCAACGACTACTACGTTCGTATCGGTTGGGTCATGGCTATCATCACCTAACCTCACAAACTAATTTGGTTACTAAATTTAGCCATATAATTTTTAGCCAAAACAATTTGGCGCCCACCGTGGGGCAATTGGTGTCAATCTTTCTCCAAACTCTTGTTAGATTCATTTTTAACTTGATTTTTACAAAAATCTATCAAAAAATGGCAACACAACCAAGTACCTCGAATGCGACTACCCCCTGCGAGCACTTCTTCTACAACTAGCACTATCCTTTCTCCTCCACCGCCACGGGTTACCACATCAACAACGACTACCATGAACCGCAACACTAGCAGTACTGTCAATCAGGGTGCCACAGGATCAGGACGTGGCGGAGAATTCCTAGTATTGGTCTCCAATGATGAACTCCTCACCATGTTCACATAGGTACAGCAGTACATGGAGCAACAGCAGAAAGTGAATCAAGATATGTTTGGAGATGTAGCCAAGTTGAGGTCGGAAATGAACAAGGTGGACCATACACCCGCATCCCCTGTTCAGGCTAGGAGGCTACAATTCAACAGTCCTGGGAATGGGTCCAGCTTGGCAGATGACATCCTAATCAAAAACCCAAGACCTGCATTCACTACTGCTTACACCACCTTGGCTGACAGACCCAAAGTGTGTACATTCAGGGATTCCAACGTGAATCGTGGGAGCACAGCTACCCAGGATACTGGTAACATCCTTGGAACTCCTAATCTTAATGCTCATACTAATGAGTCTGTGCAGGATGTAGGTCTTAGCCCAGTAGTGGCCAGGGAGCTCAAAAAATTGAAAGAAATGATCTCGAGTGTTCCTATGTAAAGATTTCGGGTCAACACTCATAGACTCGACCTTAAAATGGATACTGATTTTTCCACCCTTTTCTATCACATCTTTTTATCATTTAATTAACTTTTTCAATAACCAATTCTCTTGTAATCGTAGTTTTGAAAAACTGATGAGTGATCTTTACAGGGTTACCCAGAATGCTAATGAATCTCTCAGGGATTATGTGAACAGGTTTGGCAGGGAGACCTTGGATATCCCCAGCATGGACATGGCTACTGTAACACCCTAAAATCTAAAGGTAATAAATATATATGTGTTTATATATTTTTATAAGTGAAAATATGTGTCGTATATGTGTTTATGTGATTAACATGTTAAAATGTTAAGAAATGCGTATTTGAAGTTATAACAATAAACTATGCATAAGGTAAGTGTTTATCGGGTTAGATTATTAAGAAAAAAAAATACATGTTTATATGTTAAATTTATGTTATATGAATGATTAGTCACCATGCTAGGTGTCAATTCTCGTGATTAGTCACCATGCTAGGTGTTAATTCTCATGATTAGTCACCATGCTAGGTGTCAATTCTCATGCTTAGTCACTAGGACACTTGTAGGAAGCATGTGAGACACTCTTGGCTATAAATAGACCATGGATCCATCAATTTTTCCTTGCTAATTCACCTAAAATCAACTTAAAACCTCTAAGAAACCTCAAGAACACCAAGAACACTCTAGCTTGCATTTTTGAAGATTCAAAGGGAGTTAGGAGCTCATCTTCTGGAATAGATTCCTTTAAGGTATGTTTAACAAAACCTCTCAATTAGTTTCATGATTCAAAACACTTAGATATGCCTTTTAAGGATAATTCAAGATTAGGGTTCTTGAATATGTTTTGTAAAGATTGGGAGTTCTAGTGGGAATCATGGGTTTATATTTGGTATGAAGCCTTAGAATAACATGTTTTAAGGAAGTCATGTTTAAAGAAGTTCGGTAATGATCATCACCAAACTAAAACACAAATATGGGTGATATCTCATAGTAATTCCGCCTCCTGGTCGTGATAACGCCTATACGGTCGGTAATGAGAATCACTCATCAAGAACGTAAAGACTTGGACAAGGGTAATGATATTAAACGTAAGAACATAATTATATATATTAAGTATATATAAGCTAAAACCTGAGTTTTGGTAAAGTATTGAATATACTGAGTTACTCGGGTATCTAGAAGTTTGCGTGGACTGGAAGGGTAGCGCCTGTACACTGGGGTTTTTGGCATAGTGGCGTTGTGGCATAAATCCCAACTGCGACATGGAAAACGCTTCACTGGGCGATCCCAGAGTGAGCGTTTACTTATAGGAATGTGCATCTTCATAAATATCACTAAAAGAATACTTTTTCCCGCAAAGGGAAAAATGGTCATTTTGACAAATAAATGTCAAACCAACAAGTGGTTGGGTTTGGGTTAAAGGGTTAGTCTTAATGACCATTTGTAACCTCTAGGATATCTTGCTAGGGACATCACGTTAAAGCAAGTTAGATTCACGAAGGAATAAGCCAAGTAACTACTTCGCAACCTAAGGTGAGTTCTATGAGCCCTGTTTTATATTGCTTAAATGCTTTAAACTGTTTTGGGCTGATATACATAACGTCTTGTGTATATACTTTATATTGTTTATAAAGTATTGATATATGTGAAATGTTTACGATGTTACTTGCCTTTAGTGATTAAGTAATGAAAGGATTAGTGGAAAGTAGGATTACGAGGAAGATGTTTTAAATCAGATGATTAGACGTCTTTAAGATTTGTATCCACCAGGGAAAGTAAGATTTCCATTAACAGGGTTCTATTTAGCTAAGTAGAACATGGTAAGGATGGCAATCAGTAAGGTCACAAGAGTTGTCAAGTATTAAGTGGGGGCTTCTGAAATAGGGAGTTTTATAGTGTTTTTCCTGAAGTGTCGGCAAAGCAGGAATGAAAGACCACTGTCATGTGAGGATCAAACAACACTATTCCCCGAGATGGTACTTGAGATGAGAAGTGACAAAAAGATACATTAGGACAGGTTCTTAATGTGAGGCGAATAGGATAAGGTTATAGAAGATTATTCTATTCACGAGGTTTATTGAATGATAGGGTAGATGTAATCTACTAAGTATATGGATGATTATTTCTAAACCTATGATACTTTATGCTTAATTTTCTGTTTACAGAAATGGTTTGATTGACCCAAATAGTATGTGTTCGAAAGGTAAAGTTTTCAAAACTTAGAACTCACGAGCGTAAGCTGACTTGTTAAGTTATGTATGTCAGATGAAGCTAGAAGTTCGGACCGTAAGGTCAAGGCTCAGATGTGAGCGAGAGTTAGAGGGAATACACTATCAAGAGGATATCAACTATCAAGAAAAGATAATTTGAAGACTGGCATAGATATATAGTTATCTTTTGTAATTGTCTCTCTTACTATGTAATGATTGGCATATGAATAAAAGTTTTTATTTCCGCTGCTTTAGTTATCTCTGTTGTACCTTGTGTTCATGAGTAAATCCGATGCGTGACCGCTCCTAGGTCCAAGTCTGGGAGTGGGCGTCACAAGTTGGTATCAGAGCCTTGGTTTAAGAGATTTAGATACTATTGCGGTGTCTAGACTTAAACTAGGACTCTGGAAAGGCCAAGTAAGGTGAGACAAATGCCAGTATTGATAGTTATGCCCATAGGTAGAACGTTGCATTAGGAACATAATAGACATGATTTAGAGTATATAGGTATGGGAAATACCCAATTGCAATTAGCTACTGCAATTTGGTATTAACTATATAAGTATATCTTAAATACTGGTTATTATGAGGCCAAGTGCGAGATAATTCATTTGACGATAGGATACGTTGTCAATGTAAGTAGGAACTTAGGATGGGGACACTAAGAATGCATGTGAATAGGTGTAGCTAAGTTTTGAAGACATCATATATAAATAAACGTATTGACGTCTGCGCTTATCTGTCTATCATGTATTCAAAACTTGGAAACTCTACGTCACATAACACTAAAATTTCACTCATCTTAATGTAGGAATGGCTAGAGGAGGTCACAGCAATGATGATAGAATAGTTAGAATAACCACTCGTGCAAATCCCGAGCCTGAGAGTAAAAGTGGAGCTAGTACGTTTACTAGTGAGCAAGTAGCAGCTATTGTCGCTCAAGCAATAGCTCAGTTCCAAGGAGGCGCCGGTGGAGCCAACGGAGCTGGAGGAGGAGAAAACAACAACGGGAATATTGGCGGAGGAGACAACTCCAGAGATAGGAGGGAAGAACAAGGAAGTCAAGGTTGTTCTTTCAAATCATTCAGCGGATGTAGACCCCCAACCTTCGAAGGGAAGAGAGGCGCGGTTACAACCGTACGCTGGATACGGGAAATGGAAGCAACAATCGACATTAGCGAGTGTCGAGACGACCAAGTGGTAAAGTATGTATCACACTTCTTCGTGGGAGACACATTATTTTGGTGGGACTCCATTAAGCAGTCCCGAGGAAGTGAAGCCATTACCGCTATGAGATGGAACGATCTAAAGGAGATCGCGATGAGCAAGTTTTGCCCAAGGCACGAGCTAGATAAGATTGATATGAACTTTCTTAGGTTAGAGGCGGGCAACATGACTCATCAAGAGTTTACTAGCAAATTCGACCAGATGGCGAGATTGGTGCCAAGGCTGGTTACCCATGAGGAAGAAAAGATAAAGAGGTATGTCCAGGCCCTTCCACCAGAGGTAAGGAAGATTGTGAGCCTCACGCTCCTAAGACCTACCAGGAAGCTATCGACCTCAGTGCTACTTTTTATGATGAAGAGTATGGAGATGAAGGTAGACCAGGGGAGCAAAAGAGGAAGTGGTCTGAGGAAGGTTCAAAAAAAGGAAATAGCAGTCGCTTCAAGAAGTTAAAGAATGGTTCGAAGGGCAACAAGTCTTTATGCCCCAAGCGTAACAAAACCCACTCTAGAGAATGCAGGTCCGGTTCAACTGGTTGCTATAAGTGTGGGAAGGAGGGTCACTATGCTAACCGTTGCCCTGACCAGAGGAAATGTTTTGAGTGTGGAAGTCCCGACCATATCAAGACTAATTGTCCCAAGTTGGTGAACAATCCAGAATCACTAAAGGCGAAGGGTACAACTTATACCCTAATTACCACTGAAGCCAAGATAACACCCGATGTAGTTTCAGGTACGTTTCTCGTTAATAATGTGCCTGCTTCTGTGTTATTTGACTCTGGTGCTAGTAGGAGTTTTATATCGCATAAATTCTGTAAACTTCTTGATATACCAACTGCTAGGGATGATAGACCATTCGAGGTCGAGGTTGCCTCAGGAAAGAGCATTATGATTACAGACATAGTAGATAACTGCCTAATAGAGCTAGAAGGATATAGACTACCTGTTAGGTTATTCCCTATGGCTTTAGGAGGTTTCGATGTGGTATTAGGAACGGATTGGCTTGCAGAGTACGATGCACATATTATCTGTAATCAAAAGAAGGTTCAACTTCGAGCACCAACTAGGCAAATCATATCTATTTATGGAGATCGTGATAGCTCAGCAGTAAAAATAATTTCAATGATCAAGGCGCAAAAGTTCATAAGTCAAGGATGCAAGGCATACCTTGCTTATGCTATCGACTCAAGAATGAAGACTAAGGAGCTAAAGGTTGTGCCGGTAGTGTGCCAATTTCCAGAGGTATTTCCAGAAGAAGTACCCAGCATTCCTCCCGATCAAGAGATAAAGTTTAGGATTGACTTAGTGCCAGGAGCCCAACCCGTAGTGGAGTCACCTTATAGGTTAGCTCCATCAGAGATGAAAGAGTTGATGTCACAATTGGAAGACTTGCTTGACAAAGGGTTTATAAGGCCAAGCATCTCACCTTGGGGTGCTCCAGTGCTTTTTGTCAAAAAGAAGGATGGAAGCATGAGAATGTGCATCGACTATAGGGATCTAAATAAGCTAACCATTAAGAATAGATATCCTTTGCCTAGGATCGACGATTTATTCGACTAGCTACAAGGAGCAAGTTGGTTCTCTAAGATAGATCTAAGGTCAGGGTATCATCAGCTTACGATTAGGGATGAAGATATCGAAAAGACAGCTTTTCGCATGCGTTATGGTCATTATGAATTTCTGGTAATGTCATTTGGGTTGACCAATGCCCCTACAACTTTCATGGATCTCATGAATAGAGTGTGTCGACCTATGTTGGACCGATTTGTAATTGTGTTCATAGATGACATTTTAATTTATTCCAGGAATGAGCAGGAACACACGATGCATTTAAAAGAGGTTCTAGAGACCTTAAGGAAGGAAAAGCTATATGCCAAGTTTTCAAAATGTGCGTTTTGGCTTAAGGAAAGTCCAGTTCCTTGGTCATGTGATAAACGCGGATGGCATCCTTGTAGATCCAGCAAAGATTGAGACGATAATGAGTTAGAAGCCACCTAAGACGCCTTTAGAGATTCCTAGTTTCTTAGGACTTGCCGGCTATTATCGTAGATTTATTCAAGATTTTTCGAGGATTGCAACGCCACTGTCTAAGCTAACCAAGAAGGACACTAAGTTCTTATGGGGACCTAGTCAGCAGAGTGCGTTTGAGGAGTTAAAGACCAGATTGACTCAGGCACCGGTATTATCTATACTGGATGGGTCTGATGAATTGGTGGTATACTCTGATGCTTCTTATCTAGGGTTCGGTTGTGTTTTGATGCAGCGGGGTAAGGTAATTGCTTACGCATCAAGACAACTAAAACCTCATGAGGCAAACTATCTAACTCACGACTTAGAGTTGGTAGCCGTTGTGTTTGCTCTCAAGATATGGAGGCATTATTTGTACAGAGCAAAGTGTCTTATCTACACTGATCATAAGAGTTTAAAGTACTTCTTTGAGCAGAAGGATCTCAATATGAGGCAGCGTAGATGGTTGGAGTTAATCAAGGATTACGATTGTGAGATTATGTGTCACCCAGGAAAGGCCAACGTAGTGGCTGATGCCTTGAGTAGAAAAGAGGATCATCCTCCAATTAGGGTGAAGTCATATAAGTTAGTCGTTACTCCTGATTTCCTGGTCCAACTTCGAAGAGATCAGTACAAGGCATTGAAGGACGAAAACTTCAAGAAGGAAAGGATGGTAGGACAAGTTGGAAGCTTAGTAGAAAACGAGTTTGGAGTTAAGACTAGGTACGGTCGAATGTGGGTACCGCTTTTAGGTGAGATTCGCAGTAAGATCTTAGATGAAGCTCATAAGTCACGCTATTCAATTCATCCTGGTGCAACCAAGATGTACCAAGACTTAAAACGGGACTATTGGTGGCCGGGTATGAAGTTTAATGTCATGCAATATGTGAATAGGTGTTTGACTTGCGCAAAGGTTAAAGCTGAGCATCAGAAGCCTTATGGAAAGCTTCAAACTTTGAAAATTCCCGAATGGAAGTGGGAGCATATCACGATGGACTTCATAACCATGCTACCCAAAACGGCTAAAGGTTATGACACCATCTGGGTGATAGTGGACAGGCTAACAAAGAGTGCTCGTTTCTTACCCATTAAAGAAACACATTCTTCTAAAGAGACAGCTACATTGTTTACAAAGGATATTATTGCTCAACACGGAGTGCCGGTAAGTATCGTTTCAGATAGGGATACGCGGTTTACCTCGTGGTTTTGGAAGAAGTTCCATGAGCAAATGGGGTCAAGATTGCATATTAGCACAGCATATCATCCTCAGACGGATGGACAGAGTGAGAGAACGATTTAAACTCTAGAATATATGTTGTGTGCCTGCATTATTAACTTTGGAGGAAGTTGGGATAGTCACCTACACCTGGCAGAGTTATCATACAACAACAGTTATCATGCTAGCATAGGTATGCCACCTTTCGAAATGTTGTATGGTAGGAGGTGTAGAACTCCAGTGTGTTGGGGTGAAGTAGGACAAAGAGAACTAGGAAGCAAAGATGAGGTTCAAAATATGGCTCGGAACCTTGAAGCAATCAAGGCACGACTAAAGGCTGCTCAGGATCGACAAAAGTCTTATGCAGATAAAAGAAGGAGGCCGATAGAGTTCCAAGTAGGAGACTTAGTGTTATTAAAAGTATCCCCTTGGAAGAGTATTATTCGCTTTCGCAAGAGGGGCAAGTTAGGCCCGAGGTTCGTAGGACCTTTTCGAATTTCAGAATGTGTAGGAGAAATTGCTTATCGACTAGATCTACCTAAAGAAATGTCTGGAATTCACCCAACATTCCATGTATCACATTTGAGGAAGTGTGTGGTGGATGAGTTGCAAATAATACCCTTAGATGAGATAGAAATCGATGACACATTGTCACTTATAGAAAGGCCCGTTGCAATTATAGATCGGTATGAGAAAAAGCTTAGGAATAAGACTATTCCAATGACTAGGGTGCAGTGGATGCACAAGAAGGGTTCTGAGTCTACCTGGGAAAGAGAGGACAAGGTGCGAAAATCTCATCCTGAGTTCTTTGGAGTACGAACAGGTTTCGAGGACGAAACCTTGTTTAAGGAGGGGAGAGTTGTAACACCCTAAAATCTAAAGGTAATAAATATATATGTGTTTATATATTTTATATGTGAAAATATGTGTCGTATATGTGTTTATGTGATTAACATGTTAAAATGTTAAGAAATGCGTATTTGAAGTTATAACAATAAACTATGCATAAGGTAAGTGTTTATCGGGTTAGATTATTAAGAAAAAAAATACATGTTTATATGTTAAATATATGTTATATGAATGATTAGTCGCCATGCTAGGTGTCAATTCTCGTGATTAGTCACCATGCTAGGTGTCAATTCTCATGATTAGTCACCATGCTAGGTGTCAATTCTCATGCTTAGTCACTAGGACACTTGTAGGAAGCATGTGAGACACTCTTGGCTATAAATAGACCATGGATCCATCCATTTTTCCTTGCTAATTCACCTAAAATAAACTTAAAACCTCTAAGAAACCTCAAGAACACCAAGAACACTCTAGCTTGCATTTTTGAAGATTCAAAGTGAGTTAGGAGCTCATTTTCTGGAATAGATCCCTTTAAGGTATGTTTAACAAAACCTCTCAATTAGTTTCAAGATTCAAAACACTTAGATATGCCTTTTAAGGATAATTCAAGATTAGGGTTCTTGAATATGTTTTGTAAAGATTGGGAGTTCTAGTGGGAATCATGGGTTTATATTTGGTATGAAGCCTTAGAATAACATGTTTTAAGGAAGTCAGGTTTAAAGAAGGTCGGTAATGATCATCACCAAACTAAAACACAAATATGGGTGATATCTCATAGTAATTCCGCCTCCTGGTCGTGATAACGCCTATACGGTCGGTAATGAGAATCACCCATCAAGAACGTAAAGACTTGGACAAGGGTAATGATATTCAACGTAAGAACATAATTATATATATTAAGTATATATAAGCTAAAACCTGAGTTTTGGTAAAGTATTGAATATACCGAGTTACTCTGGTATCTAGAAGTTTGCGTGGACTGGAAGGGTAGCGCCTGTACAATGGGGTCTTTGGCATAGTGGCGTTGTCGCATAAATCCCAACTAGGACATGGCAAATGCTTCACTGGGCGATCTCGGAGTGAGCGTTTACTTATAGGAATGCGCATCTTCATAAATATCACTAAAAGAATACTTTTTCCCGCAAAAGGCAAAATGGTCATTTTTGACAAATGAATGTCAAACCAACAAGTGGTTGGGTTTGGGTTAAAGGGTTAGTCTTAATGACCATTTGTAACCTCTAGGATGTCTTGCTAGGGACATCACGTTAAAGCAAGTTAGATTCACAAAGGAATAAGCCAAGTAACTACTTCGCAACCTAAGGTGAGTTCTATGAGCCCTGTTTTATATTGCTTAAATGCTTTAAACTGTTTTGGGCTGATATACATAACGTCTTGTGTATATACTTTCTATTGTTTATAAAGTATTGATATATGTGAAATGTTTACGATGTTACTTGCCTTTAGTGATTAAGTAATGAAAGGATTAGTGGAAAGAAGAATTACGAGGAAGATGTTTTAAATCAGATGATTAGACGTCTTTAAGAGTAGTAATCCACCAGGGAAAGTAAGATTTCCATTAACAGGGTTCTATTTAGCTAAGTAGAACATGTTAAGGATGGTAATCAGTAAGGTCACAAGGGTTGTCAAGTATTAAGTGGGGGGCGCTTCTGAAATAGGGAGTTTTATAGTGTTTTTCCTGAAGTGTCGGCAAAGCAGGAATGAAAGACCACTGTCATGTGAGGATCAAACAACACTATTCCCCGAGATGATACTTGAGATGAGAAGTGACAAAAAGATACATTAGGACATGTTCTTAATGTGAGGCGAAGATGATAAGGTTATAGAAAGGTTATTCTATTCACGAGGTTTATAGAATGATAGGGTAGATGTAATCTACTAAGTATATGGATGATTATGTGTAAACCTATGATACTTTATGCTTAATTGTTTGTTTACAGAAATGGTTTGATTGACCCAAATAGTATGTGTTCGAAAGGTAAAGTTTTTAAAACTTAGAACTCACCAGCGTAAGCTGACTTGTTAAGTTATGTATGTCAGATGAAGCTGGAACTTCGGACCGTAAGGGAAAGACTCAGATGTGAGTGAGAGATAGAGGGCATACACTATCAAGAGGATATCAACTATCAAGAAAAGATATTTTGAAGACTGGCAAAGATATATACTTATCTTTTGTAATTGTCTCTCTTACTATGTAATGATTGGCATATGAATAAAAGTTTTTATTTCCGCTGCTTTAGTTATCTCTGTTGTACCTTGTGTTCATGAGTAAATCCGATGCGTGACCGCTCCTAGGGCCAAGTCTGGGAGTGGGCGTCACAGCTACCGCTTTCCAAGCATTAAAAATGGGCCTCAAGAAGGATTCACCCTTCTATGAAGATCTTGTGATGAAACCTTGTCACATACTTGATGAAGTAAGGCATAGGGCCCTACGATTCATCAGGCTTGAAGAGGACAGGAAAGTGCACGAAAAAGTGGACGTTGTCCCAGGATACGGCTCCTCTAACAGGAGATCAGAACTGGCGCATCCTAGGTCCCAGAGGCCTAAACCCAATTCCAAACTTGATAATCCAAGGGTTAACAGGGTCGATTAGGGTGAAGACGAGGATGATGAAGAGTATCCTACTTTTAATGAGTTCTGTTTTGCTACTAATGTTGCAGGTGTGATTAACGCTATGCAGGACATGGGGGACAAAGCGAGATGGCCCAGGAAGACAGATAAACAAGCGTCCTGGAAGGATAAGTCCAAATTATCTACGTACCATGAAGGCTTTGGCCATGTGACCGAGGATTGCATAGCTATGCGCAAAGAGATCAGTTACCTATTGAGCAATGGCTTCTTGAAGGAGTTCTTAGGGAGAAAGAAAGATAAATCCAAGGGCACTGACTAGCCTGCAAAATCCAGGGGTGCTGACCAAACCCAGGATGCAGACAGATCACGTGGACATCCTGAGCGGGCAACATCCCCTTCTCCAGATGTAAAGGTAATTTATTTTATTTCTGGTGGATCTGATATATGTGGTACTTCTTATTCTGCAGCTAAAAGGCACGCAAGGGAGACCAAGTCAGACGTACTCCAGAAGTCAGTCAAAGCCTCAGTACAAGCGGATGTGAAAGACGTTACCTTTGGTGAAGATGACAGGTGCAACGTCATGGACGCTCATCATGATGGGCTCGTGATCACGCTCTACATAGCCAACCACTTCGTGAAGAGGAACCTGATTGACGGGGGCAGTTCTGTCAACATTATTCAACTAGAAACATTAACGAAGATGGGGATACCCTAGGATGAAGTCATCGCCAAATCCACGGTCCTCGTAGGTTTCAGTGGCGAAACGAAGAACACACTGTGAGAGGTGAAGCTTCCGGTTTATGTTGAGGGGGTGAATTCGATGCAACGCTTTTATGTCATGGATGCTCCTTCCGGGTATAACATCATCCTGGGCAGACCCTGGATTCATGACATGAAAGCTGTCCCCTCGACATATCATTAGCGCGTAAAAATGCGAACACCATGGGGAGTGGTCACCATCCACAACAATCAACAGGAGGCGAAGGACTGCTAGACATCGTCTACGAAGATCTCAGCAACGGCCCGTCAAGAATAGCAATTAAAAAAGAAGGCCAGGGATGTCCTAGAGGTAAGGGAGCAGGATGTCAAGCAAATAGTCTTGGATCCCTTGCATCCTGGGAGAAAAGTGTCTATTGGCACTAACATCCCTGGCCCTATTGAAAAAGAGTTGGTGGAATTTCTCAGATCCGGAATGTCAACATTTTCATGGAATACCGAAGACATGAGAGGTATATCCAAAGATGTTATAACTCATAAACTTTGTATTGATCCCTCTTACAGGCCCGTGCATCAAAAGAGGAGAAAGTATGCTCCTGAGAAGTATGTGATAATCCCAGAGGAGGTGGACCGTCTATTGAAGAACAAGATGATCAGGGAAGTCAAGTTCCGAAGATGGTTGGCCAACGTGGTAGTAGTGGAGAAGAAAAATGGAAAATGGAGGGTCTGTGTAGATTATACAGACCTGAACCGTGCATGCCCTAAAGAACCTTTTCCCTTACCACACATTGATTCCATGGTAGATGCGACAGCAAGTCATGAAATGTTAACATTCATGGATGCCACCTCAGGATTTTAACAGATTCAAATGGATCCAAATGACCAGGAGGATACAGCGTTCATTACTCCCACATGTATTTTTTGCTATGTTGTTATGCCCTTTGGATTGAAAAACGCAGGGGAAACCTATAAAAGATTGGTGAATATGATGTTCAAAGAAAAGCTAGGAGAAACTATGGAGGTGTATATAGACGATATGGTAGTAAAGTCCCTGAATGTCAGCAATCATGTCCAGGATGTTAAAGAATCTTTTGATATCTTGGACAAGTACAATATGAAGCTGAATCCAGAGAAGTGTCATTTTGGAGTGGGTGCTGGCAAATTCCTGGGTTACATAGTGACCAAAAGAGGAATCAAAGCTAGTCCAAATTCGTGCCATCATGAACCTCAAGTCACCCGAATTAACCAAGGATGTACAAAGGCTGATAGGTCGGGTTGCAACCTTGAACAGGTTTATTTCCAAGTCCTCGGAGAGATGTCGATATTTCTATGACATCTTGAGGAAGAACAAGAAATTTGAATGGATGTCCCAGCATGAGCAAACCTTCCAAGATCTAAAGATGTATCTATCTTCTGCACCCTTCCTGATGAAGCCGAATCCAGGGAGCTGTTATCATTGTACCTTGCAGTTTCGAGGAATACGGTAAGTGCAGTCCTAACCAAGTATGCAGAGGGTCAACAACACCCAGTGTTTTATGTAAGTAAGAGTCTTCTTGACGCTGAATCCAGGTATTTACATTCAGAAAAACTTACATTAGCCCTAAGTATGGCTTCTACTAAATTTAGACATTATTTTGAGACTCATACTATACATGTGAAAACTAATCACCCTATAAAGTCTGTTTTGAGAAAACCTGAGATGTCAGGTAGGATGGCAAAATAGTCCCTGAAGTTGAGTGCTTACAACTTGGTCTATGAAGCGAGAACAACCATAAAATCACAAGCTTTAGCAGACTTTGTGGCTAATTTCAACAGTGACATCCAAAATTAAGCAGATCAAGAATTCCAGAGCCTACAGGAGGAAGAATTCTCAGGATGTTGGACTCTATTTACGGTTGGGGCATCCAACGTCAGGGGGACAGGCCTTGGAATCATACTGAAATCGCCACAGGGGGACATGATACCCCAGGCTGTTAGGTGTGAATTCCAAGCAACTAACAACCAAGCGGATTATGAAGCCCTGATTGCTGGCTTACAATTAGCCTTGCATCTTGGGATCCAGAACATCCAGATATATGTCGATTCCCTACTTTTAACTAATCATTACAATGGATCTTATGTAGTGAAAGGGGAGAAACTAGCCAAGTACCTAGAAATTATGAGGGCTATATCCCAGGATTTTCAAACTTTCAACATACAACAAGTACCCAGGGATGAGAATGTTGAGGCAGATGCACTAGCAAATCTGGGGTCAGCATCCAAGGCAATGGAGGATACACACATCCCCATAATCCACATACTAAGTCCAACAATCAACCAACAAGAGAACTCAGAAGATACTGATCCTTGGGGTAGGGTCTTGGCATCCGATACCCAGGATGCACAACGACCTAATTCCCAAGATAACCTGTCATCTTGGACCAGACCTATTATAGACTATCTACATAATGGCTCCATCCCAAAAGAGGAAAAGATACTAGAGCATTCAGAATCAGAATGGCCAGGTACATTCTTATAAAAGGAAGATTATATAAAAAATTTGTTTCAGGAACATACTTAAGATGCTTGGAAGACGACAAAGCTCGGAAAGTACTCAAAGACATCCACGAAGGTGACTATGGAAATCATATAGGGGGCAGGTCCCTAATGTCTAAAATCCTGAGAATAGGCTACTTTTGGCCATCCTTAAGAAAGGATTCCTAGGATTTGCCCTCAA
This sequence comes from Deinandra increscens subsp. villosa, assembly GCA_039602395.1. Lineage (NCBI taxonomy): Eukaryota > Viridiplantae > Streptophyta > Magnoliopsida > Asterales > Asteraceae > Deinandra > Deinandra increscens. The sequence goes on from JBCNJP010000025.1 coordinate 28,068,743, forward strand.
ATGGGATGCTTGTCAGAGACACGCAAACATTCCTCATCAACCTGCCGAACCCTTGCATCCTATCCCTGCATCCTGGCCCTTTATGAAGTGGGGAATGGACATCGTGGGAAAGCTACCCAGGGCACCAGAAGGTAAAGTCTTCATGTTAGCAATGACTGACTACTTCTCAAAGTGGATAGAGGTTGAAGCATATGTCCAAGTCAGAGAGAAAGAAGTCATTTCATTTATCAAGAGGAATATCATAACAAGATTCGGCATACCCTCTGAAATAGTGTGTGACAATGGATCTCATTTCATTGGCAAAAGGACTACTGGATTCTGTAAAAGTTGGGGGATAAAAATGATAACTTCCACACCAGTGCATCCTCAGGCTAATGGCCAGGAAGAGTCTAGCAATAAGATCATCATCAACAATTTAAAGAAAAGGCTCAAGGAGAAAAAAAGGAAAATGGGCAGAAGAACTGCCATTAGCATTGTGGGCTGATAGAACTACATCCAAGAATGCCACATGCCAGACTCCATTGTCCTTGGTCTTTGGTACAGAAGCAGTCATTCCAACAGAAATGGTGGTCCCAACATTCAAGGTTATTAGTCAAACCCAGGATTTGCTTCTAGCGGCCGGAATCAGCCTTGGTTTGCCGGAATTTACCTCAGGTGGCCGGAAAACTAGCTTATTTAGGTTAGTATCATCATGTATACACCACCCAGATTACATGGTTCTTCTTGAAGTCACAACATGTTGATGTCGATTAGAATACGAAGTTAAAAGTAGCTTCTGTTCAAAGTGGGTAAAGGTACTTCATAAAAATTTTGATGAATTTTATTCGGATTTGGGTCCGAATACGTTTTCTGTTACAAAGCAACAATCACAATAGTCCTTTGAAGTCATGAATCTTGTAGCATACATCTCTTCATTAGGTTGGGGTCTACTGGTTTATATGAGATGATAATTAGTTACTCAGACTTCACAGAAATATTATTGCAAAGGTTGTTTTATGGGTTTTGATTACAACAGAACATGCTTATTTATTTTGTTACGGTTGCAAAAGTCTAGGGGGAGAAGATGTGATGAATATGATGAGACTTTCTGCAATATTTTTAGCAAAAGAAAGCAACGTGATTTTTAATCTTCGAAGCGTCCTCTACCGTAACAGTTGCGACATTGCCATTATGGTAAAAATCCAGGCAAGGTTAATAGCACAAAAGAAGTGGTTTGTCTAGGTGGAAAACATTGATTTGGTATTTCAACAATATTGGCTCACTTGAGTTATGATTGAATCCTCAAGTAGCTAGCCATTGTGTTGAGTTTTGTAAACACCCTATACATTTATAGTCTTTGGTTTCGGGCTAGAAGATGTTTATTGTAGGGGGGAGCTTCACAAAGGAGAAATGAGGGTCACCTTGAAGTCAAGTTAAAAGAATACAAGAATCAATGTCACAAGTGTTGAGTATTCCATCTACCAAATAGGGGGAGATTGTTGGGAATCGAGATACCGAGCCAACAAGATCTGGATAGATGTGATTAATATTCAACGACCACTTATTATATACCGTCCTACAACACGGTGAAGAACATGACAACTCAACACAACACGACTCAACAAAGAAGAGGCTCTAGTGAATATTATTTATTGTTTAAATATTGTCACTAGTTAGTATTTTACTATTATGCCCTTAGTGAGTCTTGTAGTATATATAGTAAGTCTTTCATTGTGAAAGACTTGATGATGTATGTCTAGTGAGAGAGAGTTAGTCATGGTTCTTTGAAGCTTGTAAGGGTTCATGAACTCACCTAGTAAGTTCATGATACCCGGGAATGCGTGGGGTAGGTAAAATGTAATCTTTCGGTTATCTTTATTTATCTATCATTCCACCTCGTTTATCTATCTATCTTGTTCTTCATCTATCATGTTTATACTAGCTTTGCTCATCATCATCATCACATCTCAAACACCATCGTGTTCATACCCGGGTGTTCATTTGTTTCTACAAAAACGAGTTACACAAAGACTCGATCCGCTTCCGCAACCAAGGTAATTTGCCCGCCACCTCGGTTTTTCAACTTCGCTCAAGATATTCGACATAGCTCTTTCCTTAATCTCTCTGCAATCGGTGACGCATCAGCAGAGGATTTCATCGTGCTCTCATCGCCGGTTCATCAATTATTCATCTCAATCCTCTGTTTTGAAGGTATTATCTTCAATTTTGGGAAATATTGTAAGGGTTCATGAACTCACCTAGTAAGTTCATGATACCCGGGATGCGTGGGGTGAGTAAAATGTAATCATTAGGTTATCTTTATTTTATCTATCATTCCACCTTGTTTATCATCTATCTATGTTGTTCTTCATCTATCCATGTTTTACTAGCTTTGCTCATCATCATCATCATCACATCTCAAACACCATCCTTGTTCATATCCGGGTGTTCATTTGTTTCTACAAAAACTGAGTTACATAAAGACTCGATCAATGTTTTACTAGCTTTGCTCATCATCATCATCACATCTCAAACACCATCGTTGTTCATATCGGGTCCGGTTATTCACTTCTGTTGTCAACCCACAATCACAACAATCTTTTGAAGTCATGATAATTCAATCGCAACCTTTGATGAATCGTACAATCAGGTATATCCTAGCTACCAAACTATTCTTATATTTAATTCTTCCTTCGTTATAAGCAGACGTGTTTAGAAGCATGGTTGAAAATTAAAGATGTGCACAAGTTTGAGTTTGC
>JBCNJP010000025.1:28071980-28111980 GCA_039602395.1 Deinandra increscens subsp. villosa
ATGGCTTATGTTCAAAAGTGTGATGCGTGTCAATGGCACAACAACATCCTCCGTCGGCCTGCTGAGCCGCTCCACTCAATATCATCCCCATGGCCATTCATGAAGTGGGGTATGGACATAGTTGGCAAGCTGTCCACAACACCTGGGGGAAAAGTCTTTATACTGGCAATGACAGATTATTTCTCTAAGTGGATTGAAGCTGAAGCATTTGTTCAAGTTAGAGAAAAGGAGGTGATCTCCTTCATTAAAAGGAATATCCTGACAAGATTTGGAATTCCATTAGAAATAGTATGTGAGAATGGGTCTCTGTTTATTGGTAAAAGAACAAATGGTTTTTGGGAGGCATGGGGCATTAAGATGGTGACTTCAACTCCTGTGCATCCACAAGCTAATGGTCAAGCAGGATCAAGTAATAAGATCATCATCAACAACCTTAAGAAGAAGCTAGGAGCCAAAAATGGGAAATGGGCTGAAGAGCTCCCATTTGTGTTATGGGCTGATAAAACAACTTCCAAAAGTGCTACTGGGCAGACGCCATTCTCCTTGGTGTTTGCTTCAGAAGCTGTGATCCCTACTGAAATGGTGATGCCGACTGCTAGAACAAGTTGCTGGGATTCTGAGGCTAACAATCAGAAGCTCCTTGAAGATCTTGAAACAGTTGACGAAATCAGAGATCTTGCAAAGTTCAGAATGGCGGCATACCAGCAAAGGATGGACAGGTCTTACAACAAGAACCTCAGGATCAGAAGGTTTCAAGTAGGAGACCTGGTACTTAGAAAGACATTTCAGAATACTACCAATCCAGCTGATGGGAAGCTTGCAACTAAGTGGGAGGGTCCCTACTTAGTCGATTCAGAAGCTGGAAAGGGGGCATATAGATTGGCTACTATGGAAGGTGAGTTTCTCCCAAGATCCTAGAACGCAATTCATCTAAAGTCATATTTTATGTAAGTGCCGTCAGGATCCTCTGAGCTTCCCAAATGAGCCTCGTTTAAGCTTCAAAAACTTCAGGTATGTCTTTGATTATTATTCCAATTTCATATTATTATCTTTATGAAGTGGTTACTGACTTAGGCATCGGAGGGGTTTTAGCCAAGCTAACACCCACCCCTCACCAAGCCTTGAGTGTTTTGCAGAAGTTCCGAGCATCCTGTCAGAAGCTAGAGGCTGATCATCTCTTCTAAGTCTAAAGTATTCTGAATACAGTCAAAGGTTTAGGAGGTTTTCACCTTCTCGTTCACTAATGGGAATCGCCAGGATCGCACGATGGTGGCCTATGGTTCAAGGTGGTGCGACCAGTCCATCTAAGGGTGGCTGTAATTTCATCATTATTGGCCATAGAGTGCATCTCAAAAATGGGTGGTAGACGTGCCATCCCAAAAAGGTCATAAGGTTTTTGGCATTTTCATGTTAACAAAGGTTTAGGCACTTTCGTGTCTCTCAAGTTTTATGGGCTTGACCCCAGTTGGCTTAGTCCTAAGTTTTTTTTTAGCTTGACCTCAGTTTAACAAAGGCTCTTAATGTTTCCACATTAACTAAGGTTCGGACATATTCATGTCTCAAAAGTTTATGGGCTTGACCCTAGTTGGCTTAGACCCAAGATTTATAAGGCACCTTATGCCTCAAAAGATTAAGATGGGCTTGACCCCTCTTTGACTCATTCCTAAGTACTCAAGACTTATCAGGATTTTATCAAGTCTATCTTAAGGATTCCTAAGGATCCTCAAGGATCTTGACTATCTCAACAGTTGGAAGATTCTCGAACAAGTGACATTGGTAATGCATATATCATACGTTTTTATCGCTAACTGAATGTTGGGTAACATCATGATTTGTAAATTTTAGCAAGTTTTGTGAAATCTTAAGTTTTTAAATTAAGTAAGGATACTGAGCATCCTGTAGGATCCTCACTGAACTGTTTTTCAGAATTTGCAACATAATCAAAATACGAACAACACACCATGATGGTCAAAATGCTACTAGATTATGTTTGTCATGCAGTAAAATAAAGAAGTTGACCCCAGGCTTCATCTTGGAACCCAAGATCCCTCCACTTGAGGCCAACTATAGCAAAATATTGTCTGAGAAGCTTGGACTTCGCCTTGAAACTCAAGGTCCCTCCATCCAAGCTTCTATGAGTTAACCTACCATTGTCTTAGTTTCACCACATCATTTTTTGAAAACCACCAACCAACAGATAAAAAAAATGTGGGCTTCGACCTAGTCAAGATTGCCTTCATCGCCCACCTTCTCCACTGCAACTTCCACCTCCTTGCCCTTGTCCTTCCTAGCACCAGCATCCTTATCCACCACCATTCTCTCCGGCTCAGCCCCTCAACAACCTTCCCAGCAGCCTCGTCCCTCTCAGCCTTCAACCTCTTGAAGCTCTCCTTCCAATCCTGAACCTGCCAGCTCTCAGGATTGAAGCCTTCAACCTGTGCATTAGTGGCCATCTCGATCATGCACTCGAGTATACTAATGGTGGCTGAGGACTTTGCATTCTTATCGGCTAGCTTCAAGGCTTGAGCAGTAGCAGCCTCCTGCTCCTTGAGCCGCTTCTCATGATAGCGGTTCTTACTAGCAGCAAGTTTACCCATCTACTTAATTTGGAGCAGGGCTTCATCAAGTTTAAGTTCAGCAGCTTCAAGTGTTGGAACTTAAAATCTATGTGACTGATGCCATCAAATCTGTTTACCGAAGCATTCGACTGAAGAATCCATTTAAATTGATTCAGAGACGCGGGTTGTGATGCTCGAGGCTTGCAGTTTGGACCGAATACCGTTTTCCGGAAAAGTCAACCGTTCGGGTCAACGGTCAACGTAAAAGTCAACGGAAGATCGGTTCGAGCGAGTCAAGCTTCGGATTAATTAAATCAACTTTGATTTAATTAATATTTATGTTATTTACCTTTCTTGTAATTTTGTTCATTTATGTTTCTGTTGTTAGTCACCCTCACTATATATATAGTGAGGGTGCCTATTACAAGAAAGAGTCTCTGAGTGTGGAGATGATGATTTTCTTGTAGAGTGTGAGATTTCCATTCTAGAGAGAGAGAGAGTGAGTCATGGATTTCCATGAGAGAGTGTTGTCATGATTTCTTGATTGTAATCATTCAATTAATGAAATCATTCGACTTGTTTATCATCTTTCTTATGTTTATGATCATCCTTTGATTCTTCTCAATCTTCATCTTCATCTCATTTTTTTTTAGTTTTTCTAATCTGAACCTTTGTTCTTGCTCAAGATCAGGATTCTTGATGTGAGAATCGGTCCTGACAGATGGTATCAGAGCGGGTAACCGATCAGATTTCGTCTCACGATGAATCTGGTCACTCGAATCTGGATTTTGAGCTTGAATGGGTGAAGATGAGAAAACTCATTTTTGAGACTTTTTCTTCTATTTTTCTTCTTTCTAGATGGATACTGATGATATGGATACTTGATTCGTGTTTGGGAGTTCATCTAGATGCATTTTTATGTTTATCATGTTCAAATCTGGTGGAAAAATTGGAGATCCGAGCTGTTCTTGAAGCTGTTAGAGTTTTTCCCGTTTTTGGGGTTTTTGAAGATTTTGAGCTTTGATTCTCTGTTTTCTGGGCATTTCTTCATGTTTTCGGATGAAGTGAGGTATGATTCTCAGTGGAAAACGCATTCCGGATCCACTGGAAGCATCCATTTCGTTTGATTCTCAACAGTTTGGGCAGATCTGGAAAAACAAAAACTAGTGTGTGTTTCATGGTGTTCTTCATGTTCTTGAGGATTTCCAGATTTTGAAGACTGTTTTTGATCCGATTTGCTACTGATATGGAGTGTTGGTGGCCACAACATTGTCATGAATGGTTTAGCTTCACACATCGTGCATCATAACGGGTTTTTCTTTCATTTCTGGACATAATCAAGTTCATCAAAGTAAGGGTTTTCTTCCTGTTCATCATTTCCAAATTTCTCTAACTGTGTTTGAAGATATGAAGATGTGCTTAGCGGACTTGTTGAGTTCTTTAGCGGACTTGTTCTCCTCTTAGCGGACTTCATCAGTTTTAGCGAACTTGAAGCATGCCTTAGCGAACTTGAGTCCTTAGCGGACTTGAGAAGTGTCTTAGCGAACTTCTCTACCCTTTAGCGGACTTCTGGAAGGCTTTAGCGGACTTCTGGGGTTAGCGGACTTGTAGCTGGGTTTTTGTTCGAGTTTGTTTCGGTGAATTTTGTTCGTCCAGGGTTGTAGAGGACGACGCTACGAGTTCATTGGTATAAAATTCAAAGATTTTCGTTGAGTTTTGAAGGAGATATGGTGGTTTTACGGTTTTCCGGTAACCCTCGTTTTTCCGGTGGCCTTTTTCCGGTTGGATTAGGGTTTCGCAGGAAGAAAACGTTGGGAGAGGACACGTGATGACGTGGCGGAATTCTATTGGACACCAGGGAATTTTCTCTCTCTTTTTTCGGCAACCTATGACAACTCCTTTTCTGTTGTTGAAATCTGATAGGCTGGAAGGGATTGGTGGGACCCAGCTCATAAAAGTGGTTTCGATTAAATGGGAGAAAAGGCGTGGGCCCCATCTCCCTATAAGACCCGTTGGAATTAAATGCTGGATGAAACTGATTGGCTGGAAAAGGAATCTCGTGGGACCCGCCTGGCTCAAAAAATGCGTTGATAAGCTTTCTGCTGGCACTGTCTGATTGGATGTAATAAGCTTCACACGGATCAGTTCATTTGGACCACTGGATCGCATGGTTCCACACCGTTGGATCGTTTCCTCCCTTGATTCTGATTGGCTGAATCCATCAGACGAGGATTATGGTCTTTCTAGACTAAAATCTGATTGGTTCTTGGCTTTTGACATGGATTATGGTTTTCTCTTGAGAGATTTTTCCACTAATTAATATTTTCAGCATTATTCGTCAAACGTGGGGTTTTTCTTATCAGTTTTTTTACGAGACTTACGAGATGACGCCTGGACGAAAATTCAGAAAATTTTATTAGCCGTGGATTTATTCTGATTTATTGGGATTCTCGTTTATTGATGTCGCGCAACGTTTTCTATCGATCACTGACGGGTTAGCTTTATTATCCGGTTAATTACTTAGCTTTCTCGTTATATCTCATGGTTTATTTTTAGTGGATGCAGCGCTGATGTCAGCTAACCGGATTAACTGGAATCTCAGTTAAATTATTGGAATTTTTCCGTTAAATCTCTCGGAGAGCCGTTTCTTGTCGAAAATTGATAGAATTTTTCAGATCGCGCTGTTTTTGCCGATAATTCTGAGAGATCTTCTTAGAATTTTATTCCGAGCTCAATTTTCTTCGCCCAAATTTACGAAGACTCCGGTTTTGATTATTTTTTCGCTCGGGATCTCAATTTTTCTCAGATTTGACAGCTTATCTTTATTTTTCGCATCCAACCCAGTCACGCGGAACACAAGATTTATTTATGGATCATTCAAAACTGTCAGCATCCGGCTTCTGGTTTTTCGCGAGATTGTCCGATTTCAAGATTATTTATCTGGTTTCTCTAGGCAACCGATCGCGACGGTTCGACTCTCCGCATCTTATTTTACGCTTCCGACTTGATGTTTTTGGAGAGATTTAGAGAAATAAGAGGAATTATTATGGATTTGGATATCGGGTCGATTATTCGGAGTTAGAGCATTTACAGTGTTTGATTGGTTTATCTGATTCAGTTTGTTACGGTTTGGACTCCGAGATGTAGCATTTTCTCAGTATTGTACCCGACCGTGTGAACCGAGTGAGTTGCAGCACTTGGATCTCAATTGGAGCAACGAGAACAGAAGAAGCTTATTCAGAGGGGGAACTTCTACGACAGATTGTCTCCGGTTTATCAATTACTCATTAAAGATGTACGGCAGAACGATTCTTCAACAGTTGAACAGATTTGAAAGCATCAGTCAAGGGGGAATTGTTGGAACTTAAAATCTATGTGACTGACGCCATCAAATCTGTTTACCGAAGCATTCAACTGAAGAATCCATGTGAATTGATTCAGAGACGCGGGTTGTGATGCTCAAGGCTTGTAGTTTGGACCGAAGACCGTTTTCCGGAAAAGTCAACCGTTCGGGTCAACGGTCAACGTAAAAGTCAACGGAAGATCGGTTCGAGCGAGTCAAGCTTCGGATTAATTAAATCAACTTTGATTTAATTAATATTTATGTTATTTTCCTTTCTTGTAATTTTGTTCATTTATGTTTCTGTTGTTAGTCACCCTCACTATATACATAGTGAGGGTGCCCATTACAAGAAAGAGTCTCTGAGTGTGGAGATGATGATTTCCTTGTAGAGTGTGAGATTTCCATTCTAGAGAGAGAGAGTGAGTCATGGATTTCCATGAGAGAGTGTTGTCATGATTTCTTGATTGTAATCATTCGATTAATGAAATCATTCGACTTGTTTATCATCTTTCTCATATTTATGATTATCCTTTGATTCTTCTCATCTTCATCTTCCTCTAATTTTGGGGTTTTCGAATCTGAACCTTTGTTCTTGCTCAAGATCAAGATTCTTGATGTGAGAATCGGTCCTGACATCAAGCTTTTGCGTGGCTGCTTCCAGCTTGCCTTCTAGCTCGATTACCTCATGGCTCAGTTTATCAATACCCTGCATCAAATCAAGTGAATCAGAATCAGCAAGGGAAGTATACTATCTCGAATTTTAACATACTTCTCTATTATTTATGTACACTTACAATGTTCACAACAGCCTGCAAAGAAAGCAGCTTGTTGGCTGCTGCAATAGGAGGGAGGCCATCAAAACTGTCCACATTGATGGTGACATCAGAGACTTTGCGGTTCTTAGCATTGGAGGTTTTGGATCGAGTGTTGGGGGGTCGGAATTTGGGAGCTGAGACATCCTGAGGTTCCTTGCTACTGGTTTCTTCGATTTTTTCCTTCTTAGTAATTAGGACTTGAGGTCTTGGTGTTGGAACCTGGAGGTTGGTGATAACACGAACACACGAACCCAAGAACAAGATCAAAGGTAAAGCTAGAGAACCAACATGTATTTTGCTATTTATGTATTTGAACATTTCGGTTTGTATTAACTTAGTTAATGTTGAACTCTGAGTATTTACTTTGAATGTTCGGTTATTATCTTATGTTGGTTCAGCTTGATTTACATTTGTGTACTTAACGATCAGGCCAAACTACTCTTAACGATCTGACCCTAGTTGTGCTTAACGATCTGCCTGACAAAGGTCTTAACGACTTGGGTACATTGGCCTTAACGACTTGCATGTAGAATATGTTTAACGATCTGACATTGTTTATCTTAACGACCAGCCTCATTAATGTCTAGTAACGATCTGCCTTTCTAACGACATGCCTCACATGTCTTAACGACTTGCCCTGATCATTTAGCCTTAACGACCTGAAGAACCAATCTATCGATCTGGTGAAACCTTAACAACTTGCCTATGATATGCTTAACGATCTGGCTAGTCTGAAGGAGCTTTAACGATCATATACTTTGTTCTTAACGATCTGGCTATGTGACTAACGATATGGTTATGTGGCTAACGATCTGGCTATGTGGCTAACGATCTGGCTATATGACTAACGATCTGGCTATGTGGCTAACGATCTGACCTGTGTATCTTAACGATCAGCTTCTTGAGGTTAACGATCTGACAATAAGTGTTAGACGAATTTAATGATTCCTTGATGTGATGTGTGATTCTCATTGTATTCTGTGCATAGACATTTGTGCTCCTCATAGGGTATATATAGGAAGTCTTAGGAAACCCTAGACAAGCCTTGAGAGAACCTCTTGAGGAGCACTGTGTGTTTGCGTGTGTGTTCTTGGTGTGTTTTTGAGTTTCAGAGATTTCTTCAAACCATGGCAAGGCAATGTTGCTGATCCAACCAAGGATGATCATCAACACATGATTTCCGCACTCGTGTGATGAATCAAATGATGATCTTTGGCTAGAAATCGGTCCTGACAATTGGTATCAGAGTTATTAAATTGTCAGGACCGATTTCTAGCCAAAGATCATCATTTGATTCATCACACGAGTGCGGAAATCACGTGTGATGATCATCCTTGGTTGGATCAGCAACATTGCCTTGCCATGGTTGAAGAAATATCTGAAACTCAAAAACACACCAAGAACACACACACAAACACATAGTGCTCCTCAGGAGGTTCTCTCAAGGCTTCTTCCACTTCAAACACAGCAGGACCTTCGACTACAGAAGTCAACATGTCAAATTCAACGAATTCCAAGTAAGATAGGAATTTCGCCTTCCAATCATCGAAATCACTTGCCCCCATGAGTTTGGGAGGCCTATTGTTGCCTTGTGTGGCAGGAGTGAAGTGATCCGACATGTTGAAATGATCAACACTAGTCAATTTCGAGATAAAAAGAAGCTAACAGGTCAAACGGGTTAAAAGTTGGTTCACTTGCTTGAAACATTGTAGAATGCTTGAAATCACCCAAATCCTACAAAATAATCAATAAGGAACACAATTAGCCACATACAACTACTATTTAGTCACAAAATTGAAAAAGTAAATTTTCAACACTTAGTCAAAATTTCTTCAAGATGTTCTTGGGGGGTCAAGATCAAGAAAAATGAAAGTTTGTAGAAATCAAAATTGCTTGTGCAACAAGTTTAGAAATCAGTAGAGAAACCAAAAACATAACTGGATCAAGCTCCAAAAAACACTCTAAGTAGCTCAAATCCAAGGATTTTCGTGAATATGACAAGAACACTAAAAACTGTTGGAACTAAAATCTATGTGACTGATACCATCAAATCTGTTTACCGAAGCATTCGACTGAAGAATCCATGTGAATTGATTCAGAGACGCGGGTTGTGATGCTCGAGGCTTGCGAGATTGGACCGAAGACCGTTTTCTGGAAAAGTCAACCGTTCGGGTCCACGGTCAACGTAAAAGTCAACGAAAGATCCGTTCGAGCGAGTCAAGCTTCGTATTGAAAAAATCAACTTTGATTTAATTAATATTTATGTTTATCTGATTTACTTGTAATTTTGTTCAGTTATGTTTTTCTGTTGTTAGTCACCCTCACTATATATATAGTGAGGGTGCCCCATTCATTAAGATTCTCAAAATGGATGGATATTGACTCTTTAGGATGTTGAGTCTTTCATTCTAGAGAGAGAGAGTGAGTCGTGGATTTCTAGAGAGAGAGTGTTGTCATGATTTCTTGATTGTAATCATTCGATTAATGAAATCATTCGATTGTTCATCATCTTTCTTGTCTTTGATTATTCTTTGATTCTTCTTCATCTTCATCTTTTTGGGTTTTTCTCATCCGAACCTCGTTCTTGCTCAAGATCAGGATTCTTGATGTGAAAATCGGTCCTGACAAATGGTATTAGAGCCAAATCTTCAAGTTTGAGTTCTTGACTCAAAATGAAGAAATCCATCATTTGAGTTATCAATCTTGGTTGTTTTGCTAGAACTTTGAGTTAATTCTTGGTAGAAATCACTCAAGGATTCCATTGCCATGCTTGAATCTCTATAAAAACTCCATTTAATGGGTCAAATTTCTGATTTTAGTCAAACCAAAGTTACGTTCTACGTAACCTTTGTAGTATACTTTGAAAATCAAACTTGTTTTGGGGTGTTTCTTTCATCAAATTGATTCCAAAATTGTGTTAGACTAGTAAAACTAAAGCTGTTGCAACTGATTTCGTTCAAAAACATCATGTTTTGAGGATTTTAGAGGCAAATTTCTAAGTCTTTAGTGTTCTTGTCATATTCATGAAAATCCTTGGATTTGAGCTACTTAGAGTGATTTTTGGAGCTCGATCCAGTTATGTTTTTGGTTTCTCTACTGATTTCTAAGCTAGTTGCACAATCAATTTTGATTTCTACAAACTTTAATTTTTCTTGATCTTGAACCCCCAAGAACATCCTGATGAAATTTTGACTAAGTGTTGAAAATTGACTTTTTCAATTTTGTGACTAATTATCAGTTGTATGTGACTAATTGTGTTCCTTATTGATTATTTTATAGGATTTGGGTAATTTCAAGCATTCTACAACTTTTCAAGCAAGTGAACCAATTTTCAACTCGTTTGACCCGTTAGCTTCTTTTTTTCTCGAAATTGACTAGTGTTGATCATTTCAACATGTCGGATCACTTCACTCCTGCCACACAAGGAAACAATAGGGCTCCGAAACTCATGGGGGCAAGTGACTTCAATGATTGGAAGGCGAAATTCCTATCTTACTTGGAATTCGTTGACTTTGACCTGTTGACTTCTGTAGTCGAAGGTCCTGCTGTGTTTGAAGTGGAAGAGGCCACCATTGCTGGAACTACTAATGTCGCTACTGGTGCTGATCCTCCACCTAAGAAGATGATTCCCAAACCACGAAACAAGTTGGATGCTTCTGAAAAAGTCCAATTGAAAACTAACATGCGTGCACTTGGGTGCATTAAGATGGCTATCAATGATGGGTTGCAATAGCAATTTCGTGCTCCCACATCGGCTCATGAAATCTGGGAAGGCTTGGAAAAGAAATATGAAGGCAACCCGACTACTAAGGAAAGAAGATTGGAAAAGATCAAATTGGCGTTCAATACCTTCTCTCACAAGTAGGGCGAATCGTTTGAAACTCATGTCAATCGATTCTGCCGTATTATCACTAAGAGGACGACAAAGAACGTCTGGCCTGAAAATAGTGCCATCATCAAGAAGGTCCTTCACTCCTTTCCTCAAGAGTTCGCTTCATATGTGACTTACTTGCTCGACAGTAATGATCTTTCTACTGCCGACTACATGGACTTGATCGACAAGGTTCGTGAGTATGAAGTTCGAGCCGTTGAGCGCAACGGAAAGTCTCTAATGGGTGTTGTTGGTACTAGAATTCAGGAGACACTGAGCAGCTCGCATCAGTTCGCAAGCACTTTACTGTAAGGATCCTGAATTAAATTTCTTGACTAACTATTGCTTTCCCCTTTTTGTTTATTATTCGCAGGTTAGCTCAAGCATGGATCACGTGTCCTAAAGACCCGGTCAACTAACGGAAACGTGGACTGAGTGGACTTCTAACGGTCGTGTGAGGGACGTGGAGTTAGTTGCTAGTTTTTAGGGAATATTGTTACAATGTAATCCGTATTTAAACTGAGCTCTAGGTTTGCACACACAACACACTTTTCTTTACTTCCTTCTACGATCACAACTCTCTGCAACACTTAGATTACGAGCTCATTTCATTTGTACTCAAAATATTTATTATATAAAAGTTTTAGGAGGCAGGTACTTTGAACCGGCCCCCGAGGTTTTTTGCTAGGCTCCTTGAGGATACTCAAGGATTCCTGGATTTTCCCTCGTTACATCCTCGTGTCAATCTTCACAATTATATTTTCATCTTTATTTACATCAAACACGCTACCTCGCTTACAATGTTTGATCAACTAATTGCTTAGGCAGTTTTTGACCAAAACAATTTGGCGCCCACCGTGGGGCTAACGGTGTTTGAATTCGATTAAGTGCCTCGATCTTCTTCCCATAATCGATTCTTGAAAACGTCGAGCCAACAAAAAATTACTTCGAAATCTGTTTCATCCACTAAACCGGCTGTCGACACTGGTCTCCCCCCAATGCTGAAGAAAGTGACCGGCACTGACGCTAAAAAAGTGGAATATCCTACTTTTCAGGGATCTCAAGGTACGTCCACTGACTCTGCTATTTCTAATAACGATCTGTATGTTTTGATCAGGCAGATGAAGTCTCATGTGGATGAGCAAGCCAAAACCAACGAGAAAATGATGAAGGAGATCATGGAATTGAAGAAATCAAAGAAACCGGTAGAAGAAATTAGCCCTTTGATGCCAAAATCATTCGGGTTCGACTCTCCGGAAATATCGGAGCAGCCGAAACAGAAAGCAAATCCCTCTACTGCTCCAAAGTCAGGTATTGCAACAGCTACTACTGCAGGATTCTCAGGCTCTCAACATCAGAAGGCTTCCAGAGTGATAGATCTGGAATACTCTGGGTTCTACTCTGAGCAGCCCCCAGAATCTTACTACAGTGGATATGGAAGTCAGCAACCAGCCGGGTTTTTAAGCCATCAAGTGCCGACAGTCTTGATACAACAACCTGTATCTCAACCACAGCGGTTTGCTGCGACGAACCTTCATGAACCCTGGAGTCAGCGGTCAACAACGCCTACTCCTCAGATGCTACAGGGATCTTCATCTCAGCCATTCCAACAATATCGGAGCCGCTTCCGAGCTGCTCAGGATCCTCGAGGATCCATATTTTCTAATCCTACTGTCTCTGCAGGCACATTTCCCCAGGTTCATCTCAGGAGATGCATGAGGGAGACTTCATCCCCATGCAAGTGGGAACCACAACTGAGCCGACTATCCTTACAGATGCTGAATATGGACCCCAGATCCATCTCCAAACTTCCACGGCTGGTAACAACTTTGATAATTTTTATGCTAACCCTAACCAAGGAACTGTGCAGGATACAGGTATCAACTCGACTATCGCTAGGGAACTTCAGAGGTTAAAGGACATGATCTCAAGTGTTCCCGATGTTATTCGTCCAATTCCTGAAGTGCCAGCAGGCAGCCACAGAGTTTCTAGATTTGCATGGCCCATCTGTGACGTGGAGATACCAAAAAGATTTCAAACCCCCAACATGAAACTCCACGATGGGACCACAGATCCTGAGGAGCACGTGGCACAATACAGGGAACGGATGGAAATCAACCCCATTCCTGTAAACATCAAAGAAACTTGCCTATGCAAAGGATTCGGCTCAACATTGACAGGACCAACCTTAAAATGGCTGCTCAGTATCCCTCCTAATACCATTACTTCTTTTCCCCATTTAGTTAACTTGTTTAATAACCAGTTTTCTTGTAGCAGGAGCTTTCAGAAGCTCACAGGTGACTTGTACAGAATAGTTCAGAAGCCCAACGAATCCCTGAGGGATTGTGTGGCCAGATTCGGTCGAGAAGCTCTAGATATCCCCAACCTGGATGTGGCTGCTGCTGTAGAAGCTTTCAAAATGGGGATTAGAGGAGATTCCCACTTTTATGATGATTTGGTTATGACTCCTTGCATGAACCTCGATGAAGTCAGAACGAGGGCATTAAGGTTCATCAGGTTGGAAGATGATAAGAAGATCAAAAAAAGAGGTGACGAACCGTCAGGCAGAAGAACAGATTCTCCCAGAAAACAACAACGAAACAAACCCTATTATCGAAATGATAATCCCAGGATCAACGAAGTTGAAGAAGAAGACGATGAAGAAAACTTCCCAAAGGTATCTGATTATTGCTTTTCAGTTGACATGGGTGGTTTGTTATGTGCCTTGCAGGATCTGGGAGATAAAGCCAGGTGGCCAAGAAAATCAGAAAATCAAGGATCGTGGAAGGATAAGTCTAAGTGGTGTGCTTACCACGAAGACTTCGGGCACTTAACAGATGACTGCATAGCCCTTCGAAAGGAAATCAGTTACCTGCTCAGCAAGGGGCATCTCAAAGAATTGTTTGGCAGGAAGAGAAGTAAAACTCAAGAAGCTGCCGAACTGCCCAAAAGAGCACAGTCGCCGCCAGCAGATGCAAAAGTAAGCAACTTCATCTCGGGAGGATCTGACATATGCGGAGCCTCCTTTTCATCAGCAAAAAGACATGCAAAGGAGGCCAAGATGGACCAAGGCAGTCGGCCAAAGAAGAACGCGATATTGACTGAAGACAAAGTTATCTCTTTTGACGAAACTGATAAGCTAGATATCCAGGATCCTCACCACGACAGTCTGGTAATTACATTATGTATTGCTAACCATTATGTTCGCAGGATCTTGATAGACAACGGTAGTTCAGTCAACATCATCCAATTGGACGTGCTTAAAAAGATGAGCATTCCAGAAGAAGAGATAATTCCAAGATCCTCGGTATTAGTAGGATTCAGCAGAGAAACCAAGCATACGGTTGGAGACATCAGACTTCCCGTCTACATTGAAGGAGTCAATTCCATGCAGAAATTCTGCGTCATTGACTCCCTTCCTTGTTGCAATCTGATCTTGGGAAGGCCATGGATCCATGATATGAAAGCAGTTCCATCTACCTATCATCAATGTGTGAAGCTAACCACACCATGGGGAGTTTTAAGAATACTAAGCGATTAACAAGAAGCCAAAGACTGCTATACTTCCGCTATGAAAAACACCATCAAGCCAAAGCCAGCATAGCAATCAAAGAAACCAGCACGAAGAATTCAGATGACAAAGGAGTTGGAAATCAAAGAAGTTCAACTTAATCCTGAAGATCCTGAAATCAAAGTGCTGGTAGGAACCAATATTCCTGAGGATACTGAGGAGCAGCTCGTGAGCCTCTTGAAATCCAGAGTCACAACGTTTGCATGGAAACATGAAGACATGACAGGTATATCTAAAGATATTATTACTCATAAACTTGGTATAGATGAATCTTTCAGGCCAATACATCAGAAAGAAGGAAGTTCGCTCCTGAGAGGAACATCATAATCCAAGAAGAAGTTGACAGGCTGCTCAAGTCAAAAATGATTAGAGAAGTTAAATATCCTCGATGGCTGGCTAATGTGGTGGTAGTCCAGAAGAAAAACGGTAAGTGGAGGGTATGTGTAGACTACACAGACCTAAACAAGGCCTGTCCAAAAGACCCATTCCCTCTGCCACATATCGATTCTATGGTGGACGCAACTGCTGGACACGAGATGCTAACTTTTATGGACGCTTCTTCGGGCTTTCAAAAAATTTAAATGGAACCATCAGATCAGGAAGACCCAGCCTTCATGACTCCCACAGGTATTTATTGTTATATTGCAATGCCTTTTGGTTTACGAAATGCAGGTGCCACGTACCAGAGGCTAGTCAACATGATGTTTAAAGACAAACTGGGGGACACCATGGAAGTATACATAGATGATATGGTAGTAAAATCGAAGGAAGCAAAGGATGATCCTAGAGACCTTCAAGCTGCTTTTGATATCTTGGACCAGTTCAACATGAAATTGAATCCTTCCAAGTGCCATTTTGGAGTAAGAGCCGGCAAGTTCTTGGGCTTCATGGTTACTGAAAGAGGAATTGAGGCCAGCCCTGAACAGATCCAAGCAATCATAAATTTGAAGTCTCCAGCAAATGTCAAAGAAGTTCAGAGACTAACTGGCAGAATGGCAGCACTCAACAGGTTCATATCAAGATCGTCTGAAAAAAGCAAAGAATTCTATGACATATTGAAGAAGAACAAAAAGTTCGAATGGGGTGAAAAACATGAGGCAGCTCTGAGCTCCTTGAAAGAATATTTATCATCTGCTCCACTTCTAATGCAACCAGTCAAGGGCGAACCACTATCTCTCTATTTAGCAGTTTCAAGGAGCTCAGTAAGTGTCGTGCTTGTGAAAGATCACGAGGGACAACAGCATCCGGTATATTATGTAAGCAAAACATTATTAGACGCCGAAACCAGGTATTCTTATTTAGAAAAATTAATCTTAGCCCTTGTCATGGCTTCCTAAAAATTAAGACATTACTTCGAAACTCATGTTATTTATGTGAAAACTAACTATCCTGTTAAGTGTGTATTGAGAAAGCCTGAAATGTCAGGAAGAATGGCGAAATGGGCAGTTAAATTAAGTGCCTATGACATCATATATGAGCCAAGAACAGCAATCAAGTCACAAGCCCTTGCAGACTTTGTGGCTGATTTCAGCAGCGATATACTGCCAGAAGTTGAACTAGAGGTCAAGCAGCTCGAAGAAGCTTCAGGCAGCTGGGTCTTGTACACAGATGGAGCATCTAATGTTAGAGGTACAGGATTGGGTGCGCTACTGAAATCGCCACAGGGGGACATTATCCCTCTATCTATCCATTGTGAATTCAAGGCTACTAATAATGAAGCCGAAAACGAAGCTTTAATTGCAGGATTACAACTCGCTAAAGATATGGGTATCCAACACATTCAAGTTTTTATTGACTCCTTGTTATTAACTAACCAATTTAATGGATCCTATGTAGTGAAAGGCGAAAGGCTAACCAAATATCTAGACCTTGTAAAACAGTTAGCATTATCCTTTGAAAAAAAAATTGCAGCATATCACAGGTACCTCGAGAAGAAAACGCAGAAGCTGATGCTTTGGCAAATTTAGCATCATCCTTAAGGATCCCAGAAGGTGTCAAGATTCCCATAACTCATATCCTGACACCAGCAATCGAAGAACAAGAAGTTAATGATGTCACAACAGACAAAGATCAAGAAATGATAAACTCTCAGGATCCTCAGGAATCCTGGACTTACCCTATCAGGAGATCTATTCAAGAAGGGTAAATCCCTAAAAACGAGAACTCCAGACTCTTCCGAACAAAGGTAATTCCATATTCAATAATAAATGGTATCTTATACAAGAAATCTCTTGCAGGACCATACTTGAGATGCCTCGAGCAGCCTGAAGCACTTGCGGTACTCCAGGATATTCATGAAGGTGATTGTGGCAATCACACTGGGGGCAGATCACTATTTTCCAAAGTATTGAGAACAGGATACTACTGGCCTACTATGAAGAAGGATGCTATGGCCTTTGTTCAGAAGTATGATGCATGTCAGTGGCACGGCAATATCCTCCATCAGCCTGCTGAGCCGCTCCATTCAAT
Source organism: Deinandra increscens subsp. villosa (assembly GCA_039602395.1). Taxonomy (NCBI): domain Eukaryota; kingdom Viridiplantae; phylum Streptophyta; class Magnoliopsida; order Asterales; family Asteraceae; genus Deinandra; species Deinandra increscens. The sequence continues at coordinate 28,088,608 of JBCNJP010000025.1, forward strand.
ATCATCTCCATGGCCGTTTATGAAATGGGGCATGGACATATTTGGTAAGCTGCCTGTAGCACCTGGAGGAAAAGTCTTCATGCTGGCTATGACGGACTATTTTTCTAAGTGGATTGAAGCCGAAGCTTTTGTTCAAGTTAGAGAAAAGGAAGTGATTTCCTTCATTAAAAGGAATATTCTGACAAGTTTTGGAATCCCATCAGAAATAGTGTGCGACAACGGGTCTCAGTTTATTGGAAAAAGAACGACCAGTTTTTATGAGGCATGGGGCATCAAAATGGTAACTTCAACTCCCATACATCCACGAGCTAATGGCCAAGCGGAATCGAGCAATAAGATTATCATCAATAATCTTAAGAAGAAACTAGGAGATAAAAAGGGGAAATGGGCTGAAGAGCTACCTTTTGTATTGTGGGCTGACAGAACGACCTCCAAGAATGCCACTGGTCGAACATCGTTTTCCCTAGTGTTTGGCTCAGAAGCTGTAATACCCACTGAAATGGTGATGCCAACTGCCAGAACAAGCTGCCAGGATTTTGAAGCAAATAAGCAAGAGCTCCTTGAAGATCTTGAAACGATTGATGAAATCAGAGACCTCGCGAAATTCAGGATGGCAGCATACCAGCAAAGGATAGCAAAGTCCTACAATAGGAATCTAAGAATCAGAAGATTTCAAGTAGGGGATCTGGTACTCAGGAAAGCTTTTCAAAATACAACCACCGGTTGGAGAGAAGCCGCTGAAGTGGGAGGCGGTGAGAGAGAAGAAAAGAGTTCATTTTGCGCCTCAACCGATCACGGCCGATGATTTGAAGCAGGTGCCTTATCCTGAACGTTTGGTTCAACAGAAGAATGCGCGTGAATATGGTCAGTTTTTAGAGCTTCTTAAGCAACTTAGGATTACATTACCTTTCACTGATGTTATTAAACAAATGCCTAAGTATGCTAAATTTTTAAAAGACGTGTTAACAAATAAAAAGAAGCTTGAAGCTTTATCTGATGCTACACTTGATGCCCAATGTTCTGCTGTAGTCCAGAATAGGTTACCTGAGAAATTGACTGATCCTGGTACCTTTACAATTCCGTGCTCTTTTGGTGATTCGTCTGTTACTTGTGCTTTAGCTGATTTAGGTGCCTCTATTAATGTTATGCCATATTCTGTTTTCATGCACCTAGGATTAGGCGAGTTAGAACCGACTAGGATGACGATCTCTTTAGCAGATAGGTCGGTAGTTAGACCCAAAGGAATAGTGGAAAATGTACTTGTGCAAGTTGATAAATTTCTATTCCCTATAGACTCTGTGGTAGTTGACAGTGCATATGATGCTAGTTGCCCTTTGATTTTAGGTAGGCCTTTCCTTAGGACTACCCGGGCGTTAGTTGATGTTTTTGCGGGCACTATCACTCTGAGGGTTGAGGATGAGTCGGTGGAATTTAAGGTTGGTAAGTCGAGTGACAAGAACAACGAGTCCGTGTACTTTCTAGGATCATTCATGTCTATGGTGGATAGTTGTGTTAGTTATGTCACTGGTGAGGATTTGGTAGTTGTGAATAGGTTGGAGGGTGAACGAGTAGTTGAGGATAAGTGTGGGGAAGATCCCGGGGGGTTAGATGAGTTAATTGATAAGAATGATATTTTTGACCCGTTAGTAGAACCCGGAGATGAGCTAGTGGTTGGAGAATGTTTGGTAGTTTAGAATGGTTGTAGGAGAGCCACACTTGGTGACATTGGTGAGTTTGATGATAGGATTGTGCTGGATTCAAGTGTGGGGAGGTTAGTTATGCTTGTTAGTGAGAATGACCCGGAATTGAGTTTTCTAGAAAAAGTTAAATTTCTTCCGGGTCGGTACAAGCATTGGAAAGTTAAACACTTGTTACATTTGCTAAAGTTAGTTGCTTTATGGGTTAGGAAGTTGGTAGGTAATTGGCAGGATAGAAACCGGGTGAAAACCGGTAGCTTTGTGTTGAAAGATGTGAAATCGAAGCCTCCGGATGGTTTGGGAGGTTGTGTTTCAGTTTTGTGCTAAATGATAAGTGTCCGGTTTGTATATTATGTAGTTTTGTTTTATTTTCTGCAATTTTTGGTTTTTGTGCACTTTGCGTCTTTTCGTTTTGTGTTTTTGTTGTTTGCAGGTAATTCTGGAGATTTGGTATTTGGCAATTGTAAGTTGTGCAGGTCAAAAGTGCAGGTTTTTGCTGAAAATTTCGACCATAGGCCTGCTGTGGAGAAAAGAGATAGAAAATTTTTGGGTCAAATTCCAAAAATTCCCTAGAAATTGCGTTCCAGGCGTATCGCCTGGAGGTTGGTAGGTTATAGGCGATACGCCTGCAGGTTATGAAGAGGCCGGATGTTTGCAGTTCCAGGCGTATCGCCTGGAAGATGCATGGATGTAGGCGATACGCCTGGAGGAGGTAAGTCAGAAAAATTTTTAATTTTCAATTTTTATTATTTCTGTTTACCGGATTTGTGGTGGTTCGTTTGCGGCTGATTTGCTAAGTCTCTGGAGTTTCAGGTGAACACGTTTCAACTTGTTTTTTGTTTTATTTATTTTTCTTTTTCGTGCTTTTATTTTCTGCTTTATTTTTGTTCCATTCCACATTGGGGACAATGTGTGATTCAAGTGTGGGGATGGGATACTTTCGTATTGAGTCTTTAAAAATTTAAAAAAAAAAACTTGAAAAAATTGTTCAAAAATGTCCGAGATTTTGGCTGCAATTTAAATGGAAAATGATAGGAAACTGGGGATTGATTTTCTAATTTGTGCTTGAATGTTAAAATAATGAATAAAAGTTAATAATTTGGGAAATGTGTTAAGTATGGTTGAATGGAAAGCATTACTAGTCTATGATGTGTCGGTAGGCCCAGCTGACCTAGGAGTAGCTTAAATAGCCTGTGTGTTTATTGTTGTATAAATATGCTAATCAGTCTGCTAGTGGGTTCCCATTTTAGGAGTGATAGGAATTCTGAATCTGATGATTAGGAGGAAGAGACCGCTTTAGGCTAGATACTCTTATGTCCTCAGAATATCAAATGAGCATGTAGTTAATAATCTGGTTAATGAATTAGAGTGAAGGGGCAGAATACTCATGTACAAACTAAGGATAATATCCCGTGGTAAGTACCTCTGATGATGTTCCGGATCTCGCGGGCAAAATACTCACGTATGATTTCGGGGGTAAGACCTTGTGAAAAAAATACCTTTGATGATGTCCGTTGGTAAGTTAGGTAAAAGTAACCAATTATAAAAAAAACAAAAAAAAATGAGAAAAGAAAAAAAAAGAGGAAAAGAAATGTTAGTTTAGAGAATAAATGCTCAAGAATTTGCATATAATATAAATAGTTATTCTTTGGACATCTTAGTATCTGGTTTAAGGGGGGTTGGAGAAAATATATAAATTTAAATCAGTATTACCCTTTGCTTTGACTGAATATGATTCGGTAGTAGGTTGAACTAGAGCTTTCTTTAGTGGGATCTATAGGCGACTGAACTTATATCTGGTAATTTCGTAAACACATGGGGGCGAAAGAAAAGGTTGGTGGTTGTGTTTAGTCGGATAGAAATAGCGACAATCGTAGTTAGTGTGTTAGTACGTTAAGGAATGTGGAATTGTCTGGTGGCTGTGAATTTAAATGTTAGATGGTTTAGAAGTCAATGTCCTGGTTGTGATTCCATTGCAGTATTTTTCGAGGACGAAAAAAGAATCAGTGTGGGGATGCCAAAAACTTGATGTGTTCGGAACGACTCTAAAAATACTATAAAAACCTAGACCTAAACCTAGACCTAGACACACCTAATTTTACCGAAAATACCTAAACTAAACCGAACCCTAAGGCAAGTGTACCTGTCGGATTATAGCAAAGCTAAGGCAAGACCGGGAATATCGAACCCTAGAGACACTCTATAGAAAAAACTAACCTTAGACCTAAGAAATGGAAATACTGAGAAATTTGATTTGGTTTTTGGATTGAATTAAGATTTAACTAACTTAACTAATAACGCAACCAACAAACGATAATCAGAAAGCCTAAAGACAACCTTCAGAAATAGGGAGAGATACCACCTAGACTCGGAATCCTAATCACTAATGACAACTTCAATCGGTCATGACTAATCTGATGGTGGCTAGTTCACCTTTTAAGTCCTTCCTAGCAGATGATCCTACGCTCGGACAAGAGTTCACCTTATGGGTACTTCCTACTTCAACTAAACCTAACCACCTCCGAACCTAATCTCGGGTACCTTAAGCTAGCAGGAGCTACCAATAACTAACTATAAAGATTTGGAATAACAAGATAGAAAACTAATCTAGGGAATTTCCTTTTGAGACAATCCGATCCTAGACAATTATCCAACCCGACTACCCAATAGCTATCACCCTTTTAAGTCTATTTAGCTAGCAGCACACAAGATTCAAATACCCAATTATCAACTAACCCTATGACCACATTTAAGCAATCACATCATATTGCAAGCATAACCTACAAGATAACTACTTTACCCAAACCGGAAGACATCCGCAAGCAAAGCAAGGATCCGTTAACAACTAGAAACTGAAATCAAGTACTCATATGCATCATTACAGAAAATTAATGGAATGAAAAAGATCATCAACATCAATCAATAAGTCATAACCGAATAAAAGTAATCAATAATGAAAAGTCATCACAATGAGTCTAGGTGGCTCTACAAATCTAGCCAACAATCATGTTCAAAGCAGAAAATATAATAAAGCTTGAGTCTTTAGCAAAGAACATGGTGTAGATCTAGAGTTTAACAAAAAGTAAAGAAGAAATCGAAGAACCGGATATGAATTATATTGAAAGATTGATTCCCTGATGATCTCTCCTTTGTTCTTGGCTTTCTCCACTTCAAAATTCGTCTCTAACCGCTCTCCAATTCGTCTGGAAGTCGTCAGTCACAAAACATAATCCTAAAATCAATTTTATAGTCGAATTGCTTCTTTTGCGGGTTTTTAGGATGTAAGCGTATCGCCTACTGCCTCAATATTCTTAGGCGATACGCCTAGTACACAAGTCGCGACAAAACAGTCGGGTTTCACCGACTTTGACTTTCTTTGACCTCCACTTTCCGCGCGTATCGCTTAGTACTCATCACGTCCCAGGCGATACGCCTGGGACTGCTTGTTTAGCACTTCTTCTTCTTTTCTTCAATTCTTTCCAACTTTCTCTCGTGGCCTCGGGACTTTATTAAAAACCTACAAAACTCATAAAAACATAAAGACTCATACTTAACTTAAAACATAATAAATGACTCAAAGTGGACTTAAAACCGACTCAAATAATATACAAAAGACCCTGAAAATGGGATGTGTTTGCAACACATCAATGGGAACACAAGGAATTTTACTAGGGAAAAGCCCTTAGCCCTTAGATGTCTCTAAGGCAGCGCCGGCATAAAAACCCCGGGTAGCGATAACACACGCTACCAATTTATTGATCACAAAATTGTTTGAGTACAGTGAGTAAACAGAGAATTGAATACGAGAATACAATGTGCAAAGCTCGAGTGAGCTAAATGATATGATTAAATGTCTTATTTATACTCCTAGCTCTTCAACAACTTGTCCGATATTCCATGGATCTTCTCTTCAACGTCTTTTTTTAGTTTGTTGACCGAGTTTTTAGCTAACACCCTTTGACCACGTGCGAAATAAGTCTCCAGCTCATCCCATTCGACCGTTGGTAGACTTTTTCAACCTGTCCTTGATCAGATATAGACACAACATTCATCAGTAACAATGTCCTAGCATGCAGGGTCATTTCCACATGCTGGGTCATTCGTACAATAAAGGTGACCCTGGATTATACTCATCCTGGGTCATAATAACGTATAACATAAATAAAATAAATATGAACTTCCCTGGATTATGTTGACATCCTGGGACATTACCTTACTCCTGATACATTCTGGGTCATTCAACGCTACCTGTTGAATTCCGGGTCATACGATTCCTGGGTCAATCCTACCCCAAATCTACACCTGTACCCTGGATTACCAGCCGAAAATTCAGGGCATAACAATTGACCCCAATTTTTCGCAAGTTGTAGATAAGTCTTACAGCTGTGAAAATTTTCAAATTAGGGTCTAATCCATGTCCGTTTTGATCATGCCCGTTAATTAAGGATCAATTGCGCCATGTTGTGGGGTAATATCCCATCACCCCTGCCACTTCTAACCTCCCTAAATATCAGCTTTAACCTCTCCCCTCTTCTCATTAACTTTTCGAGAGCAAAGGTTTCCATTGATATCTCCGGCTTCCGACCTTCTCTGACCAGGTAATCTCTCCTTCCAGCCCTTTCTTTTCTTTATTTCCGACCATGACTCGCAAGAAGATCCGATCGGAAACCCTGGCCAAAATGACAGGAATCGAGGATTTCCTCGATCAACATTACCTGCAAAGCCGGGAACTAGAGACCTGCACCTTCACCGACGCCGACATTGCAGCATTTTCGTCGTTAAGTCTTCTTCCTTCTTCTGCTGAAATCAGACCTTTCGATAGAAGGCTCAGGTCGGATTTCAGCTCTGAAACGTGGGTCTGCTTCTCGTTCACCCCTTTTTCCATGGGGTTCTCTTACCCTTTCACCGGCCTTTTGGCCGAGTTCTTCGAGGCCACAGGCCTTGCTTATGCCCAAACCCTCCCCATCATATGGAGAATCCTGGGCACCCTTGACCGTCTCAACAGGGAGTTCGATACCCTAGTTGGGTTATCTGAATTAGCCTTGGGCTACGAACTCAAGTCCCATGGTAGCAATCGGTTCCTGTTCAAGGCTTTGAACAAGGAGGTTCAAATGATTCCTCGGGCTTCATTTCACGAGGAATGGAAGGGAAAATTCTTCTTCGTCAAGAGATCAACCATCCCAGGAGGAATGGGTCTTCCAATTAGGTGGAAAGTAGAGGGTAGGTTTTCACCTGCATTAGGGATTAGGATTTTCTTTTCATTATATGTTATTCAAATACTGACCTTGGATTTTCTTTTTTGTAGTGCCTAGCTGGAGTTCAATCGGTCCTGCAAATCCAGGGGCATTTGAGAGATTAGAGACATTCTTGACCATCACTGAGGAGGACCGTGAATTCAAAACGGATCCTCATCAAGCTGCTTCCTTCACTTCTTACAGCATTTCCTATTGTAAGAATCCTGATACCCTGCCTCTTGATCCTTGAATTTTGTTGATTTCTCATGTTCCTGTTCTTCAGCTGCTGCTACTCCCATGAACCTCGAGGACGTGGACCTAGACGCCTTTCTAGTGGGTGAATCTGAACAAGATATCTAGGTCTTGACCACAGTGAAGGCTGAGCCATGTCCGCCCCCAAGGCTCCCTCTTCAAGGACCTTGGGCACAAAGCGCAAGACTAGGGCCGCCACTGCTGCTCCTGCCATGCAACCCTTGGAACTCATGGACGCTGCTGTTGTTGGAACAAAAATCTATGTGACTGACGCCATCAAATCTGTTTACCGAAGCATTCGACTGAAGAATCCATGTGAATTGATTCAGAGACACGGGTTGTGATGCTCGAGGCTTGCGAGATTGGACCGAAGACCGTTTTCCGGAAAAGTCAACCGTTCGGGTCAACGGTCAACGTAAAAGTCAACGGAAGATCGGTTCGAGCGAGTCAAGCTTCGGATTAATTTAATCAGCTTTGATTTAATATATATTTATGTTATTTATTTTACTTGTAATTTCGTTCATTCGTCATGTTTTTTCTGTTGTTAGTCACCCTCACTATATATAGTGAGGGTGCCCATTACAAGTAAAAGAGTCTCCGAATGGGGAGATGATGTTTTTCTGTAGAGTGTGAGATTTCCATTCTAGAGAGAGAGTGAGTCATGGATTCTAGAGAGAGAGAGAGTGTTCTTCATGATTTCTTGTAACTAATCATTCGGTTATATGAAATCCTTCGATATGTTCTTCATCTTTCTTATTTATGATTATTCATGATTCATCATCATCATCTTCTTCATTTGTTTTGAGTTTTTTGAATCCGAACTTATTCTTGCTCAAGATCGGGATTCTCGTAGTGAAAATCGGTCCTATCAAATGGTATCAGAGCGGGTACCGATCAGATTCATCTCACCGTGAATCTGGTCACTCGAATCTGTGATTTTGAGCTTGAATGGTGAAGATGAGAAAACTCATTTTTTAGAGACTTTTTTCTATTTTTTCTTCATTTCTTGATGGATTCTGATGATATGGATGATCGATTCGTGTTCTGGAGTTCATCTTTATGTTTGTTTATGTTCTACATCTTCAGATTTGGTGGAGAAATGAAGATCCGAAGTTATTTTTGGAACTTTGAAGTTTTTCCCGTATTTGAAGTTTTTGAAGATTTTTGGCTTTGATTCTTCGTTTTCTGGGCATTTCTTCATGGATTTGGATGATATGAGGTATGATTCTCAGTGGAAAACGCGTTCCGGATCCATTGGAAGCATCCATTTCGTCTGAATCTCAACGGTTTGAGCGGATCTGGAAAAACACACACTGACGGTGTAAGTGTGTGTTCTTCGTGTTCTTGAAGATTTGCAGATTTTGAAGACTGTTTTGATCCGATTAGCTACTGTTAATGAAGTGTTGGTGGCCATAACATTGTCGTGGATGGTTTAGCTTCTCATATCGTGCATCATTACGGGTTTTTCATTCATTTTTGGGCAGATTCAAGTTCACAAGTAAGTTTCTTCATGTTCATCTTATTTTCCAGGTTTCTCCAACTGTGTTTGAAGGTTTGAAGATTGCCTTAGCGGACTTATTCAAGTCTTAGCGGACTTGTTCTCCTCTTAGCGGACTTCATCAGTTTTTAGCGAACTTGAAGCTTGTCTTAGCGTACTTGTTCAGTGCTTAGCGAACTTGAGTCCTTAGCGGACTTCAGAGGTGCCTTAGCGGACTTCTGGCGGCTTTAGCGTACTTGTTTGCTTAGCGAACTTGTTTACTGGGTTTTCGTTCGAGTTTGTTTCAGATGAATTTGATCGTTAAGGGTTGTAGAGCACGTCGATACGAGTTCAACGGTCCAAGATTCATCAAGTTTGGTTGAATTTTGAGGGAGATATGCGTGTTACACGCTTTTCCGGTGACTCTCGATTTTCTGGTGATGAATTCCGGCGACCTAGGGTTACGGAGGTGGTCGACGTCTTCTTTGAGGATGACGGTGACGTGGCGCCTTAGTATTGGTGCAGACGTGAATGTTTTTCTCTTTCTACTTGTCGGTTTGAACACAACATTCCATTTTGTTGTCTACTACTGATTGGTGGAAAGGAAGTCTCGATGGGGCCTGGTCAACACAAAGAGCCGCTGCTTACCTTTTCGTTGTATGTTCCTCATTGGTTGCTGAAAACCCATGGTCCCCACCTGGATTAAAAGAACGTAAATGCTCCTATCGTTGTTGATTGCTTATTGGTGTAAATGACAATCTCGTGGGCCCGCACTGAAGAAAGAAGTCGTTTAAAGGCTGTGTGCTGACTCATTTTGATTGGCGCACTACACTTCCACACGGATCAACACATTCCAGCCCTTGGATCGTTCCTTTCCTGGCCGTAGATCAGATTTGAAACTCCATCCTCATTGGCTGCGATTTTTTCACAAGGATTTTGGTTTTCTTGAAGAGATTTAATTCCACTAATTATTTTTCAGCATTTTCGTTAAAACGCGGGTATTTTCTTATCAGTTTTTCTACAAGACTTACGAGATGACGCCCGAACGGAATTGCGGAAATTTTTATTAGTCATGGATGTATTCCGAATTATTTATTTGGGTTCAAGTTTTTGGTGACTTCAGACCACGTTAGCTAACGATCACTGACGGGATAGTTTCGTTTTTCGGTTAAGCATGCAAACTTTTTCGTTATATCTCACTCTAAGTTGTTTAGCTGACGAAGTGTCGATGTCAACTAACCGGATTAACTGGAATCTCAGTTAAATATTGGAATTTATCCGGTTAAATCTCTCGGATGACCGTTTTTTTTAAGAAATTTGGCAGTTTATTTTATTTTGACATCCAACCTCAGTCACACAGATTATTCACAAATATCAGCATCCGACTTCCGGTTTTTCGCGAGATTGTCCGATTTCAAGATTGTTTATCTGGTTTCTCTAGGCAACCGATCGCGACGGTTCGACTCTCCGCATCTCATTTTTACGCTTCCGACTTGATGTTTTTGGAGAGATATAGAGAAATAGGGGGAATTATTATGGATTTGGATATCGGGTCGATTATCCGGAGTTAGAGCATTTTCAGTGTTTGATTGGTTTATCTCATTCAGTTTGTTGCGGTTATGACTCCGAGATGTAGCATTTTCTCAGTATTGTACCCGACCGTGTGAACCGAGTGAGCGGAACACTTGGATCTCGAACTGGAGCAACAAGAAAGGAAGAATCTTATTCAGAGGGGGAATCTCTACATCAGATTGTCTCCGGTTTATCAGTTTCTCATTGAAGATGTACGGCAGAGCGGTTCTTCAGCAATTGAACAGATTTGAAAGCATCAGTCAAGGGGGAAATTGTTGGAACAAAAATCTATGTGACTGACGCCATCAAATCTGTTTACCGAAGCATTCGACTGAAGAATCCATGTGAATTGATTCAGAGACACGGGTTGTGATGCTCGAGGCTTGCGAGATTGGACCGAAGACCGTTTTCCGGAAAAGTCAACCGTTCGGGTCAACGGTCAACGTAAAAGTCAACGGAAGATCGGTTCGAGCGAGTCAAGCTTCGGATTAATTTAATCAGCTTTGATTTAATATATATTTATGTTATTTATTTTACTTGTAATTTCGTTCATTCGTCATGTTTTTTCTGTTGTTAGTCACCCTCACTATATATAGTGAGGGTGCCCATTACAAGTAAAAGAGTCTCCGAATGGGGAGATGATGTTTTTCTGTAGAGTGTGAGATTTCCATTCTAGAGAGAGAGTGAGTCATGGATTCTAGAGAGAGAGAGAGTGTTCTTCATGATTTCTTGTAACTAATCATTCGGTTATATGAAATCCTTCGATATGTTCTTCATCTTTCTTATTTATGATTATTCATGATTCATCATCATCATCTTCTTCATTTGTTTTGAGTTTTTTGAATCCGAACTTATTCTTGCTCAAGATCGGGATTCTCGTAGTGAAAATCGGTCCTATCAAATGGTATCAGAGCGGGTACCGATCAGATTCATCTCACCGTGAATCTGGTCACTCGAATCTGTGATTTCGAGCTTGAATGGTGAAGATGAGAAAACTCATTTTTTAGAGACTTTTTTCTATTTTTTCTTCATTTCTGGATGGATTCTGATGATATGGATGATCGATTCGTGTTCTGGAGTTCATCTTTATGTTTGTTTATGTTCTACATCTTCAGATTTGGTGGAGAAATGAAGATCCGAAGTTATTTTTGGAACTTTGAAGTTTTTCCCGTATTTGAAGTTTTTGAAGATTTTTGGCTTTGATTCTTCGTTTTCTGGGCATTTCTTCATGGATTTGGATGATATGAGGTATGATTCTCAGTGGAAAACGCGTTCCGGATCCATTGGAAGCATCCGTTTCGTCTGAATCTCAACGGTTTGAGCGGATCTGGAAAAACACACACTGACGGTGTAAGTGTGTGTTCTTCGTGTTCTTGAAGATTTGCAGATTTTGAAGACTGTTTTGATCCGATTAGCTACTGTTAATGAAGTGTTGGTGGCCATAACATTGTCGTGGATGGTTTAGCTTCTCATATCGTGCATCATTACGGGTTTTTCATTCATTTTTGGGCAGATTCAAGTTCACAAGTAAGTTTCTTCATGTTCATCTTATTTTCCAGGTTTCTCCAACTGTGTTTGAAGGTTTGAAGATTGCCTTAGCGGACTTATTCAAGTCTTAGCGGACTTGTTCTCCTCTTAGCGGACTTCATCAGTTTTTAGCGAACTTGAAGCTTGTCTTAGCGTACTTGTTCAGTGCTTAGCGAACTTGAGTCCTTAGCGGACTTCAGAGGTGCCTTAGCGGACTTCTGGCGGCTTTAGCGTACTTGTTTGCTTAGCGAACTTGTTTACTGGGTTTTCGTTCGAGTTTGTTTCAGATGAATTTGATCGTTAAGGGTTGTAGAGCACGTCGATACGAGTTCAACGGTCCAAGATTCATCAAGTTTGGTTGAATTTTGAGGGAGATATGCGTGTTACACGCTTTTCCGGTGACTCTCGATTTTCTGGTGATGAATTCCGGCGACCTAGGGTTACGGAGGTGGTCGACGTCTTCTTTGAGGATGACGGTGACGTGGCGCCTTAGTATTGGTGCAGACGTGAATGTTTTTCTCTTTCTACTTGTCGGTTTGAACACAACATTCCATTTTGTTGTCTACTACTGATTGGTGGAAAGGAAGTCTCGATGGGGCCTGGTCAACACAAAGAGCCGTTGCTTACCTTTTTGTTGTATGTTCCTCATTGGTTGCTGAAAACCCATGGTCCCCACCTGGATTAAAAGAACGTAAATGCTCCTATCGTTGTTGATTGCTTATTGGTGTAAATGACAATCTCGTGGGCCCGCACTGAAGAAAGAAGTCGTTTAAAGGCTGTGTGCTGACTCATTTTGATTGGCGCACTACACTTCCACACGGATCAACACATTCCAGCCCTTGGATCGTTCCTTTCCTGGCCGTAGATCAGATTTGAAACTCCATCCTCATTGGCTGCGATTTTTTCACAAGGATTTTGGTTTTCTTGAAGAGATTTAATTCCACTAATTATTTTTCAGCATTTTCGTTAAAACGCGGGTATTTTCTTATCAGTTTTTCTACAAGACTTACGAGATGACGCCCGAACGGAATTGCGGAAATTTTTATTAGTCATGGATGTATTCCGAATTATTTATTTGGGTTCAAGTTTTTGGTGACTTCAGACCACGTTAGCTAACGATCACTGACGGGATAGTTTCGTTTTTCGGTTAAGCATGCAAACTTTTTCGTTATATCTCACTCTAAGTTGTTTAGCTGACGAAGTGTCGATGTCAACTAACCGGATTAACTGGAATCTCAGTTAAATATTGGAATTTATCCGGTTAAATCTCTCGGATGACCGTTTTTTTTAAGAAATTTGGCAGTTTATTTTATTTTGACATCCAACCTCAGTCACACAGATTATTCACAAATATCAGCATCCGACTTCCGGTTTTTCGCGAGATTGTCCGATTTCAAGATTGTTTATCTGGTTTCTCTAGGCAACCGATCGCGACGGTTCGACTCTCCGCATCTCATTTTTACGCTTCCGACTTGATGTTTTTGGAGAGATATAGAGAAATAGGGGGAATTATTATGGATTTGGATATCGGGTCGATTATCCGGAGTTAGAGCATTTTCAGTGTTTGATTGGTTTATCTGATTCAGTTTGTTGCGGTTATGACTCCGAGATGTAGCATTTTCTCAGTATTGTACCCGACCGTGTGAACCGAGTGAGCGGAACACTTGGATCTCGAACTGGAGCAACAAGAAAGGAAGAATCTTATTCAGAGGGGGAATCTCTACATCAGATTGTCTCCGGTTTATCAGTTTCTCATTGAAGATGTACGGCAGAGCGGTTCTTCAGCAATTGAACAGATTTGAAAGCATCAGTCAAGGGGGAAATTGTTGGAACAAAAATCTATGTGACTGACGCCATCAAATCTGTTTACCGAAGCATTCGACTGAAGAATCCATGTGAATTGATTCAGAGACACGGGTTGTGATGCTCGAGGCTTGCGAGATTGGACCGAAGACCGTTTTCCGGAAAAGTCAACCGTTCGGGTCAACGGTCAACGTAAAAGTCAACGGAAGATCGGTTCGAGCGAGTCAAGCTTCGGATTAATTTAATCAGCTTTGATTTAATATATATTTATGTTATTTATTTTACTTGTAATTTCGTTCATTCGTCATGTTTTTTCTGTTGTTAGTCACCCTCACTATATATAGTGAGGGTGCCCATTACAAGTAAAAGAGTCTCCGAATGGGGAGATGATGTTTTTCTGTAGAGTGTGAGATTTCCATTCTAGAGAGAGAGTGAGTCATGGATTCTAGAGAGAGAGAGAGTGTTCTTCATGATTTCTTGTAACTAATCATTCGGTTATATGAAATCCTTCGATATGTTCTTCATCTTTCTTATTTATGATTATTCATGATTCATCATCATCATCTTCTTCATTTGTTTTGAGTTTTTTGAATCCGAACTTATTCTTGCTCAAGATCGGGATTCTCGTAGTGAAAATCGGTCCTATCAAATGGTATCAGAGCGGGTACCGATCAGATTCATCTCACCGTGAATCTGGTCACTCGAATCTGTGATTTTGAGCTTGAATGGTGAAGATGAGAAAACTCATTTTTTAGAGACTTTTTTTCTATTTTTTCTTCATTTCTGGATGGATTCTGATGATATGGATGATCGATTCGTGTTCTGGAGTTCATCTTTATGTTTGTTTATGTTCTACATCTTCAGATTTGGTGGAGAAATGAAGATCCGAAGTTATTTTTGGAACTTTGAAGTTTTTCCCGTATTTGAAGTTTTTGAAGATTTTTGGCTTTGATTCTTCGTTTTCTGGGCATTTCTTCATGGATTTGGATGATATGAGGTATGATTCTCAGTGGAAAACGCGTTCCGGATCCATTGGAAGCATCCGTTTCGTCTGAATCTCAACGGTTTGAGCGGATCTGGAAAAACACACACTGACGGTGTAAGTGTGTGTTCTTCGTGTTCTTGAAGATTTGCAGATTTTGAAGACTGTTTTGATCCGATTAGCTACTGTTAATGAAGTGTTGGTGGCCATAACATTGTCGTGGATGGTTTAGCTTCTCATATCGTGCATCATTACGGGTTTTTCATTCATTTTTGGGCAGTTTCAAGTTCACAAGTAAAAGTCAACGGAAGATCGGTTCGAGCGAGTCAAGCTTCGGATTAATTTAATCAGCTTTGATTTAATATATATTTATGTTATTTATTTTACTTGTAATTTCGTTCATTCGTCATGTTTTTTCTGTTGTTAGTCACCCTCACTATATATAGTGAGGGTGCCCATTACAAGTAAAAGAGTCTCCGAATGGGGAGATTATGTTTTTCTGTAGAGTGTGAGATTTCCATTCTAGAGAGAGAGTGAGTCATGGATTCTAGAGAGAGAGAGTGTTCTTCATGATTTCTTGTAACTAATCATTCGGTTATATGAAATCCTTCGATATGTTCTTCATCTTTCTTGTTTATGATTATTCATGATTCATCATCATCATCTTCTTCATTTGTTTTGAGTTTTTTGAATCCGAACTTATTCTTGCTCAAGATCGGGATTCTCGTAGTGAAAATCGGTCCTATCAGCTGGGCTGCTCACGCATGCTGAAGCCTTCTCTCGCCAAGTAAGTTTGTCCTGGGTACCCCTGAATTTTGTGCATAGTTAAGCCATTCAAGGTCTAAAATATTTAATCAAATTACCTTTTCTTGTAGATTACTGGGCGATTCTTTGAGCTGGTCAGTGCTGCTGAAAAGCGTGCCCAGGATGCTGAATCTTCAGCTAAGAGAGAGGTCGCTGCTCTGAACAAGGAGCTGAACCTGACCAGGGTGGCGGCTGACAAGAACCTGGGGCTGGTCTAGGACCTGGAGAGGAAGGTTGTGGAAGCGCAGGCTGATCACGAGGCTGCCTTGGTTACAAAGGGTGACGAGGGCAGGCTAATAGCCCGTATCTCGCTTCTCTAATGCAGGTTGAAGATGGCTAAGGAGGCCAGGGACCTAGGGTTCAAAAACCCCAAATGGGATGTGAATAAATGGGCAGCTAAACTGCGAGAACTAGGCGCAACCATCCCTACTGGGTGTGACCTTGAAGCCGACCCTAGAACCAGCAAGGGTACCCATCCAAGGGTTCTGCTGATCACGCCATGGATATTGACCAGCCCAAGGAGGGGGATGAGCCAGCTCAGGAGCCCAAGGCAGTAGAGGAGGTGCCGGTGGAAGAAGCTAAGGGGACGACCCAGGATGCAGTCTGAAGGTTGGGGATCGTCTTCTCATTTTTTGTGGTTCTTGTTTTAAAAACAATTTTAATTTCATGTTTGTGATGTGATGCCGGTTGATGTTTCCCGGTTTTGTTTAAGATAATTATGCCCTACCCCTGGATTTCGAATCCAGGGTTTTTGACATGCCCCCATCCTGGGGTGGCCGGAGCTTTTCCAGACCCAGGATGGGTATTTTAATATAATTGCCATTAATTACATGATTGTGCTTGAAATATTTGAAAAAAAATCATTCTAGGGTTTACCTTAGTATTCCTGGGTTTCACCTAGGATTTAGGACTCCTCGTAGCTTCAGTAGGTTTGTGAATGTTCCCTGTCATATGAACATAACAATTAGAATTAACTAGCCAAGCAGTTAATTTACTTAGGTTTCAACCGTTATGACCCTGGATTAGGTCAATAATCCTGGGCCACGAGGTAATCTTTGAGTTATTTCTGGGGTCATGCTCGGTGCCGTACCAGCGAACTAGGGATTTCCTCTTAGTCGTACTGACTGACTAGGGCATATCCTCGGAAGCTTAAGTTGGTACGTTAGCACCAATCCATCTTGAAAACGCGTTAATCGTTTTAAACCTTAAAGGATCCGCATATGTCCCTGGATTGGGAGGTTTCCACTAATGCTATTAACACGGATGATCCCACAATCCCATGGTTTCATACTTGGATCACGTGCGTCTCGGGCGAGGCAAAAATTGCCACGTGCGTCCCAGGCGAGGCGTGATAGTCCATATTCAGGTGCAGGGAGCTTAGCCCTCAAACCTTAGGTTTGGGTTTAGGCCTTACCCAATACGGAAGTGAGATGGCTAGTCTCAAACTTAGGAGACATATGTTGATTATCCTTGACTTGGTGTATCATGAGTACGCTTTGTGCCGTGTACCTTGGATTTTTTTAACATCCTGCATCTTGGGTACCCTGAATCCTGGGATAGCCTGGATTCTGAGTAACCCAACCGACAAAACATAGATCTCAGTATATTAAGGGTAACGAATAACAACCTCAAATAAGATATGATGTATGACTGATGTTAAAAAATGAATAAAGAAGATAAAACATATAATGGAATAAATGAAATAAATTAAGTGAGAAAAACTGACCTGGATTTCCAGCATGAATTTAAAAATTAAACACATACCTGGGCAGCTGGATCCTGGGACAGTAAGCCTTACATGAAATATGCTTTCAAGTGTATCGCATTCCAAGGTCGTGGTAGTAGGTCTCCTTCCATATTAGCTAGCCAATATGCCCCCTTACCAGCCGCAGAGTCAATCAGGTAGGGACCTTCCCATTTAGGAGCTAACTTTCCATCCCCTGGATTTGTTGTGTTCTGGAATGCCTTTCTAAGGACTAAATCTCCTACCTTAAACCTTCTGATCCTCACATGTTTGTTGTAAGTCTTAGAAATTCTTTGTTGATACACTGCCATCCTCCAAGCCGCTTAGTCTCTTAGCTCATCCAAGGTAACCAAATCCTCAATCAGGGACTGATCATTCGAATCCTGGGTCTGAACACTAACCCTGAATGTTGGGACCACCTTTCTGTTGGGATAATAGCTTCAGTGCCAAAGACCAAGGAAAATGGGGTTTGGCCTGTGGCGTTCTTGGATGTCCTATCTGCCCATAATGCCAAGGGTAGCTCTTCTGCCCATCTTCCTTTCTTCTCTTTCAATCTTTTCTTCAAGTTGTTTATTATAATCTTGTTGCTTGACTCGGCATGGCCATTAGCCTGAGGATTCACTGGTGTCGATGTTATCATCTTTATGCCCCAGGATTCACAGAATCCTGTAGTCCTACTCCCGATAAATTGGGAGCCGTTATCACAAATAATCTCGGATGGTACTCCAAATCTTGTCAAAATGTTCCTTTTAATAAATGATATGACTTCTTTCTCCCCGACTTGAACGTATGCCTCGGCTTCAATCCATTTTGAGAAGTAGTCTGTCATAGCTAGCATGAATACCTTTCCTCCAGGGGCCTTGGGTAATTTTCCAACAATATCCATCCCCCACTTCATGAAGGGCCAGGATGCTGGAATAGGGTACAATGGTTCTGCAGGTTGGTGAGGGACATTGGCGTGTCTCTGACAATCGTCACATTTATGGGAGAAATCTTGGGAATCCTTCCTCATGGTAGGCCAATAATACCCTCTTCTACGAATCTTGGACATTAAGGACCTGCCCCCTGTATGGTTTCCACAATCACCCTCGTGGATATCTTTGTGTACTTCATGGGACTCATCCTTCTCCAAGCACATCAGATATGCACCTGCAAAAGATTTTCTATACAATATGTTATTAATGATCACATACCTGGCTACTCTTACTCTGAATGCACGGGCATCCTTCTCGTTCCCTAGAATAGTACCATCCTGCAAATACTGAATAATTGGTCTGGTCTAGGATTCCTTCTTGGTTGAAGAATCCTGGGTACTAGATACCAGGATTTTATTCGCTGTATCAGAATCCTAGGTATCCGTACCTTGGTCTATGGCTGGTGTTAGAATATAACTTATAGGAATATGGGTATCTTCAAGTGCCTTGAATGCTGAGCCTAAGTTTGCCAATGCATCCGCTTCAGCATTCTCCTCCCTTGGTACTTGTTGAATATTAAAATTTTGAAAATCCTGGGACATTCTTTTTACCACCTCCAAGTATTTGATTAATTTCTCTCCTTTAGCTGCGTAGGACCCATTAAAATGGTTAGCTAAAAGAAGATAGTCAACATATACCTGGATGTGTTCAATTCCCAAGTGTAATGCTAAGTGTAACCCAACACTTAGGGCCTCATACTCAGCTTCATTGTTAGTTGCCTGGAATCCACACCTAATAGCCTGGGGTATCATGTCCCCCTGTGGCGATTTCAGTATGATTCCTAGGTCTGTCCCCCTGACGTTTGATGCTTCATCAGTGAACAAGGTCCAACACCCTGAAATTTCTTCATGTTGAAGCTGCTGGAATTCGTGGTCTGCCTCTTGTTGTATGTCAGTACTGAAATTAACCACAAAATCAGCTAGAGCCTGGGATTGTATAGCTGTTCTGGCTTCGTAGATCAGATCATATGCACTCAGCTTCACCAACCACTTAGCCATTCTACCTGACATTTCTGGTTTTCTCAAAAGAGACTTTATAGGGTAGTTAGTTCTTACATGAATTGTATGAGTTTCAAAGTAGTGTCTATGTTTAGTAGATGCCATACTTAGGGCTAATATAAGTTTTTCAAGGTGTGAGTACCTGGATTCAGCATCAAGTAAACTTTTACTTACGTAATATACAGGGTGTTGTTGACCTTCTGCATCCTTGGTCAGGACTGCCCTTACCGTATTCTCGGAAACTGCTAAGTATAGGGACAAGGGCTCTCCTGGATTAGGCTTCATCAACAAGGGTACTACGGACAAGTATGCCTTCAAATCCTAGAAGGCCTTCTCGTGCTCTTCTTTCCACTCGAATTTCTTGTTCTTATTCTGGATGTCATAGAATTCCCTGCATCTTTCTAGGGATTTTGATATAAATCTATTCAGGGCAGCAATTCTACCTGTAAGCCTTTGAAGGTCTTTGGTGCTGGATGGTGATCGTAGGTTGTCAATCGTCCTGATCTGCTCTAGACTTGCCTCTATACCTCTCTTGGTTACCACGTATCCAAGGAATTTTCCTGCTCCGCCCCCGACACTTCTCTGGATTTAGCTTCATGTTGTATTTACCTAGGATGTCAAAGTAATTCTTAACGTCCTGGACATGGTCATTGATGACCCTAGATTTCACCACCATGTCATCGATATACGCCTCCATCGTGTCCCCCAGTTTTTCTTTGAACATCATGTGGACCAATCTCTGGTATGTTGCCCCTGCATTTTTTTAGTCCAAAGGGCATAACTATATAGCAATATATACCTGTTAGTGTTATGAATGTCGTATCTTCTTGATCATGGGGCTCCATCTGAATCTGCTGAAATCCTGAGGTGGCATCCATGAAAGTCAACATTCCATGGCCTGCTGTTGCGTCAACCATGGAATCTATGTGTGGTAGTGGGAATGGATCTTTTGGGCATGCACGGTTTAGGTCCGTGTAATCCACGCATACCCTCCATTTACCGTTTTTCTTACTTACTACCACCACGTTGGCTAACCACCTATGAAACTTCACTTCTCTGATCATCCTTGCTTTTAATAGTCTATCCACCTCGTCCTGGATTATGACGTTCTTTTCTGGTGCAAACTTTCTTCTCTTTTAGTGTATAGGCCTGAAAGAGTTATCAATTCTAAGATTATGTGTAATAACAGATTTAGAGATACATGTCATGTCGTCATGAGACCAAGCAAAGGTTGACATCCTGGTCTTGAGTAGGTGTACTAGTTGTTCCTCTATTGGCCCTGGAATATTTGTTCCAATATAGACTTTCTTCCCTGGATTTGAGGGATCCAACTCAACAGCTTTGACGTCTTGCTCCCTTGCTTCCAGGGCTTCCCGGGCCTTTTTCTTTAATTGCTATCCTTGTCTGGTCGCTGTTGTTTTGGTCAAAAACTGCCTAAGCAATTAGTTGATCAAACTTTGTAAGCGAGGTAGTGTGTTTGATGAAGTTAGCAAGAAAAATGCAAGTTTGGATGTTGACAAGAGGATGTAACGAGGGAAAAATCCAGGAATCCTTGAGTGTCCTCAAGGAGCCTAGCAAAAAAACCTCGGGAGCCGGCTTAAAGTGCGTGCTGCCTCAAACTTTTATATAACCGAAATGTGTTCAAGTACAAACGAAATGAGCTCGAGTTCTAAGTGTTACAGAGAGTTCTGATCGTAAAAAGGTGTGTGTGTGCAAGCCTAGAGCTCGGTTTAAATAAAGATTACATTCCAACAACCTATCCTAAAAACTAGCAACTAAATCCACGTCTTCCTCGTAGCCGTTGAGGTCTACCTAGTCCACGTTTATCAGCTGACTGGGTCTTTAGGACACATGACTAATACTGGAGTCAACCTGCGAACAAACAAAAAAAGGAAAAGACAATCGTTAGTAAATAAATGTAAATCAGGATCCTTACAAAGAAGGGCTTGCGAGCTGCTCCGAGTATTCTGAAATCCAGTACCAACAATTGCCCCCAAATTTTTGGCGGTTGGCGCATGCAAGCCAGCTGGCAAAAATTTGAAATACTCGTACTCTTATTCAAAGTATAATGATGACAAAGCAGAAATTTAATCCGCTCAACTTCCAAGCAACATTTTCGCTTAATTTCTCTTTATAACTCCTCTTTGGCCACATAATTTCGCACAGCTTTTTCCTTTGGCAAACCCTAGAGCATCTCCCATCTTCCACAGGTTAGTATTCTTTCTCTTCTTCTTCGTCTTCGCTGATCATGGGGAAGAAACTGCTCCGATCTTCGGCCACTGTCTCCGACAAAGTGGTCGACGACTTCACCGACCAGGGACTCCTTCCGGCAACGGAGGAGGAAACATGCAACTTTGATGATCGAAAGATCGCAATGTTGCAGCGATCTTCGAGCTTCCCCGCCGAAGCTGAATTCCGTGGGTTTGTTTCCTTTACTACCCCTTTCTGCTTGGTATGACATTCCCTTTCCCGGATTTGGTCACTGAGTTCTTCTCGATCACCAACCTTGCCTATTCCCAAGTAATGCCCATGGTGTGGCGAATCCTTCTTTCTTTCCATCATTTGAACCAGAACCGCAACTTAAACATTGGAGTTGCCGAGATCTGCAAGGTGTACCGATTGGCCACACATGGCAACAGTAGATTTGTCTTAAAAATCAGAACCGGAGAAGCCCAGATGATCCCTAGGGTTTCTCACAATGACCACGACTGGAAGCGTCAATTCTTCTTTGTCAAAAGGAGTAGCCTTGTCGGTTGCGAGAACCTTCCTACCCAATGGGTTGTCAAGGGTAGGAAGAGTTTTTGCAATATTCTAATTCCATATACTCTTCTATTTCATTTAACTGATATGCTTGCTTTCTTGTCTTTACAACGCCCAAGTTTGAAGCTCTAATCAAACCGACCCGTGAATCCTCAAAGAAGCTCAAGGATCTCTACAGCATCCCAGTGGCAGAAAGAAGCTGCCAACCCGAAGACGTCTCAAGTGCTAGAATCATCTCCCAACAACCTCTCAGCCCCTCAAGAACCATGTCTACAGGTACTTGCAGGAACATGTTCTCTTTTTGTTTCAAATTAGACCTTGTTATTTATGGAAACTGATCTCTTATTGTTCTTGATGAAGCTCCAGGTTCAGCTTCCAATTTCTCTTTCAAGGATCTCAAACTGCTCATTGCCAATAAAGAGAAGACTGAGGAGACCAGTAGCAAGGCTCCCACAAATGTTTCAGCTCCCAAGTTCCGGGCCCCCAGCACTCGATCCAAGACGTCCTCTGCTAAGAAGCGTAAGGCTCCACACTCCACCATCAATGTGGATAGCTTCGATGATCTACCTCCTGGTTGTAGCGGCCAACAAGCTGCTCTCACTGCAAGCTGTGGTGAACATCGTAAGTATAGTTTAGTAATAGAGAAGTATGTTAAAATTTTAGTTAGAATACTTCCCTTATTGATTCGGATTCGTTTTGATTTGGTGCAGGGTATCGAGAAGCTGAGCCACGAAGTCATCGATCTTGAAGGCAAACTGGCAGGCAATATAGCAGAAGCTGGGGGAAGCTGAACAGAAGCTTGAAGCCTCCGAGCATAAGCTTGAACAGGCCATGCTCCGGATCGAGAAGATGGGCAAGATAGCTGCCAGCAACGATCGCCATCATGAGAAGCAGCTCAAAGAAAGAGATGCTGCAGCTGCTGAAGCCCTGAAGCTGGCTGATCAGAACGCTCAATCCTCAGCTGCCATCAGTGTGCTCGAGTGCATGATTGAAATGGCCACTGCTGCGCAGGCTGAAGGCTTCACTCCATAGAGCTGGCCGGTCAAGGATTGGGAGGTGAGCCTCAAAAAGCTGTTGGCCGAAGAGGGGGGAAGCTTCTGAGAAGGGTGACAAGGAGGTGGAGCCGGAGCTTGTGAAGGAAGCTGGTGAGAAGGACAAGGGCAAGGAGGTGAAGCTGGCGGAGGCTGCTGGTGATAAGCTGGCCGATGAGGGCAATCTTGACTAGGTCGAAGCCCGCGTTTTTAGATTGTTTGTTTTGGTGGTTTGTGGTTTTTAAACAATGGTTGTGGTGAAACAAAAAACAACAGTAGTTTAACTTATGGGGGCTTGGATGGAGGGACCTTGAGTTTCAAGGCGAAGTCCAAGCTCCTTAGACAATATGGTTGGCCTCAGGTGAAGGGATGTTGGGTTTCAAGACGAAGCCTGGGGTCAACTTCTTTAATTTCCTGCATATATGACAATTTAGTAGTATTTTGACTATCATGGTGTGTTGTGCAAATTGTAGAAAAATTTTAAAAACATTTGAATGAGGATCCTGTAGGATGCTCAA
>JBCNJP010000025.1:28112480-28153967 GCA_039602395.1 Deinandra increscens subsp. villosa
ATATATATATATATATATATATATGAAAAGTGTGTGTGTGCATGTGGAATATCGTTGTTGTCGGGAAGGTTACCGTTAGGACTTTTTTTAGTTTCGCGCCTCATGAAACGATGATACCCATCACCCACCACTAAATATATATATATATAAATATATGAAAAGTGTGTGTGTGTGTGTGTATGTGCTCCATAAATTGTGGGGATTTCAACGTGCAAATTACCAGGCCTGTGGGGACTTGTTTGATTGTGGGGACATGCACTCGTCCCCACAGCGTTTTTCTCTTCTATATCAACTGCCGTGCTGACAAAATAAAAGAAAAAATGCTTATCATATCGCCAGTATCGCTCCCTCCGTCATCTATGTCATTTTCCTTATCAGAACTATGGCTGACGCTCTTTGTTCAATAATTTGTTGCTGTCCCCAGAAGGATAGTTCATTGCACATGATTATGTTGCACATAAACTGTGGGGACTTTTAGTCTGCCGTACAGAAGCGCCATCTACTAAAGTGGTAGGCTCTGTTTCAAGGTCAAATGGATAAATAAAGAGTTTTAATACTTTTAGTCTTCAACCGGCTCAGTTCGCACAAGTGGGGACCGGCGACAATAAAGTGTGTTAATCGCTTCGATCGTCCATTAATAGTGGGGACAGAGATCAAAATTTATATTATTTTAAGGAAAGCTTATTTTTTCTCATTACACAATTCAAAGTCCAACAGGTAATTGAGCTGCTTGATGTGCCTTTGAGCAGTTAAGATACTTCGAATTGGCCAACTCTTTGATGCTTTTTTGGAGTTTGGAGTACTAGTCGGCCGCCTAGGGTCCCCCAGCTGAATGGTGCCAAAATGTATATCTACTCACAAAATTAAGAAAAAATCATTTTGATACCTTTTACATTTAGACCATAGTTTACAAACAAAAATAGTGGATCATCGGCACTTGCTATCTTTTAGCTTCCAAATAGCCACACAAAATGGACCGTTCGGTAATTTTCCAAGATCGCTCGGTTACAGGAAAGTGAATTTGGTGATAATTTGCTCACTGTATAGCTTGATGCCATACGGGGTGTCTCCAATTAAATAGGCTATTGATAACTTACTTTTTATAGCTGAAATTGGTTTAATTAACAAACAAGAAAGTATTGGCATTTTTTTCTGCTTATTACGATTGTCCAAAATAGGGAAAGAATTTTGGATACCAAATAATTTTTCTATATGGAAAAGCTCATTTGCACTAGTACTCTTATAGTCAAAATTTACCAAACTGTGACGATATTTTATTTATAGTAAAGATGACTCAGACTCCAAAGTCAAGACAATGACTGTCGAATTAAATTATTATAATTAAATTAAATAGTTATTGCATAACACTTTTAGCAGTTATAATGAGTGAGGAACTACATCACCATTATGTTATATACATTCTTGGGCATAGTTTAACACTCCTCCTGTCGTTTTTAAAATAGTGCTTCCATCAATAGTTTCAATTATTCTTCTAATATTAATTTGAGGATATTTTGCAGTTGCACATTTTTTGTTATAAACTTCGTTTTTAAACAAAACTAAAAATCGAGCGGGGTTATATCTGAGGATATAGATGGCCAACGAATTATGCTCAAAATGATAAAAAAAATTAAAGTAGATTAGCTGGCGCAGTCTTGATACTCTTCTAGCGCTCCACAGATGATAACGTCAACCAAAATATGGCACAAACAAGTATAGGAAGGAAGTGTTATTTCGCTATCATCAGGCAATAGTGCTTGGTACTCGTACAGGATAAACTAACTTAAGTTTCTTCATGGTTCGATCGCCATATTGTAACTAATCTAACATCGTACTCTTTTGCTAAATCTCTTTATTTTTTATTTAATTTTCCCTGTATGCTTCGAAACAGGCAGAAATAGTAACTGCAAGCTTTTCCCTTGCAATAAACTGTTTCTTCTTTCATGTTTTTTAAAAACATCCTCGATACTTCACAATTCGCTCCACAGTACCTTAAAATATGTGCTGTGCGGCAAATAACCTGAGGCGAACCTCTGGCGGAATTCTTCTTTTGCTCCAGCACTATTTTTTCTAACATTTCTCAATATGCATTTTGAAACTACATAATTTCAGTCACAAAACTCTAATTCTCATAATTTTTTTCCGCCTACAAAAGCAAGCTTCAGGGTGGTCATTATTATTCTGGTTAGCAACTTTTTAATTTGGAAGTTCACAGCAGCCCACCTTATTGGAAATAAAAGATCGTCATAATTTCTTAATTTGTAATTGAAAAAGATAGTTGAAAGCAACTTTTTTATGTAGAACATTTTTGCTATCGATTTCTATAAAAATATAGGGGGTGAGCCTTTAAGAAATATGCATTTTTCGATTTACTCGGAAATATTATGCATCAATTGCTTTTCTGTTTTTACCATCGTGAATCAAAGATGTAGTATTGTAAAAAAGATACAATATTTTTTAACAGAAATTACACGAGGTAGCTCACAAGGTCGTAACAAAAATGTTTTCCGTTACCTACTCTTTTGACATATTATACTTCTAAGGGCCGTCTTTAATAATAAAGATTATATTTATAAATATATCACATATATCGAAACAATTTTAATGAATATCTGACATATTTCAGCCATTTACTATCCAAGACTCCTATTATACGAGTTGATATTGACTAATATCCTCGGTATTCCTTTTATTAAAAACGAAGGTCTAAAGGAACTTGATAATTTTTTAATTTAGGTTTTTAAAGAACGCATGAATACACAGGGTGATTCAAATATAATTTGACAAACTTCGGTAGGCGATTTCTCATTGAATAATAAGAGTTTTTCCATATCAACATAGGTTCGATTCTTCTTCGGTTCGGAGCTACAGTTTGTCCGAAATAATAAATAACATATTTTCATACGCTTAAAAGTGTTCTCTTCGTACCCTCTCAATAGCTATTAAGAGAAAAGTTGTCTGTATTTTTTGTGTTCGATAAACCATTTTTAAATAAAAAAACAAAGCAAATTTATCTGCATCTACTTCCTACCTATCCCTAAGGATGCATCAGGTCATATGAAGAACATTATTAGACAGCTTTTTTATTAATAGCTCTTGGAAGGGTACGAAAAAAAGTTTTGTTTATAAAAGATGCGGTGGCGTAACTTTTTTAATCGTATGATAATATATTTTTTTATTTTCAACACTCTTTACATATGAAACGAGGCGGAATCGAATCTATGAGGAAGCACCTCCTGAAGTTTGTCAAGAACGAACTATGCGACTGACATACCTAATTTAATCTGAACAGCATGTCACTCAAATTAATCGAATTCAAGTCAAAAAGCACACAAAATGAGGCAGTGGGGCAAGGTTCATAGTTTTTGAAAGTTAGACGAGACATCGTTCGGAAATATACAATCGTTTTGGTTCTTCGTTTTTGGTGTAGATCTCAGAACCTGTTAAAATGTCGAAATTGTAGAACTTCAACTGTCGATATTTCATAAATAATAGAAAATAATTGTAGAACACAGTATATAAAACTTAGATTACATAGTCTTACTCTAAGATATAAAATATGCTTAAAATCTTGTCAAAAATCCGAAAATTGAATTTTATATATAGGTTATTTTATTTAGAATGAAAAAGTTGTTATAGGCCTCCGTTGCAGAACTCACACTAATACAGGGGGTTCGAATACTGCACAGATATCTTTTATTCAGTAAGTCCTTGTGAAAAAATAAGTTCATATAAATAGAAGTCCGCAAATTCACCGTTTAGCAAAGATACAGGTTATCAAAGTTCGAATTTCAGTTTATTAAATTTTAAATATTTTTCTCAACAATGGGAGAATTTTGACAAAATTTGGTATAAGGTGGGGGAAGTCCGAGGCGGGGAATCGCAATCTGCTCACGTTTTTGGTGTACGATGTAGAGGACGCCACCTGCGGGTATTTGCTAATGTTTGAGACGTCATAACTTTTTTGTGCCACTTTATATTACGGTTTCAGTGGAGAATCCACTTTTACATATTTTCTGAAGAAAAAAGGTATATTTGCTTAATAACGCTACAGATGACCGTTTTCGAGGTATCTGCAAATTTCTGGGTCAAGAAAATGTACTGTCGAAGTTATTTTTTATAATATTTATCAAACCATTACAATTTTTGAACTGCGTTTTTATACACACACTTTCACTTGTAGTTCGCCCTATTTAAGAGATTTAACGTTACTTTATCAATTACCCGATCAATTACAATTACAGGTCCGAATCGCGTCTAGAATAGTTTTCTGTAAACTTTTCGGTAGGCCCCTGTATACGGTGTTAATTAGAAAGGTCTAATGCTCAATTAGAAAATTTTCCCCTCACTTTTTTTACAAGGAATTTCGGACAAAAAATGTCCGCACATTATTCGAACACCCTGTATTAAGAATTTCAACTTTAAGAAATATGCGCAACTAAAAATACTGATAAATATGTCCGAGAATTTGAAATATTTGAATTTTAAATTGATTTATTCTTACTTTACGGACCTTCAAACATACTTATAACGGATGTTCGAAGTAACGGACGGCAATTCATTTAAATGGAAACACCTATTTTTATATAATTTTTGAATTCTACCAATCATTTTAGGAATTTTTTAGTCAACATATCATAAGTCGATTGCAACTACTACTATTATTGGCAGTCAACTTGTTGAAGAACCACGAAACAATGAAACTCCAAGAGGAAACATAGCCAACCTTTCCTTCTGTCAGAATCCAATCGATTTGCATTTGTTTCGGCGAAATTTACGATTTTACCCTTAACTTCTCCCTTATTTGGGCCCTTACCTTAACATATTCATTGGCAAACAAGCCGATGCGCCATATATGACTTCTACTTAAACTCTATCCGGTGAGCTAAACTGCACTTGACGTTTACCACACATGTCAATTTAGGCAAATATAGTAATTTTTACTTTTGAGCAGACCTGTTGGTGGCTCTGAGGCACAGGATCGTACTTAAAACCCGAATGCTTATATTTTGTCTACGCTATATACATTTTATAGAAATTTGATTTCTTGTGAATCAAGGAAGTCCATTTTTATATTTACGCACCGAATCTACTGAAGTTTCAGAGCCTTCGCCGTCTCCTAAAACAATAGCTAACAAAAAATACCTATATATATCTTCAAAATACGTGTAATCGTTTCGCAAAAGCTGCAAGTATATCTTTGCAATAGCGAACGGCTCTTCTAAAAAATAACACGTTTCGCAATTTGGTTGACGTACGCACTGCCACAATCATTATATTCCTCAGTAAAGTAAACCGTGTCTTAACAAAAAAACAATACCTTATCTTGGTTGATACTGCTAGAGCTAGCAGATCTATAATACGGGTTGTTGTCGATTTGCTTATCAACTCCATAATCGTTGTAATTCACGTTTCGCTACACATGAAAAAATTTGGATATGTAGAAAGTAAGTCATATTCACTAACCATCAAAGGTTTAGTACCTACCGACATATTTTATACGGCAAAAAATTGAGCCTAACTCAACAGAAAACAAATAAAACCAATAAGAATTAACCTAAAACACAAAACCTGAACACTGACGACGAGTGACATGTAATTAATGCTTTCAAATTCTGACTTTGACATACTGCAAGCCAGGAGACGGACCTGATTAAAAATAATTCAGTTCTGTTATTCACCTGCGAGGAGTAAGGTGACATTCTGGTGCAGATTATCACATGATCATTCTTCATTTATTACATAAGATGTCATGTGGTCACCGATCACATATGTTGTCATTATCGTCGCACATCAATAACCGCACTCAACTAATATAGGGAATTTGTCATTTTTTAAAAACAAATTGATTTGCAGTTACTGACATATGAACGGTTTATCTCACCGGATAGAGTATATATGCATACCATTTCGTTGCTTCACTGTGAGGGCGGTAGATGGCGAGAGACCATGAACATTTTTCGACAATTTCTAAGAGCTCGGTGTTATTGACGGAAACGTCATTTTTGTTTGTTGTCACTTTCACCGCCTCCTAGACCAGAAATCATTCTCATAACTGTCATCTTTTAGTTGGAATATTAGTCATTAATTTTAAATAATCAAGTGAGGGTTGTGAATAAAAAGTACACATACCTCGGAGAAAGGCTTCATTTCAGTATCGGGCATATGGCCAACCTCGAGCTGCACTCTCGATCAGTCAGCCTAGCCCTCCATGTAATGAAGCTGCGGCAGGTAATCTGCTATTTCCATTTCAATTTTTCGTTATGCATTAAGAGAAAAGCCGAACACCTCCGCCACCTGTCAGAAGTATAAAACGAATAAGCAAGGAAGAAAGGTTGGAAAAGCCAAATTCAAAGTTCGTCCTTGGGATTCTGCGGAAGTTGAATCTGTCATAAATTTTTTTTGAGTACGAATTAAAAACCAGATAAATCCGGTTAAAAAAATATGTGATGAGTGTAAAGAAAAATCTGGATCAGTGTTAGATACTAGGACCTGGAAAGACATAAAATACCTCGTAAAATACTATGTGAAAAATCAAATCAAATCAAATTACTCGCACTAAGAAAATGAAAAAATAATATAGATGGTTTTCGAATGTATTTTTATTGAAAGTTCTGTTTGAACAATTTTTTTTTAATTGACTATTTTTTGCGAATAATTACAAATTTCAACTTTCTAGTTACATACTTATGGAAACTCACACATTTCCTTGTGGGGACTCTCACACACACAGTTATAATAGATTACTTATGAGGACTTACTCGCACACATATAATGTTCCCGTACTTGTGGGGACTAGAAAACACACCATTTGATTTATTACGCACTTGTGGGGACTTAAACACACACGGTATGCCGTGCATAAGTTGTGGGCACAGGCCTGACATAAGTGTGTTCAGCATTTCTTGGAGCCCAACTTCTTCTTGAGATTGTTGATGATGATCTTATTGCTGGATTACGCCTATCCATTGGCTTGATGTGACAGCTCATTCGAAAACCTGGGTCAAACCGCTTACTTTGACTTCTAAATTAAGTATTAATGTGCATTAACTGACCTGATTACTGTTTAAACTATTAATTATAGTGTCTGACCGTTAGCTGACAACGTAAACCTAATCCCGCGTTTGTACTATAAGCGTATACCCGTAAAATGCAGAGAGATTCCATGGATTAATCATGGAATTTCAATAAAAAGAAAAATAAATATAAAATGTATTTTTATATTGTGTCCGGAACTGGTGTCATAGTTTGTATAACCGACATAACAAACTGATAAGCGATCGTATGTTTAAAACTATTCGGTTTTAGACAATTTGGACGGTCAAGCTTAAAACTGTCGCGAACTAGTAAAACTGAAAACTAAAACTGATTTTCTAGAAAAAAAAAACTGTTGTAACCGACTCGAACAATTTTGTTTTAACGATATAAAAATATCACAAACCGAAATCGTTGTCAAGACTTACTCCAAATCCTCAACCATTAACCCCGTTGGGCCTAACTAGGCCCAATAGGTCTAACGAGCCAAAAACAATGAAACCGTCGCTATTACACGATATTAGCCGAAATCAATTCGTTTAGCTGTTCGAGATGATTTTAATGACTCGGCAAATTATATATAATTATTATAATATTTATTAAGAATTTCGGTCAAGAAAACGTATTCGGTGTGTGAAACGGCCATGATCGCGAAGCCGATTAGACACGCGCTTCTACCGCGTAATTAACTAAACGTTCACTAGTTTACGTTGTAACTGAAAAATAAACATAATAGTTATATTTGTTGGACTCTCGTAAATTATAGCCGTTCAGATATTTTTATAATCCGTCTACTAAATATTAAACTAGTTAACGGGTTCAAAATACAGATATAATACCTACTTATTAAATAATACACCACACCATCTCAAAATATCTCTTTACGTAGCCTCCACAACTCTTTGTTTTGTGTATAGATTTGATCCATACAATCTACCTAAACACATATATATGGATTATATGGATTACATGCATACACATTAAACACACAGACATACAAATTTAGAAATGAAAAAGGAAAAGAATTAAAGGTAGTGTCGGAAGCAATATTCGTAAAAACCGTCCCCCGTTTCCGTCATTTTTTCCGCTGAGTCGCCGACCGCCGCTTGACAGCTTCCTCCTTCTTTTTCTTTTCACGGTACAACACCACCACCATCCGCCGTGCACCCTTCTGCCACCGCCCCTGCCTTGCGCTGCTGGAGCTACTGCTGACCAGAGCAGCCCACAACCACCTGCACCGCCGCTGCTATGCCGTGAACCACCGCCGAGTACAACCCGAGCACCGCAAAACCGAACCGCCACACTCCTCTTTCTTTCTCCTCCCCGGCAAACAACCATCACCACCGTCTTGCTCCTGCTGCTACCGGCAAACGCCACCAACACATCCCCTCCCTTCCTCCGTGATCATCGTTATCAACCTTCGCCACCATCATGGTCACCTCCACCACCTCGAAGAACCGATCGAACCTCTCGTCCCTCATCTCCTCTTTTCTTTCTATTCAAACGAAGCACACACACATATATGTATATGTGTGTATATATATACGTATGTACATATATATAACTATATATAAAGTGAATGAAAGAAAGCTAAAACAGTCCCAGCACGATTCCTTTTTGATCAGAAATATTAATTTGGAGTTTTGTTTTGTTTTGATTAAAACACCCTCTACGGCCAACTTTACACCATCATAACACCACTATCGGACCACCGTAGCGCCACACTTTCACCACCAACGGAAAGTCCACCCAGCCACCTCCCAAACGGCCTCAACATTTGCGCCTAACGATCACCACAAACCACCGAGAACTAGCCCGCAAAAAGGCCGCTTTACCTTTCGGGTCGACACCTTTAAAGTCGATATTTTTCGATCGAGTCTAAGGAGATATTCTCGCCTCTTTCGGTTCATCACCTAGCCTAGTGCTAGAGGTAAAACTCTACACTTTTCAATTTGATCATTTTTATTGTTCCTTTTTTATGTTTATAATCACCCCAAAACGAGTCTTGACACTCCACACACTAAATATATAAACTGAACAAACCATCCTAAATATTAAACTAACGTTAATATTTAAGAACTTGCGTCACAATGTATATTTGACAATCGTTGTGAAGACTAAAAAGATTATAGACCAAGCAGTATAAAAACTAACTCAAAGACCGTCAAAATAACACATCGGACTAAAATATATAAACAAATATATTTTGGACATAAAATAAAAGAAATATATTATTGACTATGCTGATTATAAAAATAGTTTTATTTTTATAAAACATATATATATTTCTAAATACTGAACGTTTGGACTCGTAATCAACAACTAAGTGCTCTTATTTTTAGATATCACTTTTAATGACTTGAATTTAAAGTTATTAACCCAGTAATATTTAAAGACTTAAATATTAGTTTTTCGTATCATATTATTTGTCGGAATAAATAGTATACATATTATATTAATTTCGGACTTTGGACCTAAAATATAAGGTATTATATTTTAGACTGTCACGACGTAAAACTTATATATTGTTACATATATATCGACACCACTTCACACAAATATCTCGTCTTAATATTTTGTTATTTAAATATAATTTTCTAAATATAATTTAGAAAAACTGTTTAAGAGATATCATAAACATAATAATATTTACGAAGCTATAAATTTATTATCATAACGATCAATGGTCAGATACTTGAATCTATATAATCAGACTAAAATGACTTATATATATATAATTATTTGTCTATAATTATTGTGACGCCCACTCCCAGACTTGGCTCTAGAAAGGGTCACGAATCGGATTTACTCATGAACACAAGGTATCAATAGAGATAACTAAGCAGCGGAAATTTTAAACTTTCATTTATTTGCCAAGTACTACAAAATAAGAGATAATTTACATAAGAAAATACTATCTGTCACTGCGTTTTATTGTTATAACTATGTCAGCTTGCCAACACCCTGCTTCCGTTCGATAGCTTGCCCGTCTAATCCCTTATCACTAGGGCCTTCTCATAACTAGTCGAAGCCTCACCCTGACCTGATATACATACATTTTTGGAAAAGGTCAGCTTACGCTGGTGAGTTCAATATTCTAAAAGCTTTACCTCGGCATGAGGTTTAAAACCCTTGGACCTGCAAGATCCCTTTTTCATTGACATTTATCAAGTATAATATATATCACAATTATACAACACATAATATTCCTTAACAGGAAACACCCCCTATAAAACCATTTATCCCGCTATCCCTTCCTACAACCCCAACATGTATTACCAGTGTAAACCCTGCTAATATATAAGCAGAGAAATCATCCTTGCCGACTGCCGAGTTTACCCCTCTAGGGTATTCCCTATAACGGTCAGTTGCCTCGCTTTCCCTTATTTGCTAACTGTCGAGTTTACCCTTCTAGGGCATTCCCTGTAACGGACAGTTGCACCGCCTTCCCCTATTTGCTTACTGCCGAGTTTACCCTTCTAGAGCATTCCCTATAATGGACAGTAACTTTTTCCCCCCTTCTATTTGTAGTGGTCTCCAATCCCTTTGAGCAACACTACCTCCTAACTCCCCCCTGTACTACTACCTGCCCCTAGTTAAATACCCAAGTGACTTAAGATTATTAGTAAAAAGTGATAAGGTCTTCATATACTGCAACCAGTGGCGAAGGATATAAGGGGCGGGAGGGGGCGCCCGACCCCCCGAATTTTTTTTTTGCGATGTAACGAGTATATAATTTTCGTGTAGAAAATTTCGATATGCTCCGGTTTCGACCCCCCATATTAGTTGTGAAATTTTTTTATATGGATCCCGACCCCCCACTAGTTTTTTTCAAGCTTCGCCACTGACTGCAACAAGTGGGCATCCCCCAATTTACCATTGGTGTATGTATACAGGGCGTATCCTCCACACTTCTGATATACTGGGTAACTAATATTATTATGCTTATATATAGGAAGTACCAGCGGCGTATCCACCACATAATAATAAAGTGAATGTCCGCACGAACTTCTAAATATCCGATTAACTCGGTATCTATAATACTTCATTATTTAATCAATTTAAACCCGTATATGTTTATTATATATATAAACATGTTACCATACCAAAAATCAAGTCCCCATACTCTCCGGATTATTTTATATTAAATAATCATATTTAGAAACCCTAATTTCATGAATTTCTCGTTTTATTATCAAAACTCATTTTAATTCAAACCAACTTAGGGTATTATCCATTATAATATTTTATAATATCCTTTAAAAGCTCAAATCTTAATTCAAAACCGTTTACTCGATTTGGGCAGAACAACATTACGAAAACCATAATTTCACTTTTTATTTAATAAATATCAAAACCCTTTATAAAGTGAAATAAACTTAGGGCTTTTGTTTATAATATTATTTTATAATATTCCCAAAAATATTAAGCCCTAATATAGTCCTAATTGATTAATTTAGAAAAACCTTATTTTGAAAACCCTAATTTTATATAACTTTTAATTAAAAATAAAATATTTCCAAAACATGAAATTAACTTAGGGCTTTCTTAGTAAACATCATTTTAAGAGTACCTACAAAAATTCAGAGCCTAACTCTCGCCCGATTGATCGAATTTGATGATTTAAGCTCAAGAACCCTAACTTATGCATAGATTTAGAACTCGATCTTAGACATGATTTCAACAGAAATTGATAAGGGGCTTTTGTAAAGCATACCTTAAAACGTAGGACTGCAGGTTTTTAGCTTCTAACTCCGAGCAGATCGACCGAATTTTGCAGGAGAAGATTGTGGTTCGTGGTTTAGGGTTTTAGGAGATAAATCTCGTGAATTGGCAACGATTTAAGGTCGATCCAATCTCCGTTTTATACTGATCAAGGTCGCAGGAGGGTGGCGCACGTGGATAGGTGACTAATTCGAAGAAACAACGCGTATACGGGTGAAACTTCGGCTGCAAGTTGAGCCGTTCGTCAAAAAATGCGACTGACACGGCTCGCGTATCGCGACCTGTTGCTAGGAGATCCTCGCGTATCGCGAGGTACTTTGAGGTTTTGGCAGAAATGGTCCCTCTACTTTTTAATTACTTTTTAACCCCTAAACTTCTACCGAATTGCTATTTTATGCACCAAATCATTATAAAACATGTTTAATAAAGTTTCTAAGGTTCGGGACACTCTCGATAATATACCTATACATACATATATATTTTTATATATATTTATATATATTTTTCATTATTTACACCTTTGGCCCTTCAAACTTTACAATACACATGATTTTATGTTCCGAATCATTTTAAGACATTATTATAATAATTTTTAAGTCTTGGAATACTTATGATACTATATATATACATACGTTCATATCTTTCAAAGAATTACAGTTTTAGCCCTCCAACTTTTATCTTTTGCATATTAAACCCAAATCTTTTGATGTAACCATCATTTATGTCTTACAACCTTCCAAAACATATTTCTAACATTCTCGAAGGTACGGGTCATATATAATAATATATATATATACATATTTATTTGTGTATTTACATAAATTACACTTTCTACCCTTCTATTTTCTTATTATTTATTAAGCATGCATTTTTCACATGTATAGCTATCTAAGTACGTATTCCTACATATATATTCATCAAATGAATATTTCACATGCATCCATACTATTCAAACATATTTTTACACATGTATTTAATATAAGGTAATCACGTAAAAACATTTTCTCCCGGTTACCAATCATTCCTATCATATAAACGTTTAGCTACGTTTTTCATGCCAATATCATATATATCAATTATCTTTGATATAAAACACATAATATTTTTATTTCCTTATTTCATTTTATCAATTAACACGTGTATTATTCATGCAATGTTATCGTTTATCGATTTATCACCCGGTAATGGGTAAACATGCATTTTCTGCCCTTAGCTACCTAACACATATATTACATGTATTATTCATAGTAGCTACGTATTCTATCAAATTTTGGAATGTTACAACTCTACCCCCCTTAAATAAGGTTTCGTCCCGAAACCTGCTCCGTTTAGGAATAACTCATAAATGAGATATTCCAATTTCACCTCTTTCCTTCCTAGGTTGATTCAGAATCTTACCTAGGCATTCATAACACTTTAGCTAAAGGAATTATTCTGCTCCTAACCCTTTCTTCTAATTGCGAATTAGAACCGCAACACGCATTTCTATATACGATAACCCGACATATAGTACGATTCTATCGAAAGGTATCATTTCTGACTAGTTCGCTTTTGGAACATCTTTCCGAACTGTAACAATGAAAAAATATTCTAACTCCTTGGAAGAACGCGCCTCAGCGAGACTTTTACTGCTCCATTTTACCCTTTGCGTACGTTGAACGTTTATCTACACTTGCATGCCTTGGTCTTCTGTGACACCCGAGAATTTCAAGGTTAACTTCCGTTAGACAAACCCGTTAGTTACGTTATAAGTGTTAACCTAAGTAACTAATGCTTAACTAGGCCGAATACGTCCACGACCTTTGGTTGATCACCGAACCCGCCCATATGTGTTATGTGCTCATCATTGATTGTCCTTATGTGCAATATGATTTAAATACATGACTTATCATTGTGAATAGCATGATTAATTGTAAATACTTGATTATGTGAAAATTGACCTGTTTTGGTAGCCAGCGAAACTAACGGGCGAAACTATAGTGTCGCCCGGTAGCTAGCTAAACTACCCGTTAACTCGTGACCGGAGCTAGTTTCGCCTGGCCAGCGAAACTGCCAGCGAAACTAGCCCCTGATATAAATAAACATTATAAACCCTAGTAGCCTCATTTGCCTCATTACACAACAAACACACACACACTCTCCTACCTCGAGATTTCTGGTCAGCTAAGGATCACAAGGGATTACCAAGATCTCAGCCTTGAAGATCATTCATCCG
The DNA here is from genome assembly GCA_039602395.1 of Deinandra increscens subsp. villosa. Lineage (NCBI taxonomy): Eukaryota > Viridiplantae > Streptophyta > Magnoliopsida > Asterales > Asteraceae > Deinandra > Deinandra increscens. The sequence continues at coordinate 28,126,456 of JBCNJP010000025.1, forward strand.
GATCCTAAGATCAAACCGTGAGTCTCCAAAAACCACCATTCATGTGTTTTCTTTGTATTTCTCTTAAAAGCATGCCTAAACCTACATGAAATCACTTGATCTCTTAATATGTTGCTTTAGGATGCTAGATCTACCTTAAAGTCAGAAACTTTACGTGTAAAAACAAACCATGATGATGATTTATGCTAGAATAGGTCTTTTTAGGTTAAAATGTGCTTTTTGGTGATTTGATGACAAAATGCATGTTAAACGTGTTAAAGTTGCTTGATTTATGTTGGTAAATGCCTATGGATGCTAGATAATGAATTGCATGTATGATCAGAAGCTGTTAGGTTGATTTTTAGGCAAATCCGTATGTTTTTCGCGACCAGCGAAACTGTGTGTTCTCTGGGCGAAACTAAGTAGCGAAATTATATCTCCTTCCAGCGACACTGACCAGCGAAACTATAGTGTCGCCGGGTAACCTGACCAGACCAGCTCGAGCGAAACTATCGAGCGAAATACCTGAACGAAAGTTCAAACCAGTTTCCCTGCGAAACTAGGCTAGCGAAACTGCGTCAGCAGTTTCGGGCGAAACTAGCCTAGCGAAACTGTGTTACCGGGCATTGCCTAGCGAAAGTGCTGCCCGTGCACCTAGCGAAACTGCCTAGCGAAACTATGCTAGCGAAACTAAGACCTGACCTAAAAACCAAACTTGTGAAATTTGCTTAAGTGTTATGCCATGACTTACATGATTATACTATGATGAAACATGCTTGAATCTGATTCATATGAACCCTTGTTTATGATCAACCATTGGTGTCGTGCGTCGGTATGTCGAGTCATAGTTGCAACGTGCTATGTTATGGGCCATAGTGACGTTAAGTAAAGATTAGACACGAAACTAATACTTAAGACCTAAACGTGTTCTAGGTCTTCGTTAAACAACAATATTTGGATTACTTGAAGTGTAGCAGTGCAACCAAAGGTGAGTGTCACTAACCCGCTTACCGTGAGTCCGATGGGCCACACAGAATAACTTAACGAAAACAATGCTGATAAACTCGAGAGTGCTAGGCACCTCACTGATGAACATGAGAACCCGGGATGCTTGGCACCCACTTGATGAACTGAAGTGTTTTATGGGAAACACTTGTGTACTCTGAACAAACTACTTTTTGAAACGAAACTGAAAACGTTTTAATATGGCTAGTGTAGGTTAAAGTCTAAACCATATGATATCACATGTTTTCTAAGGATGCCTTATAACTTAAAAGTCCTCAACTTAATTGTGCCATTAATTTGTGAAAGCGAGGGGATGTTGGGTAGATCTACTGGAGTTTGACAAACTCCGCCCCGTGGCACGGGAAGTGCACGGAGGAACAATATCAGCCTATTTGACCGTGGTCCCGAGAGGACACGGGGGAGGCAGAAACCGCGATGACTAGGTCCGCACCGTACGGGATGGCTCGGCCCCCACAAAATAAGTCAGCTTTGGTACAAACTTCCTTAGAGCATGGAACAACGGATTAGCTACCCGCGATATCGGTTGAGTCCTTTAACTTTACGGAACTAGTACATACCCGATGACGTGGTCACGGACAAACCATTTATAAACTGAGAATTAAATACGAGCATTGCTTTTCACAAATGAATATTTTGTAAGTACATTTTGATACGAACTATGATTATGAGACCGGGCCAATGCATGACAAGCCCACTGTGAACTCACCAACCGTTAGGTTGACACTTGCGTGGTTTAAACTTTTGCAGATCGCTAAGGAGTATCCGCTGGAGGTTGGCATGACACGAGAAGATATTTATTTCTGTTTAAACTAGACTTGGGAATTTTAAAACAATGTTTATGTAAAGCACGTGGTTAGTGCTAAGGACAATTATTTTTCCGCTGCGTATGTAATTTAAGATTTTGATTTCTATCTTGTGTTTGAACTAACCCTGATTCGTTTAGTATTTGTAACTATGGTTGTGGATCCTGGTCTAGTCGCGCCCCTTAACGGTATAAACTCCGTTAGTGGTATTTTGGGGGTGTGACAGATTGGTATCAGAGCCATAGGTTGCAGAGAACTGGAATCATTTTTGAAAACGATTTGGAAACTGCAACTTGAAAACCTTGGTTACAAAACAAACAAACAAATTCCCAAAGACAAAATTTTTACGTGCCAACCTGGGATACTCGCTCTGCTGTGTAAGTAAAAGCTTAGTACGTACAGATATATGTATATATATATATATATATAAGTATATATATAGACCGTGTCTAAGTAGTCTAACGGAAAGACCTTAGGAAATTTTCACACGAATACGAAATGCGACCGCAAATACGCACACTACTCTGGGGAAAGCGACAACGAAAAGATGCTACACGCTACGTCCTGATTTCTACTACGACGACTACGCCGACGGTGACTTTATGGGAAGCCGACCTTCGACGATAGCATTTACGACGTTCTTCGACGACGCCTCAATTTGCACGAAAATTTTTCTGGACTAATAGTGGGATAACGGGAACTGGCTAATATACATATTATGGGATATGTATAAAAATATAACTGTGACTGAACACTGGCTACTTTAACTGTTCAGCAAGATGTCTGGAAGAGGAAACGGAAGAGGCGGTATAAACATGACGCCTGCACAGCTGCAAGCAATGATTACTGAACATGTGCAAGCCGCGGTGGCAGCCGTCCAAGCTGCATATGCCGCACAGGGTAACTATTATGCCGGTTAAGGCACAAAGCAATTATATCATGACCTGTTTAATTTTAAAGTCCGAACTATTTATGCATCAGGAAACCAACACCACTGCACGTACAAGTCTTTCATGGACTGCAAGCCGATGACGTTTTCCGGCGAAGAAGGAGCTGTAGGACTCCTCCGATGGATTGAGAAGTCCGAGAAGGTCTTCTCCATGTGTAATTGCCCAGCTGAAAGCAAGGTTAAGTTTGCTACTGGTACTTTCGAAGGAGCTGCACTCTCCTGGTGGAACTCCGAGATTCAGATGATTGGGCTAGACGCGGCCAACAACATGCAGTGGGCAGCATTTAAGGATCTGATTATGGAGGAATACTGTCCCCGCGACCAAGTGAAGAAGCTTGAAGGCGAATTCCTGAATTTGAAGATGTCTGGGTCTGAGGTTGAACAGTACACTGCACGATATCACGAGTATGAGGTCTTGTGCCCCTCAATGGTTGACGCTGAATTCAAACGCATCGAGCGTTACCTGGAGGGCCTCGCGCCTCAAATCAAGGGATTGGTGACTGCCAGCAACCCCGCAAATGTGCAGCAAGCCATTCGCTTGGCTCACAAACTCACTGATCAAGAGGTCGAGAAAGGTACACTACCTGCGAAAGCCACCGAGAAGACTGCCCTTAGTGGCAAGAGAAAAGCTGATGATGAAGCTCCTGAGAACTCGATGAATGTTCAGAGTGTGGGTAATAGCACTGGGAGGTCCTACAACTCCCAAGGTCAAAGCAAGAGGTCCGGGAATAACAGTGGTAACTACCGCCAGGGCGGAAATGGTCAGAGCAACTACAGGGGTAACCTGCCCTTGTGCAACAGGTGCGGAAAGCATCATGCTGGTAATTGTAGGAAGAATATGAGCTGCGAAAGGTGTGGCAAGGGAGGCCACGAAGCAAAGGACTGTTGGGCAACTTTACCCGAGCAGCAAAACCGCCCCAGAAGGAACAGCAACAATCAAGGGAACAACTATGGGAACAATCGGGGTAATGGGAACAACGGTCAGAACCAGAACAACAACAATGGGGGAGCCCGTGGCTGCTTTGAGTGTGGTGCTCAAGGTCACATCAAGAGAGACTGCCCTCAGCTAAGAAGACAAGGTAATGGCAATCAGGGAAATAACGGTGGGAATGGTAACGGTGGAGGAAATGGTAATGGGAATGGCAATGGTAATGGTGGAAACGGAAATGGTGGAAATGGTAGAGGTCGAGCTTTCGTCATGGGCCAGGGTGAAGCTCGCAATGACGCCAACGTGATCAATGGTAAATTTATTTTGAACGGTTTCTTTGCTACTGTTTTATTTGATTCTGGTGCTGAAAGAAGCTTTATTTCCACTAAATTTGCTAGAATAATTAATGCTAAACCGATCGACTTAGATGCTAAATATGTGGTAGAACTAGCAAATGGTAAACTTCATGATACGACCCAGATAGTTAAGGATTGTAAGCTAGAACTAGCGGGCCATACCCTAGGAATTGACCTTATGCCTTTCCCAATTGGTAGTTTCGACGTTATAGTAGGAATGGATTGGTTATCCGAGAATCGGGCTGAAATCTTATGTAAAGAAAAAGTGGTTCGTATCCCACTCGAAGACGGTAAAGTATTAACGGTTCAAGGTGAGAAAGGTGGAACAGTCACCGGCATTATTTCATTCCTTAAAGCTCAGAAATGCCTCCGTAAGGGTCACTTCGCGATTCTTGCGAACGTCACTGACACGACACATCCCGAGCGCAAAATTGATGATTACCCGATAGTTCGCGACTTCCAAGACGTATTTCCTGAAGATCTGCCTGGCTTGCCTCCATTTCGACAAGTTGAGTTTGGGATTGATTTAGCTCCAGGTGCCGCTCCGATCGCACGCGCACCTTACCGATTGGCTGTAAGTGAACTCAACGAACTCTCCTCACAACTGCAAGAGCTACTCGACAAGGGGTTTATTCGTCCAAGTTCGTCTCCATGGGGAGCTCCGGTACTGTTTGTTAAGAAGAAGGATGGAACGTTCCGCATGTGCATTGACTACCGAGAGCTTAACAAAGTTACGATCAAGAATCGGTATCCACTTCCTCGAATCGACGATCTCTTCGATCAACTGCAAGGTTCAAGCTACTTTTCAAAGATTGATCTACGGTCTGGATATCACCAACTTCGTGTTCGTGAAGAGGATGTTCCTAAGACTGCTTTTAGAACTCGGTATGGACACTACGAGTTCCTGGTTATGCCGTTTGGGCTAACCAATGCACCTGCCGTATTTATGGATCTGATGAATCGAGTGTGCAAGCCGTACCTCGATAAGTTTGTGATAGTCTTCATCGACGATATTTTGATCTACTCCAAGTCAAAGGAAGAACACGAGGAGCATCTGCGTCTTATTTTGGAATTACTCCGCAAGGAACAGCTCTATGCTAAGTTTTCGAAGTGCGATTTTTGGATCCGCGAAGTCCAATTTCTTGGACACATTGTTAATGAGGAAGGAATTCATGTCGATCCAGCCAAAGTGGAAGCAATAAAGAACTGGTCTACCCCAAGAGCGCCAACGGAAATCCGACAATTTTTAGGACTTGCCGGGTATTATCGAAGGTTTATTAAAGGTTTCTCTCAATTGGCCCAACCCTTAACAGCCTTAACGCACAAAGGAGTGCAATACAGATGGGGTGAGAAAGAAGAGCGCGCGTTCCAAACGCTTAAAGATATGTTATGTTCGGCTCCAATTCTCGCGTTACCCGATGGAATAGACGACTTTGTGGTTTACTGCGATGCATCGATTCAAGGACTCGGTTGCGTGTTGATGCAACGAGACAAAGTGATTGCCTACGGGTCCAGGCAACTAAAGGATACTGAAAAGAATTATACAACGCATGATTTGGAAATGGGAGCCGTTGTTCATGCACTCAAGATTTGGAGACATTACCTATATGGAACAAAGTGCACGATATTCACCGATCATAAAAGTCTACAGCACATCTTTGATCAGAAAGACCTCAACATGCGACAACGACGGTGGGTCGAGTTACTAAATGATTATGATTTGGCCATTAAGTATCATCCTGGAAAAGCCAACGTTGTGGCTGATGCCCTAAGCAGAAAAGAGTACGAAAAGCCTCGTCGGGTACGAGCGCTTCAACTTACAATACATTCAGGATTACCGGATCGGATCCGTGACTGCCAACGAGAAGCTTTGAAAGCAGAAAACTTCGCAGCTGAAGCACTGCGTGGTGTAGATGGCCATTCTGAAGTTAAGTCCGATGGACTCACGTATTATAATGACAGAATCTGGGTTCCTTTGTTTGGAAGTCTCCGTGAGCTCGTGATGGACGAGGCTCACAAGTCAAGATACTCGGTGCACCCTGGATCGGATAAAATGTATCAGGACTTGAAAAATCTTTATTGGTGGCCGAATATGAAAGCCGACATTGCTCGATATGTGGCTAAGTGTTTAACATGTTCAAGGGTCAAGATTGAATACCAAAAGCCTTCTGGTTTACTACAACAACCAAAGATCCCAGAATGGAAATGGGAGGACATCTCCATGGATTTTGTAACGGGATTACCTCATCGATCAAATCAACCGGATGCGATTTGGGTTGTCATCGATCGGTTAACCAAATCTGCACATTTCATTCCGATGAAGGAAAGTGATAATATGGATAAATTGACAAAGCTGTACATCGACAAAATTGTGAAGCTTCACGGTGTGCCTAAGACTATCATTTCTGATCGAGATCCTCGATTCACTTCCCGGTTATGGCAATCAATGCAGGAAGCATTGGGAACCCGACTAGACATGAGTACAGCTTATCACCCGCAGACTGACGGTCAGACGGAACGAACGATTCAAACCTTAGAAGATATGCTCCGAGCTTGCGTTCTTGACTTTGGAAAGGATTGGGAGACTCACCTTCCACTGGTGGAGTTCTCTTACAACAATAGTTATCATTCAAGTATAGGTGCTGCACCTTTTGAAGCACTTTACGGCAGAAAATGTAGATCGCCCGTGTGTTGGGCTGAAACAGGTGAGAAAGGGCTCACTGGACCGGAAGTTATCCATGATATGACCGAACGGATTATTCAAATTAGGCAACGGTTAGCTGCAGCACGTGATCGACAAAAGAGTTACGCCGACAAACGCCGAAAACCTCTAAAGTTCGAGGTGGGTGACAAAGTATTGTTGAAGGTATCTCCTTGGAAGGGAGTGATACGCTTCGGGAAGCGTGGAAAGTTAAATCCTCGCTACATCGGTCCGTTTGAAATTATTGGGGAAGTAGGCCCGGTGGCCTATCGATTGCAACTCCCTGCTGAACTCGATGGAGTTCACAACGTGTTTCACGTTTCCAATCTAAAGAAGTGTCTGGCTGAAGACATCGAAATAATTCCTCTGGAGGAATTGGAAATTGACGAACATTTGAGATTTATTGAGCAACCAGTAGAAATCATGGGACGCGAGGAGAAAGCCCTCAAACGTAGCAAGATTCCGATCGTCAAGGTGCGATGGAACTCAAGACGTGGACCTGAATATACTTGGGAACGTGAGGATCAGATGAAGAAAAAGTATCCTCACTTGTTCGAGCAAACATCCACGGAAACTCATGGTATGATTTAATTTTGGGGACCAAAATTCCTTAACGGGAGGAGGATGTGACAACCCTAAAACTTTTTGCTTTCTTTCCCCAGCGACGATAGCAACGACGACAGCTGATGCTGCGAACGCTACGACACAAGAATAATTTTCGGGACGAAAATTCCAATTTCAGGGGAATGATGTGACACCCGAGAATTTCAAGGTTAACTTCCGTTAGACAAACCCGTTAGTTACGTTATAAGTGTTAACCTAAGTAACTAATGCTTAACTAGGCCGAATACGTCCACGACCTTTGGTTGATCACCGAACCCGCCCATATGTGTTATGTGCTCATCATTGATTGTCCTTATGTGCAATATGATTTAAATACATGACTTATCATTGTGAATAGCATGATTAATTGTAAATACTTGATTATGTGAAAATTGACCTGTTTTGGTAGCCAGCGAAACTAACGGGCGAAACTATAGTGTCGCCCGGTAGCTAGCTAAACTACCCGTTAACTCGTGACCGGAGCTAGTTTCGCCTGGCCAGCGAAACTGCCAGCGAAACTAGCCCCTGATATAAATAAACATTATAAACCCTAGTAGCCTCATTTGCCTCATTACACAACAAACACACACACACTCTCCTACCTCGAGATTTCTGGTCAGCTAAGGATCACAAGGGATTACCAAGATCTCAGCCTTGAAGATCATTCATCCGGATCCTAAGATCAAACCGTGAGTCTCCAAAAACCACCATTCATGTGTTTTCTTTGTATTTCTCTTAAAAGCATGCCTAAACCTACATGAAATCACTTGATCTCTTAATATGTTGCTTTAGGATGCTAGATCTACCTTAAAGTCAGAAACTTTACGTGTAAAAACAAACCATGATGATGATTTATGCTAGAATAGGTCTTTTTAGGTTAAAATGTGCTTTTTGGTGATTTGATGACAAAATGCATGTTAAACGTGTTAAAGTTGCTTGATTTATGTTGGTAAATGCCTATGGATGCTAGATAATGAATTGCATGTATGATCAGAAGCTGTTAGGTTGATTTTTAGGCAAATCCGTATGTTTTTCGCGACCAGCGAAACTGTGTGTTCTCTGGGCGAAACTAAGTAGCGAAATTATATCTCCTTCCAGCGACACTGACCAGCGAAACTATAGTGTCGCCGGGTAACCTGACCAGACCAGCTCGAGCGAAACTATCGAGCGAAATACCTGAACGAAAGTTCAAACCAGTTTCCCTGCGAAACTAGGCTAGCGAAACTGCGTCAGCAGTTTCGGGCGAAACTAGCCTAGCGAAACTGTGTTACCGGGCATTGCCTAGCGAAAGTGCTGCCCGTGCACCTAGCGAAACTGCCTAGCGAAACTATGCTAGCGAAACTAAGACCTGACCTAAAAACCAAACTTGTGAAATTTGCTCAAGTGTTATGCCATGACTTACATGATTATACTATGATGAAACATGCTTGAATCTGATTCATATGAACCCTTGTTTATGATCAACCATTGGTGACGTGCGTCGGTATGTCGAGTCATAGTTGCAACGTGCTATGTTATGGACCATAGTGACGTTAAGTAAAGATTAGACACGAAACTAATACTTAAGACCTAAACGTGTTCTAGGTCTTCGTTAAACAACAATATTTGGATTACTTGAAGTGTAGCAGTGCAACCAAAGGTGAGTGTCACTAACCCGCTTACCGTGAGTCCGATGGGCCACACAGAATAACTTAACGAAAACAATGCTGATAAACTCGAGAGTGCTAGGCACCTCACTGATGAACATGAGAACCCGGGATGCTTGGCACCCACTTGATGAACTGAAGTGTTTCATGGGAAACACTTGTGTACTCTGAACAAACTATTTTTGAAACGAAACTGAAAACGTTTTAATATGGCTAGTGTAGGTTAAAGTCTAAACCATATGATATCACATGTTTTCTAAGGATGCCTTATAACTTAAAAGTCCTCAACTTAATTGTGCCATTAATTTGTGAAAGCGAGGGGATGTTGGGTAGATCTACTGGAGTTTGACAAACTCCGCCCCGTGGCACGGGAAGTGCACGGAGGAACAATATCAGCCTATTTGACCGTGGTCCCGAGAGGACACGGGGGAGGCAGAAACCGCGATGACTAGGTCCGCACCGTACGGGATGGCTCGGCCCCCACAAAATAAGTCAGCTTTGGTACAAACTTCCTTAGAGCATGGAACAACGGATTAGCTACCCGCGATATCGGTTGAGTCCTTTAACTTTACGGAACTAGTACATACCCGATGACGTGGTCACGGACAAACCATTTATAAACTGAGAATTAAATACGAGCATTGCTTTTCACAAATGAATATTTTGTAAGTACATTTTGATACGAACTATGATTATGAGACCGGGCCAATGCATGACAAGCCCACTGTGAACTCACCAACCGTTAGGTTGACACTTGCGTGGTTTAAACTTTTGCAGATCGCTAAGGAGTATCCGCTGGAGGTTGGCATGACACGAGAAGATATTTATTTCTGTTTAAACTAGACTTGGGAATTTTAAAACAATGTTTATGTAAAGCACGTGGTTAGTGCTAAGGACAATTATTTTTCCGCTGCGTATGTAATTTAAGATTTTGATTTCTATCTTGTGTTTGAACTAACCCTGATTCGTTTAGTATTTGTAACTATGGTTGTGGATCCTGGTCTAGTCGCGCCCCTTAACGGTATAAACTCCGTTAGTGGTATTTTGGGGGTGTGACATCTTCATTCTTGAATTCCAACAGTCCCTCACTTGCTTACTAATAAGTGATCTATATCCATAAATTCTACTGATTTGTTTTCCACTATGGCCCGTACTATTTACTTACACGAAACTAACTCTAGTCCACTTCTCGTTGTATCTCAGGTGTATATATATAAGATGTACCAGCGGCGTATCTACCACACCCTTGATACAACCAGAGGTGTGCTAGTCCTAGTCCAGTGTAGGATGACATTACTATTCTAACCACAACAAAGTCAGTATAATTTATGACTATTTATCACTTACTTTCAATGAGCTAGTTGGACATCATGTGTGTAATCTCGCTTAATGCTCCCATTTCTTGAGTGTAAACACTACAGCTGCAATCTCCAAATCCTCGGACGATTTAGACGTTTAACGTTCATTTTTCTAAGGCAGTTATGATCTAAAGGATTCTTGATCCTAACTAACGTCTATCAAGCAATTCATAAAACTATTCGATAAAGCATATAACACAAAATCAGGCACATTATTTATCGAGAAATGTACCTGAGGTCATATTAGGTCCTTCGATAGCAGTTAGGGTATAAACTTTGCCCTTGGTTCCTGAAGCTGGAACTGTCCTCAATGGTATCGGGTTTCTCACTATCGTAGGGCAATTTGCTTTAACATGCCCCGGGCTTCCACACTCATAGCATTTCTTAGCTTCCGGACAATTGTTAGAGTAATGTCCTTCCTTTCCACACCTATAGCAACTCGTTGGTTTTACCCAGCACTCTCCATGATGATACTTGTCACAATTACGACACTTAGGCTTGTCGCCTTTTGAATCTTTCTTTTTCTTGTGAAAATATCGGTCATTCTTCTTTGAACTTTCTCCAGTCTCAGATATCTTCCTCTTAACTTCTCCCGGTCTTCCGTTGTTGCCATATTCTTCTTCATAGACCTTAGCACTGATGTCAATTTCTTCTTGGTAAGTTTTTGGAACATGAGGCCTGACTATCTTCCTTACAGCAGCAGGAAGGGCCTGAACGTATCTCTGCACCTTCTCCTCCTCGGGTGTTACCAACCTTGGTACTAGCCTCCCCATCTCGTCAAACTTGCTTGTGAACTCCTGATGAGTCATATTACCCGCTTCTAACTTTAGAAAGTTAATCTCGATCCTTTCCAACTCGTGTCTCGGACAAAACTTGGTCATCACTAGCGTTTTCAGATCATTCCATCTCATAACAGCAACGGCTTGCTCGCCTCGGGATTGTAGAATAGAGTCCCACCAGAATAATGCTTCTCCTTTGAAGGAATGGGCTGCGTACTTCACCACTTGGTCTGGACGACACTCACTAATACCTATTATAGCTTCCATCTCTCGAATCCAACAAACAGTCGAACCTGCATCTCTCTGCCCTTCAAATGACGGAGGCCTGCATCCACTAAACGATTTGAAAGAACATCCGTGATTGGCATTTCCCGCATCTCCAGCAGCATCACCAGCGGCTCCTCCGGCTCCAGCTCCATTTGCACCTCCACCAGCTGCTCCATGAAGTTGAGCGATTAGATTAGGCAAAGCCGCCTGGAACATTTGATTCAACTCTGGCGCCATAGCTGCCCTTTGCTCGTTAGTAAAGACATTAGCTCTCGCGTTATTTTCTCGTTCGGGATTCGCATGCGTACATCTTCCAGCACCGGTTGCTCTGTCGGCACCCCTACCTCTACCACGTCCGCCTCTTATCATCATCCTACATTCCAGGTGAGTGACATTATAGAATTTATGTGGCGTAAAGTTCTTGAACCTTTGAATACATGATAACCAGATAAGTACCGGTACCAAAGAAATTATATAGTTATGATGTTTTCAAAAACCCAGTTACTTCCATCACAATCCTTCTAAGTGTCCACTCTTCTCTTTATCCTTTTACCGGTAACTCTAAGTTAAAACCGGTCCTTAAATTGTTTCCCTCATTAACCGGACATTTCATCATTTCATAACTTTCCTTGCACTTGGACATACAATAGCTAGGACTTAGGGTATGTTTATGTGACTAATACCAAATTGCAGTAGCTAATTGCAACCCGATCTTTTCCACACTTTACATACTCTAGATGCTACTTACTATGTCCCTAGTGCATTCTCGTTTCTATAGGCACAAGCTATCATGGCTGGCATCTATGTTCCTTATCTCATCCTACTTTGTCTTCCCAGAGTCCTAGTTTAAGTCTAGATATTGCATTAGTACCTAAATCTCTTAAACCAAGGCTCTGATACCAACTTGTGACGCCCACTCCCTGACTTGGCTCTAGAAGGGGTCACGAATCGGATTTACTCATGAACACAAGGTATCAACAGAGATAACTAAGCAGCGGAAATTTTAAACTTTTATTTATTTGCCAAGTACTACAAAGTAAGAGATAATTTACATAAGAAAATACTATCTGTCACTGTGTTTTATTGTTATAACTATGCCAGCTTGCCAACACCCTTCTTCCGTCCGATAGCTTGCCCGTCTAATCCCTTATCACCAGGGCCTTCTCATAACTAGTCGAAGCCTCACCCTGACCTGATATACATACATTTTTGGAAAGGTCAGCTTACGCTGGTGAGTTCTATATTCTAAAAGCTTTACCTCGGCGTGAGGTTTAAAACCCTTGGACCTGCAAGATCCCTTTTTCACAGACATTTATCAAGTATAATATATATCACAATTATACAACACATAATATTCCTTAACAGGAAACACCCCCTATAAAACCATTTATCCCGCTATCCCTTCCTACAACCCCAACATTTATTACCAGTGTAAACCCTGCTAATATATAAGCAGATAAATCATCCTTGCCGACTGCCGAGTTTACCCCTCTAGGGTATTCCCTATAACGGTCAGTTGCCTCGCTTTCCCTTATTTGTTAACTGCCGAGTTTACCCTTCTAGGGCATTCCCTGTAACGGACAGTTGCACCGCCTTCCCCTATTTTCTTACTGCCGAGTTTACCCTTCTAGAGCATTCCCTATAACGGACAGTAGCTTTTTCCCCCTTTTATTTGTAGTGGTCTCCAATCCCTTTGAGCAACACTACCTCCTAACTCCCCCATGTACTACTACCTGCCCCTAGTTAAATACCCAAGTGACTTAAGATTATTAGTAAACAATGATAAGGTCTTCATATACTGCAACAAGTGGGCATCCCCCAATTTACCGTTGGTGTATGTATACAGGGCGTATCCTCCACACTTCTGATATACTGGGTAACTAATATTATTATGCTTATATATAGGAAGTACCAGCGGCGTATCCACCACATAATAATAAAGTGAATGTATCACCTGTTCTCATATAATCATACATATTCACTATAACGTTTACGAATAAATCCTTTATCACTTGACTATCTAATTTTGAAGCAAATAAAGCACATATCATGTAACACGTACAAATGATTTAATATCATTTTCATAACATATCATATATATATATTTATCTATAAATATATATATATATATATATAATATATATATATATATATATATATTATTATCCAAAAAGCCTTTTAACAGTTTATCAATTCAAGATATTTCACGTATATGCATTTCCATAACAGTTCACTATATATATATATATATATATATATATATATATATATATATATATATATATATCAATCCAATAATAACTTAATAGTTCAATATATCCATTTATCAATTAGCACCTTAGAAATCTGGTATATATCTACTCAAAGGTAATTCAATAGTTCAGATACGCAACATTTCAGTTATAAATCATTTAGATACATTTTATAACATTTGTATGTATATCAGCCCGAAAACATTTAAAATATTTAGGAGTGGGCTCATAGAACTCACCTTATGTCTTTAACTCGTTACACGAACGGAACTTCCGAAACGATTCCCGATTTAACCTAATTTGCGTATCGTATGGCGTTAACGCAAGGTTTTATACAATAAAATATTTCCAAAACATGAAATTAACTTAGGGCTTTCTTAGTAAACATCATTTTAAGAGTACCTACAAAAATTCAGAGCCTAACTCCCGCCCGATTGATCGAATTTGATGATTTAAGCTCAAGAACCCTAACTTATGCATAGATTTAGAACTCGATCTTAGACATGATTTCAACAGAAATTGATAAGGGGCTTTTGTAAAGCATACCTTAAAATGTAGGACTGCAGGTTTTTAGCTTCTAACTCCGAGCAGATCGACCGAATTTTGCAGGAGAAGATTGCGGTTCGTGGTTTAGGGTTTTAGGAGATAAGTCTCGTGAATTGGCAACGATTTAAGGTCGATCCAATCTCCGTTTTATACTGATCAAGGTCGCAGGAGGGTGGCGCACGTGGATAGGTGACTAATTCGAAGAAACGACGCGTATACGGGTGAAACTTCGGCTAAAAGTTGAGCCGTTCGTCAAAAAATGCGACTGACACGGATCGCGTATCGCGACCTGTTGCTAGGAGATCCTCGCGTATCGCGAGGTACTTTGAGGTTTTGGCAGAAATGGTCCCTCTACTTTTTAATTACTTTTTAACCCCTAAACTTCTACCGAATTGCTATTTTATGCACCAAATCATTATAAAACATGTTTAATAAAGTTTCTAAGGTTCGGGACACTCTCGATAATATACCTATACATACGTATATATTTTTATATATATTTATATATATTTTTCATTATTTACACCTTTGGCCCCTCAAACTTTACAATACACATCATTTTATGTTCCGAATCATTTTAAGACATTATTATAATAATTTTTAAGTCTTGGAATACTTATGATAGTATATATATACATACGTTCATATCTTTCAAAGAATTACAGTTTTAGCCCTCCAACTTTTATCTTTTGCATATTAAACCCAAATCTTTTTATGTAACCATCATTTATGTCTTACAACTTTCCAAAACATATTTCTAACATTCTTGAAGGTACGGGTCATATATAATAATATATATATACATATTTATTTGTGTATTTACATAAATTACACTTTCTACCCTTCTATTTTCTTATTATTTATTAAGCATGCATTTTTCACATGTATAGCTATCTAAGTACGTATTCCTACATATATATTCATCAAATGAATATTTCACATGCATCCATACAATTCAAACATATTTTTACACATGTATTTAATATAAGGTAATCACGTAAAAACATTTTCTCCCGGTTACCAATCATTCCTATCATATAAACGTTTAGCTACGTTTTTCATGCCAATATCATATATATCAATTATCTTTGATATAAAACACATATTATTTTTATTTCCTTATTTCATTTTATCAATTAACACGTGTATTATTCATGCAATGTTATCGTTTATCGATTTATCACCCGGGTAATGGGTAAACATGCATTTTCTGCCCTTAGCTACCTAACACATATATTACATGTATTATTCATAGTAGCTACGTATTCTATCAAATTTTGGGATGTTACAATTATGAACTCCAACTTAAATATATAGCGTGAACTTCAGATAATAATTACTTTATTGTTTGTCTCACTGTTCACAACTTAATTGAATATATATTTTCGTAATCTTAAGTAATTATTTGATTATAATTATTTCTACAAAGCTATATATATTTATTTGACTATAAATATATTCATTAACTTAAATATTTATTTGAACAATAAATATTATGAACGGGTTTTTCAAACGTTACAAACGGGAATAAATTGTCAAGACTCGACCCCGGATCGTTGGGTAACCAAAACGTTTTCCAATTGAAACAAGACCTAAGACGTGTTCTATTATTATTATTGATATTAGGACGTCGGTTACTTGTTGCTCGTATCAGCAGTCACGATCATTCACCTTGAACAGGTGAGTTTCACGACCCCTTTTCTTTACAACTGTTTTATACTTATGGGGGAGAAATCATGAACTGATAGAATGCTTTTTACTTAATGTCATGGTTTACCTGTTAGCCGTTTGACTACATGTTCCATTCTATATCCCAAACTCTGGTACACTATCGTTATAAACGTTTGTACAACAGAATCCCACTATTAATTGAATTCGATTAGTTCTGCTCGAAACGATAACTATTGAATAGATCTATTTGGGTTGACAACCCTGCCCAAATTGGTAGCTCCAATCCTGACTTCGTACATTGTCAAGGGGTACACGTCAGTTATTCTAGCCTGTTCGGTATTCTTGGGATAGAATGCCATGAGTGGGAAATCCGTTAGTATTCGAATTTGAGGTTCATGGGAGATCTTACAACCATGCCCAACGTAACATTTAAGTATACCGTAAACAGTTTTACCAACATACTGTAAACTGTTTTTACAAGCTTACCATAGAGTCATAAACCGGTGAACTCACCAACTTTAAGTTGACCTTTTAAACTTATGATTTCTCAGGTATCTAAGCTTATCATGGAAGACGTGCAAATGGAGCTTCACTGTAACTTTCGACCCTGCTTTACCGGAGTCGTAGTCCCGACCTATCTCAAATAAACTGCTTTATGATTCCAATATCAAACTAAGACTTTTATTCAAATGTGAGACAATATCATTTCACCACGACTTTCCGCTGCAACATGAATGGTATTATGTTTTAAATGACATTTGAATTTAGTAGAAGTTGTTATGTATATCTACGAATATGATTCAGTCTCGCTCACACCCAATCCGTTGACCGGGGTGTGACAGATTGGTATCAGAGCCGTGGTTATAGCGAACTAGGTTAAGCAAATAAACAAATCAAAAAACCAAACCTGGACTATAACCCGCTCCGAAGCTACCGTTTGCACGCAAGACCAATTCCTTATCATATTGGTTACGTTAACTTATGCTTTACCTATACGAGTTATTATTACTACAACTGGTACGTTTATATCCTTTATTCTGGATACTGTTATCGTGTTACCAGTTATGTTCTCTAATGGAATATTATCGCAGAGATGACTTCCGAAGAGGTCATCTGCATATCTAATTCCTCTGGAAAAGACACAGTCGTGTCTGAGTACACACCTTCCCCTGAGGACCATGAACTGTCTAGCCTAGTGCAAGACATCCTCACCATCGGTATAGTCCGACAGTCCTCATTACCATCGAGTTTTTTGAGACCATTGTGACCCCGCCTCTCAGACAACTCCTCGAACCACCTGATTCCCACCGCTGCCGCTAGCGGTGCGACCACGATGAGATCACTAGACTCCCCACCTGGACCGATCAGACGGCACTAGAGACCCGTCTAGCCGCCATGGAGCATCACCAGGCTGCCACATTAGGTACCATGGAGTCACTGCACGCTCACATGAGTGGTGTCAACATGGCCAACACCGATCTGCGGTTGGCCAACGAGTCCCTCCTGGCGAGAGTCACTTATCTGGAAGAATTCCTTGGGCGAGTGATATGTTACATAAACCTCACTGCTCAGATCACCACCACTCTAGATAGCTTGACTAAGAATTTAGACTTTTGATCCCTCCTTTTTGCAATGAAAAATACTTACATATTTTTTTGTGATAGGACTGCGAGCCTAGGAAGAAGACTTATCCTCCTTTGACTATCGTGTACTCTATCAGTTCATATGGTGGTAACGGAAACTAGTATTATGATTATGATCTTCATGTTTAGGATTGATGTTATTACTGTTGTTGTCATTATTCATGTTATTATTCGCATATGTCGTTCCCCTCTACTTCCTGTTTCTTGGTCGTGCTTGCGCGCGTCATGTTTGGGTATCATGGATGTTTGTCGTGGTCGTTATTCTCGCGCATGTAATAACCCCATTCACATATAAGCTAGACTTACCATTATGTTGACACTAGTAACTTAAATAGAAATTATGCCGCCTAGACTCCGAGCCACCAAAAACGCTTCACCTCCTCCACCCTTGAGCACTGTTGAGATCGACAAATCGATTGCCCAACGCATTGCCAAACCTTCGCTACTACTGCAACCCGACGTCACACGGACGATGGGGCGCGCGGTAAGAATGAATTTACCAAGGTTAGAAAACACCAGACTACAATTTCACCAACTTGTGTTCAATGTTTTAACCTAACATCGTAAGCCCTCGTGAATGTTCATAAAAGGACTTTATGAATTAAAGCCTACACCTTTTAGAGGTTCCGTGAGCTTCTCACCCTGTCCGAAGGACCGCTTACACCGGTACAACACCCCGATGCTCCAAATGCAACCTACACCACACTCTTGATTGTGGTAATATCTACTATAACATCTGCAAGGTTAAAAGACATGTAGCACGCGATTGCCCAAATCACACATACTACGTTTGCTGGAAAATTGGTCATTACAAAGGAATGCTCGAAGTCGACGAATCAAGATGCTAACCATGCTAGAGGAAGAACTTTTGTGATCAACGTCGGAGACGCCAGTCGTGACGCCAACACGGTGATGGATACGTTTATGCTATATAGCAATTATACCTCTGTTTTATTCGGTACAGGTGCCGATAGAAGCCTTGTGTTTACCGATTTTAGTCAATTACTTGACATCACCCCTGTTGCCCTAGACGCTAAGTTTGCAATAAAATTTGCAAATGGAAATTTGATAGAAACCGGAGCAATCTACCCAGACTACCCTCTGACCATTATTTCAGCATCGACTCAATGCCCGTTGATTTAGGAAGTTTCATTGTAGTCATAGGAATGGATTGATTAGCAAAGAACCATATAGAAATTGTGTGTCATGAGAAAATGGTTTGAGTGCCATTAGCAGACGGCAACACTCTGAACGTACAAGGCGAAAAGAGTGGAGCAAAGCTAAATATCATATCATATATGAAGGCACAGAAATTCCTCCGCAAGGGATGCCATGCCATTCTAGCTCATGTCACTAAGAAGAAACCGGAAGAGGAGCGCATCGAAGACGTTCTTGTTATCTGCAAATACCCAGAATTCTTTCCAAGAAGACTTTCCAGGCTTACCTCCAACACGACAAGTGGAGTTTCGCATCGACCTAACACCTGGAGCCGCCCCCGTTGCTAGGTCCCCATACCGTCTGGCACCGTCTGAAATGCAAGAGTTATCTAGCCAACTGCAAGAGTTGCTAGATAAGGGCTTTATTCATCAAAGCCACTCCCCGTGGGGTGCTCCCGTGTTATTCATGAAAGAGAAAGATGGAATGTTCAGGATGTATATAGACTATCGAGAGTTGAACAAAACTGACTGTGAAGAACCGTTACCCGCTTCCAAGGATCGATGACTTATTTGATCAACTTTAAGGATCATACTTCTATTCCAAGATCGATCTAAGGTCGGGGTACCAACAACTCCGAGTTAGAGATGAAGGTGTCTTAAAGACAGCGTTTAGAACACGCTATGGTCATTACGAGTTCCTCGTCATGCCCTTTGGTTTAACTAATGCACCGGTCGTATTCATGGACTTAATGAATCGCGTGTTCAAGCCATACTTGGATAATTTGTTTTCGTGTTCATCGACGATATTCTTATCTACTCATGAGTGGACACAAGAACACTTGACTCATCGAACTGTTGAGAGCTTACGAGCTCAAGTGACTTTAGGATCGCGAAACACGATATTCACGCTGGTCCGTCTAAGATTGAAGCAATCAAGGATTAGAGTATTCCCACGACCCCAACCGAGATTCGATAATTCTTAGGTCTCGCTGGCTATTATCACCGATTCATTAAAAAAATTTCCTAGATAGCCCAGCCTCTTACCACCCTGACCCAGAAAGATAAGAAGTATATCTGGGATGATAAAACTGAAACTGCTTTCCAGTTGTTGAAGCAAAAACTTTGCAACGCCCCAATCCTATCCTTACCAGACAGAATCGACGATTTCGTTTTATACTGTGATGCTACGCATCAAAGCTTGGGCTGCGTATTGATGCAATGTGAGAAAGTAATTGCTTACGCCTCTCGACAACTGAAGATTCATGAGAAGAATTACACGACTCACGACTTAGAACTTAGATTCGTTGTCTTTGCCCTCAAAATCTGGAGGCACTACCTCTATGGGACTCGGTGCGTTATATTCACCGATCACAAGAGCCTCCAGCACGTCCTTAAACAGAAAGAGCTAAACAGGAGACAACGATGATGGTTAAACTGCTTGACGATTACGAATGTGAGATTCGTTATCACCCGGGCAAGGCTAACGTTGTAGCCGATGCATTAAGCAGGAAGGTGTTAGATTTAGGTGTCCAGACCCGACTAAATCAAGTACCCGACCCGGTCAAGACCCGTAAGAGTTACACCGGAGGCAACGGGTTTTAAAGTCCGCTTACTTTTATAACCGGAAAATTCGCAGAAGAATTAATTATTTGTTTATTAAATGGTTTAATAGATAAATAATTATTTAGTTAACTATCATTAATCATTAAGATTAATTAAGCGACAAAAGACGTTAAATATCATTTACGTCTTAAACGACGATTGACGAATTAGTATTTGACTAATATTCGTTAAGTTTCGGCAAGCGACAATAATTTAAGGGATTAAATGTTAATCTCACAAATTGAGTGGTTCGAATAAGGATTAAATAAAATCGAGGGAATAGTCAGAAACTTAATCAGTTATAAATATAACTGATTAAGAGAGGCGAAACGCTAATCCTCTAAGTGAGAATTTCGGCCTCCCCCTTCTCCTCCTTCTCGCGAATCCGACGCCAACAACCACCCAGCCGCCGTCGCCTCCCTTGTTCTCCGACGACCGATCGTGAGAACCCTAATCCTATATCGCCACCGCTGCCTCGTCGTTCCACCACCGACCGCCGCTCACGAAGCTGCCGCCGGGCGCCCGCCTCCATCGCGAGCCGCCGCAGCCGCCCGCCACCGAGCCGCCGCAACAGGTCGCGACCAAGCCGCCGAAGCAGCAGCCCGGAGAAGCCGAGCCGCCACCGCCTGCAGCCCAGCCGCAGCCGACCGCCGCACCGCCGCCGCCGTCACCGTCGCACGCAGCCGCCGCCCGAGCCGGCCGCTGCCACTCCTCGCCGTCGTCGTTCCACCGCCGACAAACCCTAGCCGTGAACCGCGTCACCCGGGTGTTCCGCCGTCGTTCGCGAAACCCTAATTTCGCGCCTATCCGACGTACGGGATTTCGGTGCCGTGTCGCCGAGGGAATTCCGTATCTGCGAGGTCGTTTCGATTTGCCCGTCAAATCATCCTGCAAAACCCTAGCGTCACCCGTTGACTTCCGGTTTCTCGAACGTCTGTTTGAATCACCGCTCAGGTATATCTAAACTTGTTATTAGTTTAGATTTAATCGTTTTATTTTATGATATGTCGCGTTTTTATATAAATGTGTTTTTGGTGTTTGCACGTTATGGTGATTGTCGAATCCTGTTTTTTGGCTTACGCTAATTATCTGGTTTTTCGCGTTAGTAAATTAGAACGTTTTCCGCTGCCTATTAAATTAATTGTTTCACAAAAAAAATTGTTATTACTAAGACCCGAATGCCACTGTCATAACCCAACAGTGTTATCAGAGCCTTGATCACCACACGCAAACCCAAACCGGTTGTTTTAAACCGGTGTGCTTTCGCGAACTGGGGTTCTGAACCCGAAAGTCGCGAAATTGAATGAATCGCCTTTTAAATATGTGTAGTCGATTTGGATCCACTAAACATAATTCGATTCAATATTATTGATTGAATTATCTTTCATGCATATTCGGCCCAACCCCATTTAATTTTGTCATGGATTCGTTATGGTTTGGCCCATTGGGCCCATGTTGTTTTGTTTTGGATTGGCCCAATTTTACTGGGTTCAAAGTTGTAATTATTTAAAATAGAATAATTTTATTTTAATTTGTTATCGCTCACCTTCGCCTGGACGAACAAGAAGAGCTTGATACAAGGACCCATTTGAGATTATCCCTTTATGGGATTTTCGAAAATGGCTAGAAGTCAAAACGAAACCGACGTCTCCCGATGACGCGCAGGAGCTTGTTGAAGCCAGTGGGAGCAACTAAGTCGATCAGGGAGTTTTCTGTTCTCGTGGTTAATTTACTTTTATGTCCCTTGCCCTGATTCGATATTGTCATAGGCTCTGACAATATCGAAGCCCCTGCATGGCCGGATATGTACATGTGTGTTTGCTTGTTTTGGTTGCTTGTCTTAATTTGATTAACGCGCCAACTAAAATCCAAACTTAGTTTTATCGGTATAAAACTAATTTTTCAATCGATTAAATAAAAGTCCTAATTTTATTACGACTTCATAAAATTTATTAACCAATTTAATTCGACATTAAATTCGAATTATTCGATAAAGTAATCGAACATTAATAAAATTGGTTATCGTCTCGCGACACATAGATCATTAATACTTAGGTTATTTAAATGATCGTCCCGAGTGAGTTAGGATTAATAAAATCTGTCGTCACATTAAATATTAAAATATGACCTAATAATCCTATCTGGTAAGCCTAAAACCGGTAGTCTATGCCATCCTATGTCAAGTCTAACTTGGAACATATTGACCGATACATCCGTGTTGGAGTATTTCAACACCGCACGTGGTGTTTAGGGTATCTTCCAAGGTGAACGTATTGGAGTATTTCAACACCGTACGCACACACTGACCACTTAGGACATCTACTATTTTCTTTACACGCACCTTTAGTATTGGAGTATTTCAACACCGTACCTCTGGTCGGCATGTAGACAAAATGAGCATAGATGGGGCTAAACGTATTTCGTTGATCCGTTCGCGAAAGCCCAATAACGGGAGTTGTGACAGTCACAAGTGACAATCGTTGTCCGTTCAGCTACTTAGAAATTTTGAAAGCACTTTACGCTGCCTGGAGAAATTGTCTAACTAACTGAATTCCCAATTCCTATTCAAGATTAGCTTGCCATCCTTGAATACGAATCAAACATCGAAACACTAAAACATTTGCCTATTGTTTGAGATGGCTAACCGCGCAAACCAAGAGATTTTTCATCTCAAGTCTCTCCTTGAGAAGGAGAAACTTAATGGCGCCAACTTCCTTGATTGGGAAAGGAATCTGAAAATTGTCCTGAAAATGGCTAACATGGAAAACGTGTTAGAGGCTGAGGTTCCTGAGGAACCTGAAGCTGACACGGCCGTGGCGCGAAACGCCCATAACACAGTGCGAACAAATGCCAAGAATGTCGCGTGTCTTATGCTAGCCACCATGGATTCTCAGATCCAGAAAAACATGGTTGACAGGACGGCTTTTCAGATGATCGGTGATCTAAGGGGCATGTTTGAAACTCAGGCCCGACAAGAGCGCTATGACACCGTTGTGACACTCATTAGTTGTCGCATGGCCGAAGGTGCTCCCGTCAGCCCTCATGTCCTGAAGATGAAGAGTTACATCGACCGCTTAGCAAAACTGAATTACGTCATCCCCGCCTAAATGGCGACTGACCTGATTCTTCACTCACTGTCCAGTGCCTTCACCCCTTTCCGGGTGAACTTTAACATGCATAGCATGGTAAAGTCAGTGACTGAACTTCACGGTATGCTTAAAACCGCTGAAGTTAATTTTGTTAACGGCAAGGCACTCGATGTACTTACAATCTGATCAGGAGGCGTCAAGAAGCCCGAGGTAAAGAAGGCTAGGCGTGGGAACAAAAGGAAAGGCAAGGCAGCTGTCACCAGAGCGTCTGGAAGCTCCCAGAAGGGCAAGCCTAAGGCAACCAAGGTACCGCCGCCTGAACAGCGCGAGTGTTTTGAATGCCACAAGATGGGGCACTGGAAAAGAAACTGCCCAGAATATCTTGCCAAGGTGAAGAGCGGAAAAGCCCAGCCGGGTAATTCCTCAGGTATACACATAAGATTATGTTGTATGATGCTTCACTTATTCCTACAAAATATATCTTTGACATACTTTACATTTTGTAGGTGCATGAAGCTGAAAGGAAGCAAGCCAAGATGACACTGAGCTATTCTGTGATTTTCGCACCTAAATAAAGTTCGTGTCTCAAG
The DNA here is from genome assembly GCA_039602395.1 of Deinandra increscens subsp. villosa. Lineage (NCBI taxonomy): Eukaryota > Viridiplantae > Streptophyta > Magnoliopsida > Asterales > Asteraceae > Deinandra > Deinandra increscens. The sequence continues at coordinate 28,150,401 of JBCNJP010000025.1, forward strand.
TTTTCGGTTTAAAACAATTCTTGGTAATTTTGAAACAACTTGTTTTGTTTGGTTTTCCCTGGCTGTTTTCCAGGATGAACAAATTGCTTTCCTTGGATTTTGATTATGACATGTTTTGACAATGGTTGATTTTCGAAACATACATGATTGTTTTAATCTACTTTGGATCTGATTCAACCTTTTGTTAGATTAAACTCAAAATCCCATAACAACATACCTTAAAACCTGGTGCACTTGATTTGATCTAGGCTAGCTTAAATGCGATATGATAACCCTTTGGTTATCATATCCCATCAAAGCTGTAATGCCTTATGCGTGTATTGTAATTGTTACGAGACAACGCACGACATAACGGTAGTTCATAAAGTCCTATGACTTTGAACCATCCGACGTCAAGAATATTAAATCAAGTCGAACCGATTGAAGATCGCCGTTTCGATCTACAACCATATGAACATATCAATCATCTGCTTCAAGTGGACGTTTGCTCATATAAGTTCGAATCACCAGCTAAACTACTACAAGAATAATCACTTGCTGATTATAACATTGTAGAATGATCACACCACCTCTGGTGCACATTACCATTACATGTGCATACCTAAACACATCTTGGAAGTCTTAGACTACAATAGTTGTACTCACGTGTGTTTAAATCCGACATGCACTAAGTGTTTTGTACGACGATCAAAAGTTTCATCTTGAAACTGATAAACAAAAGACTAATGACTTGCCACAACAAAGACCTTGACATTTTGTAACCATAACGCCCCTTCGCACATCACTTGCATAACTAACTTCCAATCCCAAGACCCGCATCTTGCGAAGATGGAATTTAATAATTACATGTCCAAAGCTAGATCTTTAAATATCTGAAGAAAGGTGACTCTTATAAGTCACTGGACTATGTAAAGCAACTCTCGCACCGGAATGAGAAGAGCAAGATGGGCAATGTTTCACCAATAATGGATTGTTGCTTAGCGAAACATGTTGACATTCCGATTAGAGTTTGTATGTTTACGTTAACTGAGTAAGGGAAACATCCTCTAATATCGAACCCAAGAATCCGATAGAATAAATCATCATCTCGACCACCACGAGATACTTTCAAACGATCATAGACGAACGCATCTTCATGCTATCAAACTCTGAAAGGACTTTGACAATCGTCTTTGAACTTATGAGTAAGTCATAACATCTGGATATTAAGTATTCGATTTCCGTACCACATATTACGGAGTCGAACATTTTCGTTCTTGGAAACGAAATTTAACTATCACGTTTTCTTCGTGCAAATAATACTCAAACGGTTTGAAAGAAGAATGATGATAGGGAATGTCAATCTGCCTCAAGCAAGTGGGAGCATCGCCACTGATCCTTACCGGAATAACGATCAAGTGCCGATCTAAAGATCATTTAAATTTACTAGAGTAAAATTTCATATGACACCTCAATTAATTATAAGTTTCAAGATTAAATTAAGTATTGATCACCAAATGGCTGAGCAACCATTAATACGATCAATCTCTTGAAACAATTCGAATCATACTAAATGTGATGCGAAAATAAATCCAATACTTGGATATTGCATGGAATGTTGCCGTAAAGTGTTACGCCATGACCATAGATGGAAAATCACATCATCACTACTAAACACTGATGAAAGGGAATATATGTACATTAACCGAGTACCAATTGTACTCGTTGAACATTGATAGCCACCTTAATTGAATTTGAACTAAGAATGCCGTAAAACATTCAAAGGGTTAATTCGACTCTGTAAATAGTCGGTTAACATGCTCAAGTGATAACACAGTCGTACATGAGCTTACCAAGGGCACTACATTATCACAAGTTCGATTCACTTAAGAAGACTCACTGTTCAAGATAAACAATGAATCTTAAGAAACAACAGATATTGGCAATCCTAAAACGAAACTCGAGGAAATGATTGCGAGTTTATAGTTTTCAGTGATCAGGTCAGATCAGTGAAATGACACTATTAGATAGTGCTTGAATTCTGCATCACATCGATATTCGATTTTAGTGTTGGATGTCGAACATTATCGTTTGCACCATATCATTCGATCTCCTCTAAGCTGTTAGACAGGACTTTGAATTCTGCGTAACGCGTTCGAATTTTATACGTTTTGTTATCCATGAATATTTCGTCAATATTCTGAAGGTCCGTAGTCGATCAGACATTGCGGGAGCAACGCCTGAAGCAAGACTATTCTGACTCTGGACTCAAGGTGTTGACTTCCAGACTCACAAGGCCTCATTGGAGAATGACGTCAGGACGTAACTCGCATCAGAATGTCTTCATGGATTCAATCATAAGACAAATCTGATTGATGGTATACTCAACAGTATCCTTCGACCTGAGATACATGAGCGACCTCCCATCTGCCTAAGAACTTTCTTTGATTGTAGCTTAACGTTGTCGCGTAACTGCCAGCCATAACGGTTACTTTTGGGAACGGATCTGAAGCTTAGTGGGAGCTGTATGTAGTCAATATGGGATTCTGTGCTCTTGTATTGATAATGCAACAGTTTGACATCGTGGGCCCTCTCGTTAGTTCCAAGTGTTAAGTGTAAGGCCTTACCCAAACTTACTGTGTGTTTGATTGGACCACTTCGAACAGAACAACGAGAAATACAATGATCGAACATGATAGAGAATGAATAAGTCCATGTCTCTAGTTCGATTGATGTCTCATACAGATAGGATCTGATGACTTTACAAATACCAAAAGTCTGGACTATATCACAAGTTTACTTATATGCCTTGGTTGTTTTGACTTGAAGTTTCATGACTGGTTGGGACAGCCACATGTAGCTAGAGCACCTCTGACTGTGTCTTGATTAATAGTCGCGATCAGTCCAAGTGGGAGACTGTTGGATTTAGGTGTCCAGACCCGACAAAATCAAGTACCCGACCCGGTCAAGACCCGTAAGAGTTACATCGGAGGCAACGGGTTTTAAAGTCCGCTTACTTTTATAACCGGCAAATTCGCAGAAGAATTAATTATTTGTTTATTAAAGGGTTTAATAGATAAATAATTAATTAGTTAACTATCATTAATCATTAAGATTAATTAAGCGACAAAAGACGTTAAATATCATTTACGTCTTAAACGACGATTGACGAATTAGTATTTGACTAATATTCGTTAAGTCTCGGCAAGCGACAATAATTTAAGGGATTGAATGTTAATCTCACAAATTGAGTGGTTCGATTAAGGATTAAATAAAATCGAGGGACTAATCGGAAACTTAATCAGTTATAAATATAACTGATTAAGAGAGGCGAAACGCTAATCCTCTAATTGAGAATTTCGGCCTCTCCCTTCTCCTCCCTCTTGCGAATCCGACGCCGACAACCACCCCGCCGGCGTCGCCTTCTTTGTTCTCCAACGACCGATCGTGAGAACCCTAATCCTATATCGCCACCGCTGCCTCGTCGTTCCGCCACCGACCGCCGCTCACGAAGCCGCCGCCGCGCGCCCGCCTCCATCGCGGGCCGCCGCAGCCGCCCGCCACCGAGCCGCCGCAGCAGCAGCCCGG
>JBCNJP010000025.1:28154467-28176748 GCA_039602395.1 Deinandra increscens subsp. villosa
CCAATGATGCTTGCTTAGGCCCAATAATGGCTAATGTGGCCTAATTAAGGCCAGTTATGTCTAATGAAGGTCACTTAGGGCCTATGTTCTTCTCTTAGGCCTAATGAAGCCTGATGAGGTCGAGCAATGGTTTGTTAGGTACAATGATGGTCAGTTAGGCCCAATGATGCTTGTTAGCCCCAATATGGCCTAGTTAAGGCCAGTTAGGTCCAATGAAGGTCACCTAGGGCCTATGTTGTTCTCTTAGGCCTAATGAAGCCTGATGAGTCCGAGCAATGGTTTGTTAGGCCCAATGGTGGTCAGATAGCCCCAATGAAGGCTAATGTTGCCTAGTTAAGGTCAGTTAGGTCCAAGGAAGGTCAACTAGGTCCACTGAATGTATGTATTTATGTATGTAGATGTGTGTGTATATATGTATGCATGTATATGTGTGTTTGTATGTATGTGTTTATGACTTGTATGTATATATGTAATGTGTATGACATGTTTGTATGTATGTATTTTAATAATAACTAGTTTAGATCTGGCCCGCGCGTTGCGGCGGAGCTGGTATAAAAAAATATTTCGGTTAACTTGTTAACAAAAGACTGATTATATAACTGTACAAAGACAAAAATGATGTTTGTAGAAAAAATTACATATTTTGTTAGCAGTTATATGTATTTAGATTTAACCAGTGTCTTCTTGGCGAGCCAAATAATAGTCATGTTCAAAATTGAAAAAGGAGCGCCCACGATTTTATCAAACCTTTCAATTTAGGAATACGCTTAATATACATCTTTATGCATATGGATCAATTTATTAAGGGGTGTTGGACATTTGGTAATAAAAGACTAGAAAAAACCACGATTTTATCAAACCTTTCAATTTAGGAATACGCTTAATATACATCTTTATGCATATGGATCCATTTATTAAGGGGTGTTGGACATTTGGTAATAAAAGATTAGAAAAAACCATTGATTAAGAGGTGTTGATAAGAAAAGAAAAGAGAAGAGAAGGAAAAACAAATAAATAGATAAAGAAACAAAATGTCCTCCTAAAGGATTGAACCCGGGCTGTTCAATAAAGAAAATCGCGCAGAAACCAGTGTGACAATGGAACGATTGTTAGAATATCATGGAGTTTAACATATTTATCCATAAGAAAAAGTGAAGATTAAGATTCCAAATGGCCAAGCACACTTGTTCTGGTTCCGGATATATAAAAAATGCCAACCCCAAGGTTTTGAACCCGGAGTAGCTGGCTTTAAGTCTAGCGCCCAAACCATTAGGGTAGCGGTCACCATATGATAAAATATGTTAAACAATATATATAACATAAATATTTTTTTTTGTAAAAAAGGTCAACAACCACCCTAGCTAGCATGGGTGTTCCTTTGTTGACTTGCTCTATAATATATAGGTTTGTAAAAAAGGTCAACAACCACCCTAGCTAGCAGGGGTGTTCCTTTGTTGACTTGCTCTATAATATATATGTAATTATTATTAATATTATTATTATTATTAGTAGTATTATTATAGTTATAATTATATGTATTATTTATATCATGACTATGATAATAATAGAATTATTATTATTTTAATATGCTTATTATTATTATAAAGATATATAATAGCTATAGAAATCCGAAATAATTTTTGTGGGGTATTTCCCTCCCTCTCATCAGAAATAATTTAACTTGATGTTTCACTTCCTCTTATCTGAAAAAATTTTAGCGGGATATTTCCCACCCTTTTTACGTGTCATCTCAAAGTGTGGTTTTATTTTTTCATTTTCCCACTCATATTTTTGTCCTAAAATTTCATTTTCCTCTAAAAGCCCCCATTGCCCCATCTCACTCATTCTCCCCCAACTCTCCACCTCCACCAGAAGCAAAATCTACAGCCCTCTTTGTACCTCCACGCCACCGCCGCCGTTAAGAAACTACGTCCCCCCATTTCCGTTCAATCAGCCTTCGTTCCTTTTTAAACCCTAAAATCCGAGCTGCAGTCACATCTCTCCTCCCCTAAGCACGAACTCGTAAAGCTAATGATACTTGCACCGGAGCAGAGGAGAGACTCCGGCTTCAGCCGTAATTACAAGCCCTAAGTCTGCTCAGCCGATTCTCCAACCACCACCACTGATTCTAACTCTGAGATGGATCGAACAACATTAGGTTGCGTCAATTTCGAGTGGAGACAAAATCTGATAGCGATTGTTGTTGATGAAGTCCTTTTGGCATTAAATTCAGAATGGTATATCAATTCCATTTTCTTAGTAGGTAATTCCTGCTATTATGTATTCATTATTTCAAATTCATATGTATGATTTAATTTCCCCTTCATTTTGGACCGCTGCCAGGGGTTTAACTGAGGGATCGATGGTTATATCAGTGACGTTAAGATGTGAGATTAAGAGTACACGATCTTTTATTTTGGGAAACATGAGTTTCTTTATATTGAAATATATCTGAATGGTTAATGAAAATCAGATTGGAGGTCTCTGGCTTTTGATTTTGATATTAGTTTTAACTTTTTAAACCCCAGATTTTAGATTATAGTAGGAGAACATCATGATGCGTAAAATGTAATCTATAAAAATTACTCAATTTTTAAAAGGTAGATAACCAGGTGACTACACTACACACTTTAGGGCAAGTGTACCCGTCAAGTGCAATAGAGTATTGGTAAGTAACGAGTGTCAATCCTGGGACGCGTAATCAATCTCCCGATATTAGACCTTCACTAATAGTTAACCTATGCTGATTTTGATTTTCGATTTTTTAAATAATGAAAATGATTTTGAACGCAAACACGACAGGAAGTTTTGAGAAAACTATCAGATGAGAGAGAACTACCTAGACTTCGACTCCTAATATGACTTGCTAACTTTCCAAGAATGACCTATCGGGATGACGCCACTATCCACCAGTTAGATCCTATGTGAGATATGTACTTAGGGACAACTAATCAATCAAATCTTCAACTACTAGAATTATAGACCGATCTTTGCAATATCAAACTCAATAATTAAGCGCAAGTGACTACTATGCAGAAGTGCTATTTAGACCTAATTACCTATTTGAGGCTTATTAGACCCACAATCCTAGAAATATCAACTATCATAGACAATAGTTAATACCCTAAAATCATGAAGCAAATTACTTATTGCCAACCAAATTCCTAGAAAATTCCTAACCATAAAATAATAGCCTAAACTGAATCTGTCAATTAATTAACCACAAACCAATGACTAGGAAATCAACTAGCATGCACAGTCATTCATCCAAACAACATACATGGACATAAATCTGCAAATCCATCTACCAATACCAATTAGTCAATACCTATGTGAGGATCAAGCCCTTAAAGTCAAAATATTTGATTTTAACGTTTAAGAAATAATCTAGAGCCAAATAACCGTATATGACGTATTACCCAACCCTAAACCACACCAATTAATAATGATGGACATAGATTCATGCATTCAAATTAAGTTGATAACAAATAGATTTTATAAAATCAACATAGACATCCCAGAAAGTCAAACCGAAAGGTCAACAATTCATAAAAGTCATCTAGGCCTAGGTAGTAAGAGAAATTTAGCCTAGTATGCTAATGTAAGATTCAAAATAGTAGTTAATCATTGTAAAACAGAAAGAGTACATGATGGGAAATGAAAGAAACAAACGAATGATTAGCTTTTTCTTCAAAATCGCACTTTAACTTCAACCTGCTTCACTTCTGCTCCAACCTCTGTGTTCTTTCGCTCTCTGGACGTATTCTAAAACTCCTCTAATCGATCACCCCTAATTCAGCCGTCAAATGCCCTTTAAATAGTGAAATTTTAGGGTTCTGCTCGAAGAACGATACGACCGTATCCCTTTGTGCCCAATATGACCGTATCACGGCTAATTCTTTCCTTATTGGGAACCCGACGTAGCATATTGTGTTGTTCCTACCATACTGGTAATACAGCCGTATCCTCTTAATACAATACGACCGTATTGCGGCTGATCAAATTTCTTCAACTTCTTTTCAAGCCTCGATTCTCATGCCTAAACTCGTTCTTTTCTTCTCGTTTCGTCCACTCACCGTCAGGAACCTGCACATGACTGATTTAATCAATTAAGTACAAGAATTCACCAAAATCATATAATAACTCATTTAAATCGTGGACTTTGATCTTGTAAAAACATAGTATTGATGCTGTTTTGGTAAAGGATTCCGATCTTCTCACGAACAATGAGATTGCATGGGTCTGTCCTATCCTTTCTCCGGCCTCATCGCTGAATTCTTTCAGGATACTAGCCTTTCGTACGCCCAAACTCTTCCCGTGGTGTGGCGCATCTTGGGAACCCCGGATCGTCTGAACCACTCATACGAACGTTTAATTGGGCTGCCAGAATTAGCCTTGGCCTATGAGCTGAAATCCGACGGCTCCAGCCGTTTTCTATTTAAGTCCCTTTCTAAGGACATGCAACTCATCCCTAATGCTACCCAACATGGAGAATGGAAGGGTAAATTTTTCTTCGTTAAGCGTTCCAGTATACCAGGTGGTCAACAACTTCCACAAACTTGGGTTGTAGAGGGTAGTCACACCTGCATTAGATATTATGGTTTTTATTTAAAATTATGCAATCTGACCTTGAATGTTATTCTTTGTAGCGAAGAGTTTGAGCAAAATTGGTCCTGAGGAAGAAGGGACAGAAAGAAACTTGCAGAAATTCCTGGGAATCCCTAAATTTGAGCGTGCATTCAAAGCCACTGAGCATCTAGTCTCCTCCCATCCTACTGTCAGCATGTCTAGCTGTAAGTTGCCTTGCATTTTATTAGTTCTTTCATACCTGACTGCTGACATCCTGGGTTATGTCTTCCTTTGCAGTTACTCCTACATTTGATGCCGAAGACCTTGAAGCTGCCTTCTCTTCAGGGCTAGGAGACGACCAGGATCTGATGATCTTGAGCTCCTTGAAAGTCGAGCCTACCTCAGTGTTGAGGGTGTATTTTCAGGATGCTCCAGGAAGCTCAGATATTTCAGGAATCCTCTACAGTTTCGGAATCCCATTTGTCCAGGTATCCTGATTTATTTTATTCGACTAACCCTTATAATTGCCATGTGTTTATTTAACCCAGGTACCGTTAAGTCATCAACTACTTCCAAGATTCAAGCTCCAGCTAAAGAAGATCGTGAACCAAATGGATGAAAGAGGCTCTAACAGTCAAGTTAGTTGGACGATAGGATCCCGGGAATCCCAGATAGTTAGTTATTTTTGTAAAACATATAAAATCGAGGATTCGGTCGATTTAGGAACACACAACACCGATACACTCTAGCTCTGATAGCATTCAATCGTTGTAACACTTAGCATCGATCGATCAAACCTCCAAAACTCTTGTAATTTCCAGTTTTGTATCAATAAAATAGTGAGGAAGTAGGCTCTTCAGGCCGGCTCCCGAGGTTTTTTTGCTAGGATTCCTAGAGGCAACTCAAAGGATCCTGGATTTTTCCCTCGTTACATCCTTGTGTTCAACTTTACATTTTGAGCATATTGACAAGCACACTACCTCACATTCTAAGTTTGGAATACGAAATCACTTTGTTGATTTTTGACCAAAACAGTTTGGCGCCCACCGTGGGGAAAGTGGTGCTACATCCTACAAAAATTCCATTTTTCATTCACCCCATTGACCTCTAATCCGAAAATTCAACTCAACAAAAGTCTGTTTCGGCCTCTGTGTCATCCTCAATTCCTCCTCTTCCTTCTGCTCCAGAAAGCCAGAAGAAGACAAATGATCGACATAAGAAAGTGGATGAACAACCAAGAAAAACTGATTATCCCGTGTTCATGGGATCCCAGGTTCAATCTGTTGATCGTGTTATTACTAACAACGATTTGTTTTCTTTGATTAAGCAGGTGAAAAGTCAGATGGATCAACAAGAAAAGACTAATCAAACGGTGATGAAGGAAATTGGGGAGCTTAAGAAGTCTAAGAAACCTGTGGAGGAGCAAAGTCCTCTATTTCCCAGGCACCTTGACTTCAATGCCTCAGGATCCTCAGATCCGACTTGGTACAATTACAAATCGACAGCAGGCTTCACTACATCCCCTACGATGACTTCCTAGGCCGCTGGATAAGCAAGGAGTACTGCTGGGTTCTCAGGTGCCATTTCGCCAGAATCCTCGCAGCCACGCTCCAAAGATCCTTGGACTCCATTATCATTGGGATCTTTGGCTGCACTATCTCAAGGATATCCTTTTTCTGCTGGGAATCCAGGCCATAATTCCTAGGGATATCAACATTCTAACCCTTCTGTTTCTGTAGGAGCCTTCACGACCAACTCCTTAGAAGTGCATAATAGTGACTTCATTCCCATGCAAACAGCAGCCACTATGGAGCCGAGCATCCCAATAAATTATGGATATGACCCCAGGATCCCAGTCCAGAATCCTAGTCTAGGTAATGTGTCTAATTCAGTTCCTATAGCTTCTAACCAGGGTTCTCACTATGATGTAGGTATTCATCCAAGTATCGCTAGGGAGCTCTAGAAGTTGAAAGAGATGATCTCAAGTGTTCCAGGAATCTTGAAGCCTATTCCTAAGGTCCCCTTGGAAATTCACAAGATTTCTATGTTCACTTGGCCAATTTCTCAAGTTGAGATCCTGAAGCGTTTCCAGACTCCAAGCATGAAACTTTATGATGGAACCACGGATCCTGAAGAGCACGTGGCACATTATAGCGTGCGCATGGAGATCAACCCCATTCCAGTAGGAATCAAGGAAGCTTGTCTATGCAAAGGCTTTGGTTCAACCTTATCAGGACCAGCCATTAAATGGCTACTGAGCATCCCACCTAATGCTATTACATCATTTTCCCATCTAGTTAACCTATTTAAAAATCAATTTTCTTGCAGCAGAACCTTTGAGAAGCTCAAAGGCGACCTATATCGAGTAAATCAGAAACTAGATGAGCCGCTTAGAGAATACATCGCTAGATTCGGACGAGAATCTCTCGAGATTCCCCATCTGGATATGGCGGCAGCCGTAGAAGCCTTTAAAATGAGACTCTCTAAGGATTCCTGTTTTTGTGATGACCTTGTCATGACTCCTTGCAGGAATCTTGACGAAGTACGCAGCAGAGCCTTGAGATTTATCCGTCTGGAAGACGACAAGAAGATCCACCAAAGGCTTGATATTCCTAAATATGATCCCAACACTAAGAATTCGGAATCCCCCGGGAAGCTGTATAGATCCCGTCCATACTCCAAACCAGATAATCACAAAGTCAATGCTGTGGATCAAGATGATGACGATGAGGAGTATCCTAAGGTATCTGAGTATTGTTTCTCTGTTGATATTGGTGGCTTAACGTGTGCAATGCAGGATCTTGGTGAAAAGGCAAGATGGCCTAGAAAAAATGATAAGCAGGGATCCTGGAAAGACAAAACCAAGTGGTGCGCCTTCCACGAAAACTTTAGCCACCTAACAGATGAATGCATAGCACTTCGGAATGAAATCAGCTATCTACTCAGTAAGGGGCATCTTAAAGAGTTGATAGGCAGAAAGAAGATCAAAACTCAGGAAGCCGACAAGATGCCTTAGAGAACAGAGCAGCTTCTCCGCCTCAGGATGCTCAAATAATCAACTTCATATCAGGAGGCTTAGACATCTACGGCACTTCATATTCATCAGCCAAGAAACATGCTAAGGAATCTAAATCTGAACAGGGTGACAGACCTGTTCGGACATCCACCCTAACTCAAGACAAACTAATATCCTTTGATGAGAGCAACCGTTCTCATGTCCAGGATCCCCACCATGATAGTCTTGTGGTCACTTTATATATTGCTAACCATTTTGTCTGCAGGATCCTGATTGATAATGGAAGCTCAGTAAACATAATCCGTCTTGATGTGCTCAAAAAGATGGGGATTTTGAAAACTGAAAAAGTTGCCAGATCCTCGGTCTTGGTTGGCTTTAGTGGTGAAACTAAAAGCACCGCCGGGGATATCAGGTTACCAATATATATACAGGGGGTAAACTCTATGCAAAATTTTTTTTGTTATAGATTCTCTCTCTTGTTGCAATATAATTCTTGGCGGGCCATGGATACACGAAATGAAAGTGGTCCCTTCAACTTATCATCAATGCATCAAGCTTCCCACACCTTGGGGAGTTGTAAGGATTGAAAGCGACCAGCAGGAAGCCAAGAACTGTTACTCGTCTTCAATGAAGAACACCACCAAGATGACAAAGGGATAACAATTACAGAAAAGAGCACTTGAAGTACAGGAGGACAAGGAGCTTGATGTCAAAGAAGTCCATCTAGATCCTAAGAATCCTGAAATCAAGGTGCTCGTAGGCACATGCATCCCATCAAATGTTGAACAAGAATTAGCTCAGCTCATGAAGGCCAGAACCTCAACTTTCGCCTAGAAGCATGAGGACATGACAGGTATCCCTAAACATGTTATTACTCATAAAATTGGTTTAGATCATTCTTTCAGGCCCATACAGCAAAAAAGGAGAAAGTTCGCTCCCGAAAAGAATATTATCATACAGGAGGAAGTTGACAAGCTTCTCAAAACCAAGATGATTAGTGAAGTTAAATATCCTAAGTGGCTAGCAAATGTGGTGGTGGTCCAAAAGAAGAATGGAAAGTGGAGAGTGTGTTGATTACACGGACTTGAATAAAGCCTGTCCTAAGGATCCTTTCCCACTTCCCCATATTGATGCAATGGTGGATGCCACGGTGGGTCATGAGATGCTCAACTTCATGGATGCCTCAATAGGTTTTCAACATATTCAGATGGAACCATGTGACTAGGAGCATACAGCTTTTATGACTCCGATATGTATCTATTGTTATACTACTATGCCTTTTGGTTTAAGAAATGCAGGTGCCACCTACCAGAGGCTCGTCAATATGATGTTTAAAAAGCAACCGAGGGACATGATGGAAGTGTACATAGACGATATGGTGGTGAAATCCAAGAAGGCACAAGATCACGTCAAGGATCTCCAAACTGCCTTTGACATCCTTGACCAATTCTAAGTGCCACTTTAGGGTGCGAGCCGGAAATTTTTTACGCTACATGGTTACTGAAAGAGGAATTAAAGCAAGCCCCGAGCATATCAAATCAATCTTAAATTTAAATTCACCGTCAAATGTAAAAGAGGTGCAAAGGTTGACAGGAAGAAATCGTAGCACTCAACAGGTTCATCTCAAGATCCTCAGAAAAAAGCAATGATTTCTACGATATCTTGAGGAAAAACAAGAGGTTTGAATGGACTGAGAAGCACGAAGAAGCCCTGAGATGCGTAAAAGATTACATGTCAGCAGCCCCGTTGTTAATGAAACAAGAAGATGGGGAGCCGCTATATTTATATCTTGCTGTATCCGGAAGCTCAGTTAGTGCAGTCTTAGTAAAAGACCACCAAGGTCAACAACATCTGGTATATTATGTAAGTAAAACTCTGCTAGACGCAGAATCCAGTTATTCTCATCTTGAAAAACTAATTCTAGCTCTTATAATGGCTTCCACTAAACTTAGACATTATTTTGAAACTCATACTATAATTGTGAAATCTAACTATCCTATTAATGCAGTTCTCAGGAAGCCAGAGATGTCATGTAGGATGGCTAATGGGCAGTCAAGTTGAGTGCATATGATATCAAGTATGAGCTAAGGACAATAATCAAATCCCAAGGCTTGGCTGACTTTGTGGCTGATTTCACTAGTGACATAGAACCAGAAGTTGAGAAGGAAGTCCAACAGCTTAAGAAGCTCGAAGAAGACTGGATCCTTTACACTGATGGACTCTCAAATGATAGAGGAACAGGGCTGAGCATCCTGCTAAAATCTCCACAGGGGGACATCATACCACTATCCATATCTTGTGAATTCCAGGCTACCAACAACGAAGTTGAATATGAAGCTTTGATTGCTGGGTTGCAATTGGCTAGAGATATGGGCATCCGGTGTATTCAAGTATTTGTTGATTCTCTTCTTTTGACTAACCATTTCAATGGCTCTTATGCAATAACAGGGGAGAATTTAATCAAATATCTTGATATCGTTAACAAATTATCTTTGCTTTTCGAAAGTTTTAACATTTCACATGTCCCAAGAGAAGACAACTAAGGATCCCTGAGGATAATTGGATTCCTATAACGCATATCCTGATGCCGGCAATAGCCCAGCCGGAAGCTCACGCAGTTAATGAAGATGAAGAAGTAGATGTGTGGAATCCCGAGGATACCAAGGAATCCTGGACCCATCCAATCATAAAATATCTCAAAGACGGAGAGATTCCTAAGGGTGAAAATCCTAGGGCTTTTCGCGCCAAGGTAACACCTTATTTCATCTTATATAACATATTATATAGAAAATCTCTTGCAGGTGTCTATTTAATGTGCCTAGAGAAATTAAAAGCTCTCGAGGTGCTTGAAGACATCCACAGTGGAGATTGTGGAAACCACACTGGGGGCAGAGAACTCTTCTCCAAGATTCTCAGATTCGGCTATTACTGGCCTACTATGAAGAAGGATGCCATGAGTTTCTCACGAAAATGCGATGCCTGCTAATGGCACGACGATATTTTGCATCAACCAGCTAAGCATCTGCATCCTATAGTATCCCCATGGCCGTTCATGAAGTAGGGCATGGATATTGTAGGTAAGCTGCCCAAGGCTCCTGGAGGAAAAGTATTTATGCTTGCAATGACAGACTATTTCTCCAAATGGTTCGAAGCAGAAGCCTATGTGCAAGTGACAGAGAAAGAAGTGATATCCTTCATCAAGAGAAACATCCTTACCAGGTTTGGGATTCCGACAGAAATCATATGTGACAACGGCTCCCAGCTTATCGGCAAAAGAACAACAAATTTTTGTGCAAGCTGGGGCATAAAGATGATTACATAAACACCTATCCATCCTCAAGTGTCACACCCCGGTCAACGGATTGGGTGTGAGCGAGACGGAATCATAGTCGCAGATATACAAAACAACTTCTACTAACTTCAAACGTCATTTAAAACATAATACCATTCATGTTGTAGCGGAAAGTCGTGGTGAAATGATATTGTCTCACATTTGAATAAAAGTCTTAGTTTGATATTGTAATCATAAAGCAGTTTATTTATGATAGGTCGGGACTACGACTCCGGTAAAGCAGGGTCGAAAGTTACAGTGAAGCTCCATTTGCACGTCTTCCATGATAAGCTTAGATACCTGAGAAATCATGAGTTTAAAAGATCAACATAAAGTTGGTGAGTTCACAGGTTTATGACTCTATGGTAAGCTTGTAAAAACAGTTTACAGTATGTTGGTAAAACAGTTTACGGTATACTTAAATGTTACGTTGGTTTACTATCGTGGTTGTAAGATCTCCCATGAACCTCAAATTCGAATACTAACGGATTTCCCACTCATGGTATTCTATCCCAAGAATACCGAACATGCTAGATTAACTGACGTGTACCCCTTGACAATGTATGGAGTCAGGATTGGAGCTACCAATTTGGGCAGGGTTGTCAACCCAAATAGATCTATTCACTAGTTATCGTTTCGAGCAGAACTAATCGAATTCAATTATTAGTGGGATTTAGTTGTACAAACGTTTATAACGATAGTGTACCAGAGTTTGGGATACAAAATGGAACATGTAGTCAAACGGATAATAGGTAAACCATAACACTTAAGTAAAAAGCATTCTATCAGTTCATGATTTCTCCCCCATAAGTATAAAACAGTTGTAAAGAAAAGGGGCCGTGAAACTCACCTGTTCAAGGTGAATGATCGTGACTGCTGATACGAGCAACAAGTATTGACGTCCTAATATCAATAATAATAATAGAACATGTTTTAGGTCTTGTTTCAATTGGAAAACGTTTTGGTTACCCAACGATCCGGGGTCGAGTCTTGACAATTTATTCCCGTTTGTAACGTTTGAAAAACCCGTTCGTAATATTTATCGTTCAAATAAATATTTAAGTTAATGAATATATTTATAGTCAAATAAATATATATATATCTTTGTAGAAATAATTACTTAAGATTACGAAAATATATATTCAATCAAGTTCTGAACAGTGAGACAAACAATAAAGTAATTATTATCTGAAGTTCACGCTATATATTTAAGTTGGAGTTCATAATTATAGAAAAATAATTATATATAGAAACAAGTATCTGACTATTGATCGTTATGATAATAAATATTTAGCTTCGTAAATATTATTATGTTTATGATATCTCTTAAACAGTTATTCTAAATTATATTTAGAAAATTATATTTAAATAACAAAATATTAAGACGAGATATTTGTGTGAAGTGGTGTCGATATATTTGTAACAATATATAAGTTTCACGTCGTGACAGTCTAAAATATAATACCTTATATTTTAGGTCCAAAGTCCGGAATTAATATAATATGTATACTATTTATTCCGACAAATAATATGATATGAAAAACTAATATTTAAGTCTTTAAATATTACTGGGTTAATAACTTTAAATTCAAGTCATTAAAAATGATATCTAAAAATATGAGCACTTAGTTGTTGATTACGAGTCCAAACGTTCAGTATTTAGAAATATATATATGTTTTATAAAAATAAAACTATTTTTATAATCAACATAGTCAATAATATATTTCTTTTATTTTATGTCCAAAATATATCCGTTTATATATTTTAGTCCGATGTGTTATTTTGACGGTCTTTGAGTTAGTTTTTATACTGCTTGGTCTATAATCTTTTTAGTCTTCACAATGATTGTCAAATATACATTGTGACGCACATTCATAAATATTAATGTTAGTTTGATATTTAGGATGGTTTGTTCAGTTTATATATTTAGTGGGTGGAGTGTCAAGACTCGTTTTGGGGTGATTATAAATATAAAAAACGAACAATAAAAATGATCAAATTGAAAAGTGTAGAGTTTTACCTCTAGCACTAGGCTAGGTGATGAACCAAAAGAGGCGAGAATATCTCCTTAGACTCGATCGAAAAATATCGACTTTAAAGGTGTCGACCCGAAAGGTAAAGCGGCCTTTTTGCGGGCTAGTTCTCGGTGGTTTGCGGTGATCGTTAGGGGCAAACATTGAGGCCGTTTGGGAGGTGGCTGGGTGGACTTTCCGTTGGTGTTGAAAGTATGGCGCTGCGGTGGTCCGATGGTGGTGTTATGATGGTGTAAAGATGGTCGTAGAGGCTGTTTTAATCAAAACAAAACAAAACTCTAAATTAATATTTCTGATAAAAAAGGAATCGTGCTGGGACTGTTTTAGCTTTCTTTCATTCTCTTTATATATAGTTATATATATATATATATATATATGTATATACGTATATATATACACACATATACATATATGTGTGTGTGCTTCGTTTGAATAGAAAGAAAAGAGGGGATGAGGGACGAGAGGTTCGACCGGTTCTTCGAGGTGGTGGAGGTGACCGTGATGGTGGTGGAGGTTGATAACGATGATCACGGAGAAAGGGAGGGGCTGTGGTGGTGGCGTTCGCCGGTAGCAGCAGGAGCAAGACGGTGGTGATGGTTGTTTGCCGAGGAGGAGAAAGAAAGAGGAGTGTGGCGGTTCGGTTTTGCGGTGCTCGGGTTGTACTCGGCGGTGGTTCACGGCATAGCAGCGGCGGTGCAGGTGGTTGTGGGCTGCTCTGGTCAGCAGCAGCTCCAGCAGCGCAAGGCAGGGGCGGTGGTAGCAGGGTGCACGGCGGATGGTGGTGGTGTTATGCCGTGAAAAGAAAAAGAAGGATGGCTAATGGGCAGTCAAGTTGAGTGCATATGATATCAAGTATGAGCTAAGGACAATAATCAAATCCCAAGGCTTGGCTGACTTTGTGGCTGATTTCACTAGTGACATAGAACCAGAAGTTGAGAAGGAAGTCCAACAGCTTGAGAAGCTCGAAGAAGACTGGATCCTTTACACTGATGGACTCTCAAATGATAGAGGAACAGGGCTGAGCATCCTGCTAAAATCTCCACAGGGGGACATCATACCACTATCCATATCTTGTGAATTCCAGGCTACCAACAACGAAGTTGAATATGAAGCTTTGATTGCTGGGTTGCAATTGGCTAGAGATATGGGCATCCAGTGTATTCAAGTATTTGTTGATTCTCTTCTTTTGACTAACCATTTCAATGGCTCTTATGCAATAACAGGGGAGAATTTAATCAAATATCTTGATATCGTTAACAAATTATCTTTGCTTTTTGAAAGTTTTAACATTTCACATGTCCCAAGAGAAGACAGCTAAGGATCCCTGAGGATAATTGGATTCCTATAACGCATATCCTGATGCCGGCAATAGCCCAGCCGGAAGCTCACGCAGTTAATGAAGATGAAGAAGTAGATGTGTGGAATCCCGAGGATACCAAGGAATACTGGACCCATCCAATCATAAAATATCTCAAAGACGGAGAGATTCCTAAGGGTGAAAATCCTAGGGCTTTTCGCGCCAAGGTAACACCTTATTTCATCTTATATAACATATTATATAGAAAATCTCTTGCAGGTGTCTATTTAATGTGCCTAGAGAAATTAAAAGCTCTCGAGGTGCTTGAAGACATCCACAGTGGAGATTGTGGAAACCACACTGGGGGCAGAGAACTCTTCTCCAATATTCTCAGATTCGGCTATTACTGGCCTACTATGAAGAAGGATGCCATGAGTTTCTCACGAAAATGCGATGCCTGCTAAAGGCACGACGATATTTTGCATCAACCAGCTAAGCATCTGCATCCTATAGTATCCCCATGGCCGTTCATGAAGTAGGGCATGGATATTGTAGGTAAGCTGCCCAAGGCTCCTGGAGGAAAAGTATTTATGCTTGGAATGACAGACTATTTCTCCAAATGGTTCGAAGCAGAAGCCTATGTGCAAGTGACAGAGAAAGAAGTGATATCCTTCATCAAGAGAAACATCCTTACCAGGTTTGGGATTCCGATAGAAATCATATGTGACAACGGCTCCCAGCTTATCGGCAAAAGAACAACAAATTTTTGTGCAAGCTGGGGCATAAAGATGATTACATAAACACCTATCCATCCTCAAGTGTCACACCCCGGTCAACGGATTGTGTGTGAGCGAGACGGAATCATAGTCGTAGATATACAGAACAACTTCTACTAAATTCAAACGTCATTTAAAACATAATACCATTCATGTTGTAGCGGAAAGTCGTGGTGAAATGATATTGTCTCACATTTGAATAAAAGTCTTAGTTTGATATTGGAATCATAAAGCAGTTTATTTATGATAGGTCGGGACTACGACTCCGGTAAAGCAGGGTCGAAAGTTACAGTGAAGCTCCATTTGCACGTCTTCCATGATTAGCTTAGATACCTGAGAAATCATGAGTTTAAAAGGTCAACATAAAGTTGGTGAGTTCACAGGTTTATGACTCTATGGTAAGCTTGTAAAAACAGTTTACAGTATGTTGGTAAAACAGTTTACAGTATACTTAAATGTTACGTTGGTTTACTGTCGTGGTTGTAAGATCTCCCATGAACCTCAAATTCGAATACTAACGGATTTCCCACTCATGGTATTCTATCCCAAGAATACCGAACATGCTAGATTAACTGACGTGTACCCCTTGACAATGTATGGAGTCAGGATTGGAGCTACCAATTTGGGCAGGGTTGTCAACCCAAATAGATCTATTCACTAGTTATCGTTTCGAGCAGAACTAATCGAATTCAATTATTAGTGGGATTCAGTTGTACAAACGTTTATAACGATAGTGTACCTGAGTTTGGGATACAAAATGGAACATGTAGTCAAACGGATAATAGGTAAACCATAACATTAAGTAAAAAGCATTCTATCAGTTCATGATTTCTCCCCCATAAGTATAAAACAGTTGTAAAGAAAAGGGGCCGTGAAACTCACCTGTTCAAGGTGAAGGATCGTGACTGCTGATACGAGCAACAAGTATTGACGTCCTAATATCAATAATAGTAATAGAACATGTCTTAGGTCTTGTTTCAATTGGAAAACGTTTTGGTTACCCAACGATCCGGGGTCGAGTCTTGACAATTTATTCCCGTTTGTAACGTTTGAAAAAACCGTTCGTAATATTTATCGTTCAAATAAATATTTAAGTTAATGAATATATTTATAGTCAAATAAATATATATATCTTTGTAGAAATAATTACTTAAGATTACGAAAATATATATATTCAATCAAGTTCTGAACAGTGAGACAAACAATAAAGTAATTATTATCTGAAGTTCACGCTATATATATTTAAGTTGGAGTTCATAATTATAGAAAAATAATTATATATAGATACAAGTATCTGACTATTGATCGTTATGATAATAAATATTTAGCTTCGTAAATATTATTATGTTTATGATATCTCTTAAACAGTTATTCTAAATTATATTTAGAAAATTATATTTAAATAACAAAATATTAAGACGAGATATTTGTGTGAAGTGGTGTCGATATATTTGTAACAATATATAAGTTTCACGTCGTGACAATCTAAAATATAATACCTTATATTTTAGGTCCAAAGTCCGGAATTAATATAATATGTATACTATTTATTCCGACAAATAATATGATACGAAAAACTAATATTTAAGTCTTTAAATATTACTGGGTTAATAACTTTAAATTCAAGTCATTAAAAGTGATATCTAAAAATATGAGCACTTAGTTGTTGATTACGAGTCCAAACGTTCAGTATTTAGAAATATATATATATTTTATAAAAATAAAACTATTTTTATAATCAACATAGTCAATAATATATTTTCTTTTATTTTATGTCCAAAATATATCCGTTTATATATTTTAGTCCGATGTGTTATTTTGACGGTCTTTGAGTTAGTTTTTATACTGCTTGGTCTATAATCTTTTTAGTCTTCATAACGATTGTCAAATATACATTGTGACGCACATTCATAAATATTAATGTTAGTTTGATATTTAGGATGGTTTGTTCAGTTTATATATTTAGTGGGTGGAGTGTCAAGACTCGTTTTGGGGTGATTATAAATATAAAAAACGAACAATAAAAATGATCAAATTGAAAAGTGTAGAGTTTTACCTCTAGCACTAGGCTAGGTGATGAACCGAAAGAGGCGAGAATATCTCCTTAGACTCGATCGAAAAATATCGAATTTAAAGGTGTCGACCCGAAAGGTAAAGCGGCCTTTTTGCGGGCTAGTTCTCGGTGGTTTGCGGTGATCGTTAGGGGCAAACATTGAGGCCGTTTGGGAGGTGGCTGCGTGGACTTTCCGTTGGTGTTGAAAGTGTGGCGCTGCGGTGGTCCGATGGTGGTGTTATGATGGTGTAAAGATGGTCGTAGAGGCTGTTTTAATCAAAACAAAACAAAACTCTAAATTAATATTTCTGATAAAAAAGGAATCGTGCTGGGACTGTTTTAGATTTCTTTCATTCTCTTTATATATAGTTATATATATATATGTATATACGTATATATATACACACATATACATCTATGTGTGTGTGCTTCGTTTGAATAGAAAGAAAAGAGAAGATGAGGGACGAAAGGTTCGACCGGTTCTTCGAGGTGGTGGAGGTGACCGTGATGGTGGTGGAGGTTGATAACGATGATCACGGAGGAAGGGAGGGGCTGTGGTGGTGGCTTTCGCCGGTAGCAGCAGGAGCAAGACGGTGGTGATGGTTGTTTGCCGAGGAGGAGAAAGAAAGAGGAGTGTGGCGGTTCGGTTTTGCGGTGCTCGGGTTGTACTCGGCGGTGGTTCACGGCATAGCAGCGGCGGTGCAGATGGTTGTGGGCTGCTCTGGTCAGCAGCAGCTCCAGCAGCGCAAGGCAGGGGCGGTGGCAGCAGAGTGGACGGCGGATGGTGGTGGTGTTATGCCGTGAAAAGAAAAAGAAGGAGGAAGCTGTCGAGCGGCGGTCGGCGAGTCGGTGGGAAAAATGACGGAAACGGGCGACGGTTTTTGTGAATATTGCTGCCGACACTACCTTTAATTCTTTTCCTTTTTCATTTCTAAATTTGTATGTCTGTGTGTTTAATGTGTATGCATGTAATCCATATAATCCATATATATGTGTTTAGGTAAATTGTATGGATCAAATCTATACACAAAACAAAGAGTTGTGGAGGCTACGTATGTATGCATTTGGTCATACATTAAAGATATATTTTGAGATGGTGTGGTGTATTATTTAATAAGTAGGTATTATATCTGTATTTTGAACCCGTTAAATAATTTAATATTTAGTAGACGGATTATAAAAATATCCAAACGGCTATAATTTACGAGAGTCCAACAAATATAACTATTATGTTTATTTTTCAGTTACAACGTAAACTAGTGAACGTTTAGTTAATTACGCGGTAGAAGTGCGTGTCTAATCGGCTTCGCGATCATGGCCGTTTCACACACCGAATACGTTTTCTTGACCGAAATTCTTAATAAATATTATAATAATTATTTATAATTTGCCGAGTCATTAAAATCATCTCGAACAGCTAAACGAATTGATTTCGGCTAATATCGTGTAATAGCAACGGTTTCATTGTTTTTGGCTCGTTAGACCTATTGGGCCTAGTTGGGCCCAACGGGGTTAATGGTTGAGGATTTGGAGTAAGTCTTGACAACGATTTCGGTTTGTGATATATTTATTTCGTAAAAACAAAATTGTTCGAGTCGGTTACAACAGTTTTTTTTTCTAGAAAATCAGTTTTAGTTTTCAGTTTTACTAGTTCGCGACAGTTTTAAGCTTGACCGTCCAGATTGTCTAAAACCGAATAGTGTAAGGGAATAATTTGTGGCTTGTGTATTAAATCACCTATTGGCGGATTATTTTGAAGGCCTATGTGATAGAATAGGTGAAAATTAGCTGGGTTATTGTTATATTGGGTCATTGGGCCATTTTAGACATGTTTGGGCTCAATTTAAAGAGTTTAAGGGGAGTTTAGTGGGCCATTAAAGTCAAATACGGGAATTGACTATTAATTAGGGTTTTTAGGTTGTCTTGTTCTCCAAGTTGGAGAATCCCTATATAAGGGAAGCCCTCCCCTCATTATTAGGTTGCTGTTTTGGTGTTTTTTGTGCTAATTGGTGTTTACGAAATTCTCAAAGAGAATTTCGATTCTATTGTTGCAATCAAGGTGATTAGTAAAGTGTTATCTTCTTCTGGTTTGTGTTCTTATCTTGTTCTTTATTGAATATTCATACTACTTTTTTATTAGACTTGAATCACCTATAATCACCGGATTCCGCACGGTGATTATAGACTTTGATATCGCGTGAGGGTTTAATTCGATCCTTACAATTGGTATCAGAGCCAAGAAACGCAAGTTTCAAGGCTCTCGCGATATCGGATTCAGGTTTTTTGCAACAGTTTGAGTGTTTTTGTGATTTTCAAGTTAGCAGAAGTCAGAAGTTTTTTCGCAGGTTTAGAATAAAAAAACAGAAGCTTTCGAGACCCTGTGTACATGCATAGAAGACTTTTCGATCCATTCAAGACTTTTCGATCAGACACTCTGATCGAAAACCCTCATCTACTGCTCACCTTTGATCGAGAAAGACCCTTAGTGTCTTTTCGATCAGTAGTCCCTCAGTGGAAAAGTGCCAAATTGAGACTTTTCGATCGGCTGATCATAATCGAGAAGTCCCATCTTGTGACTTCTCGATCAAAAGTCTCAATCGAAAAGTACCCAGTGACTTTTCGATCGTCGGCAATTCGCAATCGGAAAGTCCCATTTGAGACTTTTCGATCAAAGCCCTTCTCGATCCAACCCTGTGTGATCGGAAACCCTTTTCGATCCAACCTTGCTTGATCGGAAACCCCTTTTCGATCCAAACCTTGTGCAACCGGAAAGTACTTTTCGATCAGCCTTGTCCGACCAAAAACCCTCTTTTCGATCAACCTTTTCGACCTACCTTTCCGATCGAAAATCCTTTTCTATCCGATCGAGTCTTTCCGGTCCAAATCAAAGAAAATCATGGCACCCCTTCTACCAGGTAATTCTATATCTACCAGCAACCTTCAGGTATGTAATTGTTCTTGTTCTCATTGTGTGGAGGTATTTAATGCTTACAAAGAATATGAATCTAAATTTTATTATGAATCCCTAAACTGTGAACGTGCAACTAGAGAATCAAATAATTTCAAAGATATGGCTAAAGTAAATAGGGAAAAGTATGAAGCAGCTAAGCTTGATGTGACAAACCTTGACAATCAATTAAGTGACACTAGAGTTCTGTTGAGAGTTGCTAACACAAAAGTTGAAAAACTAACAAAAGAGGTAGAAGAATTGAGAGATCAACTTGCTAAATCTCAAAGTAAAATAGATGCTAATAATAAGATTCAATCAAAAATGTTGGAAGCAAGATCTCTTTTCTATAACTCTGATGTTAGGATGAAGTATGTTCAACAAAATTCAGGTTTAGGTTTTGGGGATGATATCAAAGAAGAAACATCAACTCACACTGTCCCCATGCCCCACATGCATGAAATGATCTCTGAACATATACCGTCAAAGGGGACAATAGATTCTTTAGCTGACATTGACAAAAGACTTTCTGAATGTCCTATTAAAATTACTGCTCCTATTTCTAACTCTACTACTTCTTGTGCAGATACAAAAAATAAAGAAGCAGGTTCTGAGGGAGAAAGTGTTCGTGTTGAGAGTATAAAATTTCCTGATTTTAAAACTAAAAGTTTTGTGTCAAATAAGTGTGAGTCTGAATTGAGCTTTGCTAAGTCTGATGTTTTTGACAAACTTCTGTTTGTGGTACTTTTAATTTCGGTGTTTGTGATCCTAAACTTTCCAAACCTTTGAGGAAAGTCAGGATTTTGAGAAAGGATAAGGGACCACAGGTTGTTGGTCCTAAGCCTACTGATCCCAATTTGGTTGGTTTGAATGATTGTTTGAATATGTGTGCTAATG
Organism: Deinandra increscens subsp. villosa; assembly: GCA_039602395.1. Lineage (NCBI taxonomy): Eukaryota > Viridiplantae > Streptophyta > Magnoliopsida > Asterales > Asteraceae > Deinandra > Deinandra increscens. The sequence goes on from JBCNJP010000025.1 coordinate 28,175,388, forward strand.
TTTGTGATAATGCTAGTAATGTGCAGAATGTGCAGAATGTGCAGGAGGCCAGACCACATGACTGTATCCCATATCCTGAGGTAAATTCTGTGTTTGACCAATTTGTGCCAGTACAGCGGGAGTATGTGCTAACAACTAGGCCTAATGGCAAAGTTGTGTGGATTCACAAAAATTCCAAACCAACTTGGGTATCCACAGGGAAGAAATATTCCCAAGCTCCCGCATACCCAAAGAAGCAGTCCTGCCATATGTGTGGGAATCCTGGACATGTGGCAAGAAATTGCTTATATAGGACATATGAACCCTACTACCCTAAAACTCATTTTCAAAACTTCCAAGGGCAATCATATGGTGGCACAAACCAAAAACCTGCCCACAGAAAGGTAAATTCTCAGCCAAAGGTACCTACAGGCCCAAAGGTATCTAAAGTGACCAAAGAATCTACACCTTCACACCCTAAGGTGCAGAGACATGTACCTTCACAACCAAATGTACAAAAGGTGACCAAAAAGTTTGTACCTTCAATCCCTAAGGTGCAGAAGTCTGTACCCCTGCAACCAAAGGTACAGAAAGTTAACCAAAAATCTAAGTCACCTCAACATCCAACCAAAACTGATTTCAAAAGTCACAAATTGAATGATTCTGTTAACAAATCAGTTGTTGCTTTAAAACCTATTTGGGTTCCCAAACATGGTGGTGTTTCTGAGAATAATCAAGAGAGGTGGAATGTGAAAAAGGTGGTAAATCAGTGTTACCTACCTAAAGGGGTGTATAAGAAGCACTCCAAACAATTTGATGAAGTTAAAAATGATAAATCAAACATTTATCAAATTCCACCTAAAAGGTTACAGGGTAAATGGAAAGAAAACAATCAGCCCACGAATGTCATTTCCAATGATGGTTGTAGAGGCTAGATTATGAGGCTTGTAATAGGGAAAGAAAACAATCGGCCCACGAATGTCATTTCCAATGATGGTCGTGTGAATTCTAATGAACCCACAAAGCCCACACCAAAGTCCACCAAAAACAACACCAAGAAACCCAAATCAAAGGCACCCACAACCCCAAGTATCAATCTTTCAAAGAGGCATGTGTTATACCAACTTCTATTGACTCTGCAGGTATACCCAGAACAACAATGGCCTGGGTACTTATGGCTAACTAATCTCTCACCTTGTGCAGGACAGATCAAGGAGGACTTTCATTAACCTTGTTTGTTATTGAAAGTGATTGTTCCAGGCACAGGATAGGAGGCATCTCGTCACTTCATGACATGCAGATTTTTAAAGGGGAGCATGTTCTCCTTGTGAGAGGTAAATCTGAAAAGATCAGCAGAAAAGGTAACATTGTCTGAATTGTTT
>JBCNJP010000025.1:28177248-28237953 GCA_039602395.1 Deinandra increscens subsp. villosa
TTAATATCTTTCACTGCGTCTTGAATCAACTAGTCAAAACCGGATTCCGCACGGTTTCACTAGTCTAGATATCGCGTGAGGGTTTAAATTGATCCTTACACAACCCTCGTCTAACAAGTTTGATTCAGGAAACTCTCCAACCTCGCTACGCCCAAGTAAGTCGCACAACTCTTAGGCGCGATTATTTAAAACTATGGGAAGTTGCAAAAGAAGATTTAATTGCACTTTTTGAAAACTTGCAAACCGGTGTGAACTTAACAACCGATGTTTGGTCGGCTCCACACAATTTACCGGAATCGTACCTATGTGTCACCGCTCATTGGATATCTCCTTCATCATGGCAAATGATGAAACGTATGGTTGTGTTCGAATTGTTTGGATATCCCCACATGGGAGAAAATGTTTTCAAACTACTAGATTATGTAATCCAAACATTTAAATTGGAAAACAAGGTTTTTTCTATGTCTTTTGACAATGCTTCAAACAACACTACGACCGTTGAAAAATTAAAACTCAAATATAGACCCATTTGCGCCGGGGTTTTTTTCCATAGTCGTTGTGTCACCCATATTATCAACTTGGTGGTTCAAGATGGTCTAGACGTTTCACAAGTTAGTGTTTTAGAGAACAATTTAAAAACATGTTACGTTCGATTTTTAAACAAAGTGGAGCAAGATATATGAGTTACCAGAAATTGTGTAGCGATACGAATTCGGTTTGTCTTGGACCGAATTGGGACGTTCTTACACGTTGGAATTCAACTTTTAAAATGTTTAAGTGCTTTAAAACAAATGATACTTTAAAACATGTTCATGCGCGACTAGAAACTCGTGGGAAAGCTACACCATTTTCGAACGAGGGTTGGGCTTGTATTCAAGAAATGTCCGAATTGCTTGATGTTTTTAACACCGCAACTACACAACTTTCGGGTGTTTATTATCCGACAAGTGCTTTTGTTCTTCACATCCTTTTCTTGATGGCAAAAAAAATGAGTGAGTATGGGTTTAAAAATGCTATGTTTAATGCTATGGTGGTTCCAATGAAACTCAAATTTAAAAAATATTTTACCGATATCCCACCCGTTTTCACTTGTGTCGCCTTCTTGAACCCATGTTATAACGTTACAGGTGTTGAAATGGTGATTGATAGGATATGTTCCCATTTGAGTTTGTATGAAGAAAATCTAAATTTTGCACAAGAAACCAAAATGGATTTTCACACATCTATTCAAAACATGTTTGATGCTTACTTGGTTCGTTATGGTCCAACAACACAAGTCCAACACTCGTTCGCAAGTAGCTCGAGTATGGACCCGGATGATTTGTATAATATGTTTCGGGTTGAAGATACCAAACGTCAAAGAGGAAGCACCCCAAGTAGTGAGCTTGGGAGATATAGTGGGACAGATTTTTTGTCCACTATGACTAGGGATGAATTTGATCATTTTGACATCTTGGCTTGGTGGAAAGGAAAAGAATCTCAATTTCCTATCCTCTCCGCTATGGCCCGAGATCTACTAAGTGTCCAATCTTCTACGGTAGCTTCGGAATCCGCTTTTTCTCTTAGTGGCAGGGTCTTATCGTTGAGAAGGACGAGTCTAACTCCAGCTTCGATCAAGATGTGCATTTGCCTAAAGGATCATTTGGATGCGATGGAACGTATACAACATGCATCCACTCTTGAAGATGAAACTACACTTGAAGATAGGCTTCACATAAACGAGATCGAGCTCGCAACAAACAATCACTTGGCAATGAAGAGGCTCTTGATTTGACGATTCGCGTTGGACCAAATAGTTCGGATGAAGAGTGAAGAGTGAAGACATGAAGAGTTGAAGACACGAAGACGTGGAGACATGAATATTGAAGACGTTTAGAAGTTTACGATTGAAGACTTGAAGACATTTAGAATAATTATTTCCTATTTCGTATTTGGTTTGTTGTTTATTCAAGACTTTAAGACGTACTTGTTATTTGTATTTTCATTATCGTAACTGAACTCGTAACCCGGTTGTAGTTGTATGTTTTTTTAAGTTAATTAGTAAAAAAGTTGAATTTACTTTAATACTTGTTATCTTATAGTAAGCCATTGAAAAAAAAGACTAAAAAATATCACAGTGGCAAAAATGAACAAAAAATTGAAGCAAACATTGGCAAGCAAATACAACGCCTGGTTTTTTTTAGAACCGGTTAAAGTAGAAGCGGTCCCAGAACCGAACCGAGTCTGTTCAACTGGTCCCATATATTTTGAGTCGGAACCGGTCCCAGAATCGGAACCGGTTTACAGGAGAACCGGTCCTTTGACTGGAACCGGAACCGGTTTAGAACCGAAACCGGTTCTCCTAAAAAACCGATATGTGCACCTCTACATGAGACTCTCTCCTTATTATCTCACCCCTCTCCTTCTTTGACTCTCTCCATCAGACGGATTTTCAAATCCGCCCTCAAGAAAATCGCAGCCATCCATCGATCATAGACGCAACAACAATCCATCGATCAGGTAAACACATATCTTCTTCTCAAATCTTATTTGTTAAACTTTTCCTGAATAAACCCTAATTTACGTTGATCGACGAATTTTCTAAATCTCTTTCGATCCGCTCATCTCCTTTAATATCTTCTTCTGAACTCTTATTTTGTGCCGTATTTTTCTCGGTGGTTTTTTATAAAATATGTTTAATTCTAATTCTTGATTCACCAGATATGAATGTTACATATACTAAATCTATTATTCAGTAACGATTTGTAAATTTGTCGATTGAACAGGATATGTTTTCATTCCTTTATGTTGTTCGATCGGACATTTATTCAGAATCTATTTGTATACTGAAATCGATTTGAATGCCTTTGACTGGTAATCGTTCATGTTGCTTAGTACTGCTCATTGATTTTGATTCATCAGAAACTATTTGTATACTGAAATCGATTTTCGTATTCATTTTATAAATCAAGTGAATATGGATTTAAATCTGCAATACAAAATATAAGGCAATGTGTATTTTTTCAGGGTTCGTCTTCACAGCCATGTTCTGGTCCTACACTTTCTTCTCCTTATCCTGATTTTCTACTTCTGTGGTATGGTACAAGATTTCGGTGATGTTGACCACATTTGTGAAGGCACAATGTAGGGGTGAGCAAAAAACTGAAAAAACCGAACCGGAACCGAAAAAACCGATGAAACCGAACCGCAAGAAAAACCGAAAAAAAACTGAACCGAAAAAACCGAACCGAAGATAATGGTTCAGTTTCGGTTTCATGTCTATTGAGAACCGAACCGAACCGAAAAACCGAACCGTTAGAAAAACTGAACCGAACCGAGGGGAAATAAGTGAATTAACATTTTAGGATGGCACATTATAAATTTTTAAACCAAAATTTATATTTTAAGTTAACACTTAACACTTAACTTTAAGATTTTTAGTAACCCTTGTTCTCTTAATTTATATTTTAAGTTAACATTTAATAGTTTACGTCAAAATCTTTAGTGTTAAAAACTTTTAAATATAATGTCACCTCGTATTTTGTATGGTCACACGCTTCACGTGACTACTTTTATTTGTTTTCTTTTTCTAATTCAATAGTTGTGACGGTATTTGTTTTTTACTATTATTTATTTATTTTTTAAGATTAGACATTTAAAATTATATTAACAACACATTACAAAAAAAAATTAAAAAATTAAAAAAACCGAAAAAAACCGAAACTGAATGGTTTTTTTTTCTTAGGAACCGAAAACTTCGGTTTCGGTTCGGTTATAGCCGAAAACCGAACCGAACCGAACCATGCTCACCCCTAGCACAATGTCTTCATAGAATTCACTTATGAAAACAATGTACATGAGTTATTATAAATGTCATTGCTAAGTCTTGAGTTTAGACCTTCGTTAACCAAATGTTATTTTATTTTTTATTTTTTCACCAGAAATCAATTCAGGTGCATTTACATATGAAAAAGAACAATTTTAAAATGGGATAATATAAATGGATGACGATAGGGTGGGTATGACTCCACTGCTGTTTTTTTTAACAAAGTTGCTTTCCGATCGATCTGGTAAAAAAACATTTGTTTCTAATCGTTGGTCTTTTTCTTGTTGTTCTTTCTTCTGTAGGTGTTTGTGATCTTTTAGGTTTTGGTTCTCCACGTTTCTTTCTTCTTGTCTTCTGATCGATTTGTTTCTAATGGTCGTTCTTTGCTTTCAGTTCATGATTTCTTTAGCTTTTTGGATTGCTCAGGTTTTCATGATAACTTCTTCGCCATTGTTTATGTTGTTCATTGTACAGGTTCTAATTTTAGTTGGGTTTGCTTTCCTCTACGGGTATGTTGATTTAGACAAATTAGGTTATTTGGATCTTTTAGTTATTGTCTTTAAGATCTCATATTCCTTTTTTTTTCTTCCTACTTGGTTGCATGTTCTTTTTGTGCTTTATTTAGCTTATGGGTTATTGAATTGGCTTATGAGATGTTCTTATTCGTTTCCCATGTTTTTGTGTTTTTGCATGTTTGGTTTTTTAGCTGAGTTTTAGTCTAGACTACTCTCTTCTAGTAATTTTGCTAATATTTTGTTTATAATTTGCATCTTCTTTGCTTTAATCATGCTAGAGGTACTCAAAATATTAACTCTTTGCACTTTTGTTTAAAAAATGTCAGTTCTTAATCGTAGCTTCTCTGTTTTCATCATATTAGGCTATACCATCTTCTGGTTAATCAACCATATCTTTTGCTATTCTATAATTACTAATGTGCTTTCACCGAGTATGAATGTACACTTTCAACCCTCATAGCATATTGATTTACTTGATCCTATTTATGTATCGGAAAAGGTTTAAAATAAATTTAATTTATATTTTAAACTTTTCTTTCATATATAAGTATAGATTTATATATAACAATCTATAATAGTTTGATCTCTACTTAATACACTAATACTATACTGATAAAGATTATTCAAATTTGAATTGCATTTGTGGATGATTGCAACAGTTCAACAACTAACAAGAATGTTACCAGCAAAATCGGAGACATTGGGCAAATCAAGTACAGAAGCAACCTCTCTATCCTTTGGGATAGAGGTATGGTTTTGCCTACATTCCACTCCTCCCAAACCCTACTGATAGTACATTTTATGTGCTATTTGTGGGATTTTTACTGGGTATGGTTGTTGTTATTGTTGTTGTATTAAACATCAAATACACACTCATAAAAAACATATCTATCCACAGCTAGATTAATATAACACTTCCAGGGAGACCCCCAACTCCAATAATAATGGAAATATAAATATTGAATAAAACATATATAAAAGGATAAATAACATACATATGTATTTAAAAAGATGAATGTATGATACGATATAAGAATTAATAATAATAATGCTAATAGAAAAAAAAGCTAACATAAAATAATATAAAATAATAAATAAGTAAAGTAAATAGAGTAAATAACAATAATAATAAAATAAATAAAAGAAATAAAAAATAAAAGATAAAAGAAATAAAAAAATACTAATAATAGTGTATTTTCTGTTTAATAGTGTATTTAATTCATTTGTTATACATTTGCAGGTGGTAAATGAACAAGCAGATGTTTAATGTCCAGTGATGGAAATGTCAACATGGTCAAAACTTAGTTGTTTAAGCTAAAAAAAAATACACCAATTGAACCTGTGAATGAGGTTAGCTTCACTGGTTTTTTTTCCTCTTTGCTTCTTGATCTGCTTTTGTTCAAACTTAAAATCATGGATTTGAGGAAGTTGGTATATAGTTGTTATTGGGTCAATTATTAGTCTTCTAATCTGTTTATTGAATGTGTTCTTTCCGATTGCAGATTTGTTTAATTGGTGCTTGATTGCTTTTTGGTACAGGTCTGATGTTTTTGCTTTCAGGTTGCAATTTTTCCTTCAATATACATCTATGGAACCAACAAATAAAAGTTATTTTGATATTTCTTTGTGGCTTTGGCTTTGTTATGTAAGTCAAAAGCTCATTATCTTTTATAGCTGGTTTGTAACAGATCTAAACTTATTTAAATTTTAGTTTATAATCAAAAGAACTAACTTTTTAAGTTTGTGGTTTTCAGGTACTGCTCTAGAGAGAGAAGATACTGAAGACGTTGTATAATATATAAACAGGACTATTCTTGATGATCGTCGTGTAGGTTTTGATTGGGGATTCAAACATGGAAGAGAATGGGGTCGTGGTCGAAGTGGTGGACAAGTGTCACCTAGAATTTACTACTATACATTTTTTTATTATTTTTGTAAGTTTATGAGGTTTATCTTACGTTGATTTTTTATTATTTTTGTAAGTTTATGAGGTTTATCTTACGTTGATTTATGCTGATTTATGATCTTTGAGCAGGTGAGGGATGAATACCAATGTCATGTGCAGGGGGTTGTTATTACTTCTAATTTAAGGACAAAGAATCATTTTTATTAGTGTATTGCTTAAGTTGTTAATAGGATTTTTATGACTTATGTTTGCAGATTTCTAGGCATTGCATTCACAGGTGTTGTCCCTTATACCGATCTTCACACTTAAACACAGGTTAGTAATATCATATATATATATATATATATATATATATATATATATATATATATATATCTACTATACTATATATAATACATATTGGAGAGAGAAAGTGAGAAAGTCTTAATTTTAAGACGCGTACAAATCAATAAGCAGCATGTACAAGTCAAACAAGCATGAAAGGGTTTTGGCGGCCTTGAATGACATATTTGAATCTGATTTGAATTTTAAATCCAAATAAACGTTTACTTTATCTGCTATATTTGTTTTATTGGGAATAGGCTTTATCGGGAGCCGGGAGCATGCGCGTAGAGAACCAAACATACCATAAATCACGCCTCCATCGACGTTTGCTTTATCTCAGATATTATGTACCCAAAAAACGAGTTCAAACCCTAATATACCACATTTGAAATTCCGGTCGTCTCTTTTCCGTCTCTCAAACCCTAATCATGATCCATACCTCATTCATCGATGAAGCTGTTCATCTTCAGATTATCTGGTTTAGGTTGAAGCTTGGAGCGCCTTCTTTCATAACTTCCGCTTCTGATTATTGAATTAGAGGTTGGGACAAAATAACAGGCAAGTTCTCATCTTCTTCCCAATTTCCTCCTCCCGCCTTCCACCTACATAAGTCTCTCTGAATTTGTGTCTGTTTACGTTTTCATCTTCTTCCCAATTTCCTCCTCCCATTTTGGTTATGATTGAGCCCTAATTTGCAACCGTCCCTTCATAACCGTGTAAGCTCACGTTTCGATTGAGCCCTAATTTGCAACCTTTCCTTCATAACTGTAAGTTTTTCAATCGGTTTTATGAATTTCTTCTTATGTTTGCTTTTAATTGTCACTGCAGCACTCCAAAAGACTACTGTGTTATAAGTTTTCTTCAGAGCAGGTAGGTATGATTGTGGTTTTTTTTGCATTTATTCTTCAATCGTTCGTTGTTTGACTCTGATTTTAGAGTGAATTCTATTAATTTTGGTTCTTTTTTTGAAGGTTCCTGATTAGGCTTCTCCTATTTCTGTTTTGTTACACCGATGAAGAAAAAAGGTTTGTTGTTTATGCATACGCCTTAAATTGGAAATAGATTTTAGGAGAAATTATCAATCGATTTCAGGAGCAATTCTAATTCATTGTATCATTTCCTTTTAGTTTAGGTTTTTCTAGGAATTGGGTTAAAGCTCGTCCGGTTCAGAATTGTCTTGCCATGTTCTTCGACAAAGTGCTGTGATTATATGTTCTTAAGAATTGTTGTCTGGTTAAAGCATGGTGTACACACCATGTTCTTCACAACACTTTGCAGCTCATGGGTTGTAAAACACGTCATGCCTTCAAGGTTCACTCATTTCTATGATTTTATGGAGATTAGGTTATATAATGTATAAATCGGAGCTTCATTTAATCATATTTGCTTATTTTTATGTATTTTGTAGTATTATAGGTATTACATATAATGATATGTAACTAATATTGAAGACATGTATACTAAAATCCCTATGTTTGTGTATTTTGTAGTATTATAGGTATTACTTGCAGCGTCTCATTATTCCTACACTTTTTGATGGATTTTATCTTCTCCAGGTATATTAAATTTTGTCATATTTTGTAGCTAATGGGATTACACTTTAGACCACTGGTTCAAAACGAAATGCCAGTAAAACAATAGCTTTTATTTTTATCTTGTTATTCCCTATAGAAATGCTATATAGAGGAACATGATTAGTATATTTACCACTTATATGCAAGACTGTGTTATATGAACTTAAATAACATTGATTTAATTTATCAAAATAGAGCTTGGACTCTTGGAGTTTTATTTTAATTTTCAAATGAAAAATTTTAAGAACATTATTACAGTCTAGATCATAATTTAGCAATTTGGATTTGACAATTAACTGCAGGGGCTGCAAAAGTATCAGTTTGTTGCTGGTTGCATCTTCAACAATATAATGACACTTAATTATTTTAAGGGCAACTGAAGCATACAAATGAAATGGGAAATGAAAGTCTATGTCTTTGTTTTTACAGAGGGTAAGTAGTCAATTGATTTTTCTTGATATATTGTTACGTTATATGTTCTAGGTGAAAATCTGTCACTATCAGGACTAATTTAGTTCATTTTGATGACCGGGTTTTTTGTTTTTTTTGTTGCTAATAGAAAAGAAATTAATTCTGAGCTATATTGATTCTTGGAGCCTCTTCATATGTTTGGATTGCCATATAGTATTACTCCAACGGGAGCTGAAGTTCAATGTGCATACATGAAACTTGAAAAGCTTGTTGATTTACTTGAAAACTTTAAAATTGGACTGAGGGACTTTTTAGGTTTTCTGACATGTGAAACGCTTTTATATGCCGAAATTATGGTAGACAAAGTATATTGGTTTTATTTTTATAAATGTACTAGAGTCCTTTACACATCTAAAAATATTGATATTTATATAATCAAGGCTGTTGAAGTGAAGGAAAGTGTATATTTAAATATATGGATATGTATACATTAAAGTACTACTCATGTGCCATTGTTATTTTAGTCAAACAAGCCCATACTTTCTTGCAGGTTGAAGCACTTGAGCTGGATGAAGTGCTGTCACAGGGAGCTTATATGTTTCTATATAGCAGGTACATGTTTATAGTTGATTTTTTAAAATTATTGTTAAGCTTTATGCTTAGTTTTTCTCCCAAGAGATTTATGTTGAAATCTGCCCAAAAGTTAGATGAAGGTGCTTGCTTGGCAAAGATATGTACCAGGATAGCTTTGATTATATCTCATGATCATTATAAAAACATTTCAGCAAATAGACTACATAGTAAATTTCAAATCAATAACATTTATACACAATCTTTAAACTTAGAACAACAGGTACATGATAACTTTTAACATTTTTTTCAGGTAAAAAAAATAACACAAAAATAGACTATTGTCTTTTTATGGTGTATGGATTTAATTATGCATGTCCTAAGAGGATTGCTATATTGGTGAAAATTATCAATGATCATTTTACATGTTTTACAGGTAACTAACTATAAATGACTTTTCTTTGTGTATGGATTTAATTTAGTATGGATTTCTAAAAATAAAATAGTCAATGGTCATTTTTCATGCTCACTTGCTCAGGCCTATTAATTTGGAGCAATTTTATTGGTACCTTATATGTGAACTTCATAATTATTGCAGTTCATCCATGCATTATATCTTGGTGAACGGTTGAAGACTACAATATGTGAAGTTAAATTGTATCAAATAAGGTCGAACAAGAGGTATACCTTTTATGCATTTTATTTTTAAGCATTCTAAAGTAATCAACCGTCGCATATTTTTTGGTTTTGCTTTTTTGATGTTGTGTTACTTTTAATATCCACCTGCAAGTATTAAGTATTCATGACAAAAGTTGCTTGTTATTTTGATCCATTTACATATAAAGTGGGTTGATTGGTGTTATATCTTATCTTTGAGGTGGCGCAGGATGGTAATTTTGGAAAATTCAGGTCTCAAATGTACCTGCTAATGTTGCAGTTTCTGGGACAGGTTTAAAATTGGTGGTCTGTGGTTGCTGGGTTTCATTATTTATCCGTCTAAGGTACTGAATTTTATATCACTTAAATATTCCCGAGTTCTGGTTGATTTTGACAAATAGGAAGTCAGCCCTTGTAATTGGGTTTATAGTCCTACTTCTATTGCTTTTTGTACCCATGAATCTGATAGTATCTGTTTCTCATGTTAATGTATCATGTTGACTTGTGTTTAAAAGAATACTAAGCTGATAATTTAGCATCATTCTGAATAAATTGATGGTTTGTTTGAATACAGAACTCAAAGCAACTTTATCATTAGTTTAGATGATGTTTAATTTATCTTGCTTTTTACTGCATTTATTTCCTTATGCCCAAATGATTATATGAGTTTGGCTAACCACCAATGTTAAACTTACATATCTACAGATCTTAAAGTTCACAAGCCGAAGCAGAGAAAAAACCTGGGTTGACCCCGGTCCTCAGGCTGTTCATGGAACGAGGCTGTATTTGCTTCTGAAGTAAAAAAGCTTCTGGTTGAGCAGTTTAAGTCCATGGAACAGGTGACTTTAAAGCCCTATGAGCTATATAATGCGTGTGTTGTTGGACGTTAAAATCGTGTGTAAAAGTTAAATTAAAATCTGATTTTAGAACCTGAATAGAAAAAACTGAAATAGGCATAGTCATCTCTAACAAAACAAAATGCAAGTCTTTAATAATTAGTTTGAACATGCTGGGTTGAAGTAGTGGCCTCATTACTTTAAAATAATCAATTTAAAAAAAACCAGGTTAAGAGAACATATTTTTGATGATTTGATTCTGACTTTTCACTTGTTTTCATTTTTGTGTTAATCTGATCAAGTATTCCATTCAATGACATTTTGCTGCCTTGTTAAATAACTATCAATTGCTTATCAGGTGCTTACCTGCTTTGTTATCATGGGGCATTCAACATAACTAATGGTCCACTACATTGGGAGTTACTTCAAAGGTGAAGGCATGTAGAATGTTTTTATTTGTTACACACAGTTCTCGATAATTCTATATATTCACACATGCTAATTTGGGACTGCTATACTAAAAGCATTCATGTAATACAACTATCGAAAGCAGTTCTTTGTGGTTTTACAGTTAGTTACTTTCATCCCAAAGTTTGGCATAATTAATAACAATTTTATTTTCTCTCAATCTTGCTAATAAAATTTCATTTTGATTTTTTGTGTAGCTCATGGAACAGTGGGGCTATTGGAAAGAGTAATAAATTGTTACAAGATAATGGCAAGGTATATAAAGGTATAGATGAATTTATTTGTTTATCTATTGTAGAAGATGATGGCAAGGTATTTGTTTATCCAAACTGTTTGTCCCCTTTGTAAATTTCATCATCATCCGTCAAAAGTCCAAACACAACCCAAACGGACCTGATTGGGTGACTTTTAAGCTTTAAATAGTTTGACATCTTCCCTTTTTAGCCATTTTTTGTTTTATTCATTTGAAATGAAACACAACCCAAACCTACCCATTAAATTGTTGTTTACTCTGTGCAGACCTATGCTTTGGGACATAAGAAAAAAAGTACGAAGACTCTGGGAGCCAAACCAAGGGCTGACTTTTGTAACTCACATGTAAAAAGAATGTACATTTTCTGAGATTCTGCTGGTTACTACCCAAACAGATGGTTCTTCTATACAGCTGTATAAGGCTGTGAAGTAGTACTTGTTTTGTAAACATGTGACATTAAAGGAATCTGGTGTAATGGTTACACTTGTACATAGTGTGTTTTTAACCCATAAAACCTCCTAAATAGTTTTATACAAAATGTTAGATCACTATTGAAGTACTTGCTTTGTAAACATATGTGACATTATAATTATTGAGAATTACAATAGTTTTATCCCAAAATGTTAGCTTAGCCGACAGTCAAGTCAGTTTAGTTTTGCCAACAATTGTGCCTCCTTGGTGTTGGGTATAAAGAAGTAGTTTTTTCAGATACCCTCTCACGGGCATTGGGTATTGAGAATTTTGGGTCTAAAATTTTGGTTACAATTTATCTTCCTTATGCCATACACAAAATGCATAACATTAACAAGCTTTAGTTGGGTATCATCTTGGCTCAGTGATTTATCTTCCTTATGTTTGAATCCCACAGTGATTTATCTTCCTTATGTTCCCACAGACATTGTATTTTGTTAAGGGACATATGACACATTTATTTGTTTATGTTGAAAGGAGTAGTACTCTCTTTTTGTAGAGTTTCTAGGGGTGATTATTGGGTCCGGTCCGGACCAGAACCGAAACCGAAATGACATTATATGGTTTTGTGGGTCAGACCGGTTTGGTTCCTCGGTTTTTTGGGTTAGAACCGTGAATTGGTCAGTTGTCGGTCGGACCGGTTCGGTTCCTCAGTTTCTCGGGTCAGTTATTCCTTCTACTTACAAATATATGAATTAATTTTAGTTATAATTAATAGTAGGGATGCTCATCCTTTAGCTAAGGAATAAAGGTAACAAGGGATCCTTTCACTAATCTATGTTGTTTAGTTAACTTCTATTGCAGTCTCATGCACAACTCCTTTATAAATTTGTTAAAGGGTTTCCAGTAAATTGACTGATTTCAGTTGATGTGACTAAAGAAAAGCTTAGTAATAATACCTTCGACCTATGGTTAGGAGCATCTAAATTTCATTCGGATTGATCTATTGTTGCTTATTTGATAGCATGAATTTTCATAGATTCTTAATTTTGTTTGCTTCTATAAACATATAAAGCACATTGTCTTCGTCGCCGAACTCGCATGTACCGCACTATTTTATTTGTATAGGATATGGTAATATGTGTAACTTGAATTAAAATTTTTAACCCGTATAAAAGGTTTACTTTCTGAGCTAAATGTTATTTTATTATTTTTTAACCACATAAATACTTTGTACTGATATTTATTTTTCATTTATTGGCCTATAACGGTTTGAATTGTTGTCTAAGTCTTTTGTTTTGAATCTTAGCCTATGATTTATGGTACATGGATATTATAGTTGCATTTTTACTTGGTAAATATGTTTGCGGCTTAAATGTGTATATGAGCTTTATTCTCTAACAAAATAACCTCTTCAATTGGTTTTTTTCAAGAAGTTCTAATGTTTTTTTTAATACTTATAATGTACTCAAAACTATAATATCTTGCACAAAAAAAGAAATAATTTGGAGCATCTAAATTTCATTCAGATTGATCTATTGTTTATTTGAAAGCATAATTTTTCATAGATTCTTAATTCTGTTTGCTTCTATAAACATATAAAGCACATTGTCTTCGTCGTCGAACTCGCATGTACCGCTTATAAATTGTCTTTACGCCACATCACGCTAACAATAACGAATATCACATTGTAAATTGTCGTCGTCGCAGAACGCGCGAACAGAAGACGAATAACACGCTATACACTGTCGCCGCCGCAACGCGCGGGCACACGGCTAGTATATATATATATATATATATATATATATAGGGGAAGGATCCTATGAAAACCCTTTATTTTGTGAAAACGTGAAAACCACTTTAAAACCTACATAACTTCTTTATACGTTAATGTTTATTCATGAAATTTGCGCCAAATGTCTTAGAATTACGTTATCTATAACTCTGGAAAACAATATTTAAAAAAAAAAACGTAAAAAAAAACGTTTTTTTTTTTCCGTTTTTGGTACACATGTGTACCATCATCACTACTACTACACAAAAACGAATTATAAAGTATAAAAACACTCCTTATGTTAAAAATATATTAAAAACATACTAAAAACAATAAAACATTTATGTTACGAATGATAATTAAACATAGTACACATGTATAGCAATACTTAAAAAATCATAAAATGTTATTTTTTTCTTTAGATATAAAGATAATAAAACTATAATAATTAGGGTGCAATTTTCTTTTAAAACTCATTAGTAACTCATATTAAATTTTGAGTTTTTTTATTGTGGTACACATGTGTACCAAAAACGGAAAAAAAAATAAAAAATAAATAAAAAAACGTTTTTTTTTTTGTTTTTGGTTTTTATAGAATTAAAGATAACGTAATTCTAAGACTTTTGGCGCAAATTTCATGAAAAAACATTAACGTATGAAAAAGTTATAAAGGTTTTAAAGTGGTTTTCACGTTTTCACAAAATAAATGGGTTTTCACACGATCCTAATCCTATATATATATATATACATATATATATATATATGTGTAATTTTGTGTAATGAAGAGGCTTTGTATTAATTTGTTTGATATGGATGATGTAGGTCTTTAATAGATGCAGGCTTGAAAATTTCGAACATGCTTAGAAATTCTGATTTTTATTTCTTTTCCAATATGAAAGGTCGTCACAATCCTAAGATTATTTCTATTGTACCAAAACTTACGTAGCTAGCTTTTGGTTAGAAGTTTATGTCTTTAGTATTTAAGTTCAATACTTATGTATGAGATTTTGGTTTATTATTATTATTATAATCATTATTTTTTTATGTGTGTGGTGGAGTGAAAGCAAATAATGTGTGATCAAATATTAGACAACGGCCACAAATACAAATAATATGTGTGACCAGTTATGAGAAAAAAAAATGTGTGATGAAAGGTTGGATAATAGCTACACATAAATACAAATGTGTGACAAAAGGTTTGGCAATAGTCACTCTAAAAAACAATATACGTGTGACGAAAAGTTAAGTAATTGCCACACTTAAAAAAATAATTCACGTGACAATAATACGTTTCTCATCACATTTTAATTTGTTTTATGCCACTGAACGATATAAAATGGTCACTTTATATTAACAACTGTGTGCTTATTAACAGCGTATGATCACGCTTTACTTAATTAATTGTTTCTAAAATACATAAACAGTCATATATAGAAACTAAAAGTGACTAAAAGTGTGTTAGGATGATGTATTTATGTAACATATGTGACTAAATGGGAAATGTAATAACCAAAAGTAAAAAATAATGTGACTAAAGGTTAGCAAAAAATGACACATACAAATACGTAATGTGATTATAAAACGTTTCTAGTCACATTTTTATTTCTCTTATGTAACTAAAAGGTATATAATGATTACTTTATATTAACAACTGGGTGTTTAATTGTGACCATTTTCCAACCAATAGTCACTCTAAGACATTTTTGTGTGTCTAAAAACTTTGAAATAGTCACACTTCAAACTATTTCTACATCAAGTTTCATGATATAGTCACACATAACAAAATTGTGTCTCTAAAACCTAAACAATAGTCACACCTAAAAATTAATTATGTGACCAATTGTTAGCAAAACGTTACAGTGAACTCAAAAATCATGTGGCCATTTGGGAACATTATGTCACTAAAGAGTATATAATGGTTACATTATATTACAAACTAGGTGTTTAGTTGTGACCATATACCAACCAATAGTCACTCTATGACATTTTTATGTCTCTAAAAGGTATGAAATAGTCACACATAACAAAATTGTGTGTTTCTAAAACCTAAATTATAGTCACACTTAAATATTAGTTATGTGACTAGTTATTAGCAAAACGTCACAGTGAACACAAAAATGATGTCACCATTTGGGAACATTTTGTCACTAAAAATAAAAAATAGGTGTAATAAATCATATAAATAAACATAGGGTTTATGATCACATTATTCGATAAAATTATTGGTCCAGCAAGAAAAATTGCTACTCTATAGTCACACTTTTTATCCACGTTCACATTTTTTTAGTATCATACGGTCACTGAAATTCAATGTCACCGTATGTGTCCTATAGTGGCGCGACTTTTGGTCACAGATGGGACGAAAAGAAAAGTGACTAATCACTTACGGTCACACTTTTCTGGTGTGGCCGAAGGTCATATTTGTACTAGTGTACGTCAAATTAGGGTTTTTAAAGATGTATATTTAACATTGAATGGTCCGGGAGGTATTGGGATTTGGTTTTTGGTATTAGACATGTATATATATATGTATATATATATATATATATATATAATAAGTATATATGGGTTTAAAATTGATAAATAATAAAGTATTGAAAATACGGAGTTATTCGGATACTTAGAAGTTCGTGCGGACCGAAAAGGTAAACGCTTGTACTCTGGGGTTTCTGGCATAGCGAGGGTATCGCATAAATCCCAACTGGGCTTTGGCATACCTCACTGGGCGATCCCGGGGTGGGCGTTTACTTATAGGAATGTGCGTCTTCATATTATTATTAAAAGGGTATTTTGCCTATAAGGGCATTATGGTCATTTTGACCTTTAAAATGGTTTGTATAATAAATCATATAAATAAACGTAGGAAGTGTTTATAATATATAGCATTGCATTAATGCGATTTGATACGCGATTAGGTTTGAATTATGGATCATAACGAAGATTCTGTTCAAGTAAACAAGTAAAGAAATAAGGTGAGTTTCTACAAGCTCCATTATAAATATAGTGAGTCTACGAGCTCACTTTTAAATGTTTTGATATTTTAAAGGTTTTCGGGCTGGTATACATACAGTATTATGAAAATATATTCAATTGATAATTGTGAATTGATATATACGTGTTATGTGATGAGGTTGCTTTTAATTACTTATACGTGTTATGCGATTATGTTAATTTTAATGTGATATGTATATATTTGCTTTGAATTAGATGGCCAAGTGATAAGGGAATTGTTAGTAGACGTTTAGTGAATACGTATTTATGTATGAGAACATATGATGCATTTACTGTAATATTATGTAGTGGGTACGCCGTTGGTACATCATATATATATATATATATATATATATATATATATATATATATATATATATATATATACTCTAATGCTAAATTGGGGGATGCTCATTAGTTGCAGTATATGAATGTCTTATCAATGTCTACTAACAAACCTAAAGCATTTTGGTATTTAACTAGGGGTGGGTAGTATACATGGTTGGGTATTAAGTCGTTAAGATGTGTAAATGACCTAATAGAGTTAAGTATAAAGTTGCAAGTGAGGAATGGAGGGTCGCTCATTCCCCCATTGTGGTGGCTTAGGGAACTGTGTACAGACGGAGCTTCAGTCTGTTGTTGTAACAACCATCCTATATGTGTCGTGATGGGACGAAGAGTGTAGTAGCGAGTGGACATTTCATAAAAGAGAGAAGATTTAAGAATGAGGAGTCGCTCCTTTCCCATAGCGGTGGCTTAGGAAACCATGTAAAGACGGAGTTGCAGTTGGTCGTAACAACCATCCTATATGTGTCGTGATGGGACAAAGGGTGTAGTTGTGAGCGGACTTCTCATACAGAACAGAAGCATTGATTAAATATAGTCACCTAGAAATTGTGTCTAGTTTTACGGGTAAGATTGTAGGGTTGTATTATCATACTAAATACATGTTAGGTTTTTATATATGATATATGTTTTGTTAAAACCGGTGCTATTACTTAAAGTGGTTTTGAACTAAACGGTAGAACTCACCAGCGTAAGCTGAATTTTTTAATGTATGTATGATAGGTTGTGTAGAAGCATCTTCTAGCTGGGGCAAGGTTACGATGTAGGAGGCAATGGTGAAGACCGCTAATTGATATGAATAACTTATGTTTCCGTTTATCTTATATTGTATTTACGTTTCCGTTGTAAGACTTCGAGTTGTTATATAAATAAAAGTTTTAGTTTTCGTTGTTTTTGTTATCACTTATTAAATCATGTGCTGATTAGTAAATCTGACGGTGTGGCGGCGACCTGTGAGGGGTTGGGCGTCACATCGCAATAGTTAAATATAACACTACACAAAATTATATATGTATAAAAATAACGGTGTGAGAAAAACAATTTAAAAATAATTAACATAAGATAACTTTAAAAAGTTAATAATGTGTTTACCACGTGGCAGATCATTCGGGTGTGAGGCATATGGACCAATTAAGGACACTACTATTCGTTAAAAGTTCTATTTTGTATATATAAATAATAAAATGTAATTGGTATCTATTGAACGAGTATGATGATCTAAGGACAGCTAAAATGATTACGATGTAGTGGTTCTTAGTCACGTTTTGGCTAGACAAATACCAATTGTGTAACTGCAGCCTAAGTAATTACTTTAAAAACATCCTAAGTTCTATATGAATTAATTTCTCATATATGAATCTGAGCTTAAGTAATTACTTTAAAAAGATTATGTCGATGATTAAAACTGATAAAAGTGTATATCATTGAAAAAAAAAATTAAGTAGATATTGCATTCTATAGGATATGGCTTCACGATCTTCAAAGAGGTAACATACTAATATAGCATAGCATAGCAAAGACCAGGGTTCATGCTTTTATCAAGTGTTATCTTGATGTGTTAATACTTGAACTCAATCGAGTCAAATTAAAATCGACAAGAAACTTGAGACGATTATGGGACGGATTTTGACGAATTTTCAACAAGTTACGGATCTTCATAACGAAACAAGTAATGGTGGTCACCCTTTTCTCGTCTTTTCTCACGAGATTTGTAGAACCAATATGAATATAAGTGATGACGTATGTCCGAGTCAGGGTGACATCACACGTAACACACATTCTAAACACTCTAACTCAGACAGACAAATCGACTGATGACAGGTCAAGTGACCAGTCAGACCAAGCTAAGACCAGCTCGAGTCGCAAGCATCAAGTCGACCAACTGACAGTCGATGCAAGCACCAAGTCGACTAATGACAGGTCGAGTGACCAGTCGACCAAGCTAAGGTCGACTGACAGTCACAAACACCAAATCGACTAATGACAGGTCGAATGACCAGTCGACCAAGCTAAGGTCGACTGACAGTCACAAACACCAAGTCGACTAATGACAGGTCGAGTGACCAGTCGACCAAGCTAAGGTCGACTGACAGTCACAAGCACCAAATCGACTAATGACAGGTCGAATGACCAGTCGACCAAGCTAAGATCGACTGACAGTCACAAACACCAAGTCGACTGATGACAGGTCGAGTGACCAGTCGACCAAGCTAAGGTCGACTGACAGTCACAAACACCAAGTCGACTAATGATAGGTCGAATGACCAGTCGATCAAGCTAAGGTCGACTAACAGCCACAAACACCAAGTCGACTCATGTCAGGTCAAGTGACCAGTCGACCAAGCTAAGGCCGACTGACAGTCACAAGCACCAAGTCGAATGGTGACAGGTCAAGTGACTAGTCGACCAAGCCAAGGTCGACTGATAGTCACTAACCACCAACCTACTCTGGTCAAACCTTACCAGGTCGACTGGCCACACTTGGTAGGACACACCCCTAGACCAAGTCATGCCGAGACGAGTAGGTATAGACCAATGCTCTACATCTTGAGTCTGCATTCGAAAGACCCGACACATCCACCAAGGCAATTTCCCAAAACAGCCACTGTGGTTATTGGGCACAGTTCGGATGCCAGACGTGTAACACTCTACTTTGGGCTCATCGCATTAATTGCAATACAAGACAAAGGTTGAGGGTTATAAATACCCCTTAACCACCAGGTAAGTTCTCATTCAATGCGTTATTTCTCGTCTGATTATACTTAATCCTTCGAAACGTATTCTTATTCTCACGCTCGAGCTTGGTCGCAAGACATCATGTCCTGCCCCCAAGAACAACGACTTTTCTGTTTTGCAGGTTCTAGATCAAGCTCCAAATAGCCGAGTCGACTGCTAGCCAGAAGACTCAACATTTCACCTCTTGTAGTCCGACTGCTAAGTTGATCCGTCCTAGGTTGCTACCTATCTGATTATCTTTGATAGCCCGATTCTACAATAAGAAATAGTATATTGTTTTGTAATGTGAAATCTTTTGTTTGGAAGTAACAATGATGTTTCTACTATAGAAATGTTAGACCATCTGTTTTAACACCCACGGGCCACGGCAATGCATCTGTGCTTTATCTAGTTTTAAACAAGTGGTCCACCGAACTTCAAGAATTTCAACCTATCATACATACTAGTGAAACTTCAAAATATTAGAAAAAAGTAATAATAAAATCTGACGTAACAGGAAGCAATTGAAAGTTAGATATCTCAACAACATAAACATCATTAACAGAATATTACTACTGGTCTTATGATTAGAAAACGTACTATTTTTTAAACCTCATGAGTTCAAACTTATAGGATAAAAAGTAGCAAAAACTGAAAACCCCAACTACTAATCTTCACACATCTTCTTCGTGTACACCATTAATGAAAACATAAGCGAAAACTCAGGCATTACGCATTTGCGGGACCCACAAGAACGCCCTGTGCAGATCCTTCCTTCTTGCTATCACCATCAACGGATTCCCCATCATTCTTTCTGATCCGAATCTTGTACTTGGATTCAAAATCAGTCAACTCTTTCTTCTTCCTCTCCAAGGCCTCGTTCAATCGAGCAATCACTACTTCAATCCCCTCCTTATTCTGTCGAACTGCTGGCAAAACTTCGTTGATCGTTCTTTCCACAAGAACGCCACCAATCATCCTGTAGCAACGGCGTGCAGGATCAAGAAGCTGTATGGCATCAATGACCAATGTGTGCTCACTTGCTTCCATCTCAAGTTCAGTGATTTTGGAGTAGATTTGATTCATTTCGGTTCTCACGCTGCCATATTTGGCTGCCACTTCTTGCTCGTTGATTGGCTCTTTTTGTTCACTTCCGGAAACACCAGCCATGATACTGAAATCAGAAACACAGATTCAGATGTTACATCTCATTTTGAATGTTTTTGTAAACGAACCGGCCATCTTATCGGTCCACTATTTGAATAAGTTTCAAAAACCCGATGACGTCATAAATAGTTTAAGAATTAAAACTTTGTATATAACTAATTTTAAAACAAAATATGAAACTATTTTATCTTTTGCCAATTTTAGTAAAATATGACATCTTAAATAAATAAAACAACATTTACAACCCACGCGTTGCCGCAGGGATAATGCGAACACACAAAACCGTTGTAACGCTATGTAAAGAAAACAGAAATTGAAAAAAGTTGCACAACAACCAAAACACTTAACCTATTGAGTATTGCGTGGGACCTAAAGGTTATGTTACACAACTCTACCTATTACACCACCAACTAGTGTGCTAAATTCATTGAGATTAACAATAAAATAAAAAAAAATAATTATGTTACATGGCTTTTCCTATTACACAACCAACTCTTTTGCTAAACTCATTATGACTGGAAAAGCAAAAAAAAAAAAAGAAGAAGAAATAAAATAAAGAAAAGTAAAGTAAAAAACAATTCAACTCATTATGACTGGAAAAGCAAAAAAAAACAAACAAAAAAAAAAGAAATAAAATAAAAAAATAATGTAAAAAAAAGTTCATTAACTTTTAAGATAACAATAATAAATTTCACTCTTTAAGAACAATACCATTTTTTCTAAACTGAAAAAAAAAACTTTAAAAACGTTTAAAAAATTGTTGGAAAAACCTTTTTTTTAAAGAACTCTTGTTAAAACGTTTTTAAACATTTTTTGAAAAACGATTATCGTTTTTGTTATTTTATTTAGAAAAACAAAATGTTTAAAATAAACTTTCTATATAAACATAATTTTATAGGGGTGGAATATAATAATTATTTAAATAAAATCTCAGGGGGGGAGTGCAACAAGTAATTAGGGGGGGTACGAATAGCCTATCCCATAAAAAATATTACAAAAATTAGAAAAATACATGTAATCCGGACCGACCACTTAACGAGTTAACGGCTAGTTCAAACGGGGACGGTTCAAATACAATCAACCGAACCTGTTCTGTCGCCGACTCCTGGTCCAGCCACTGGCCCAGTTCTGAAAAGATTACTGATTCAACATGATTCTAACAAGATGTGCACAATGGGGGGTTGGGTCAGGTAATGTGTTTCTGGGTCAGTTTGTTGCATAAAATTCTATCTTTAACCATGTATGTGCTTCTAAAAGGCAGATGAAGTGGACCAACTAATATTATCAGTATTTTCTATACTAAATTAGCACAAGAGATCAAATTGAGATTCATGTACATAAAATGGATCTGAATTCAATCATATTATATGATTGCAGTAATTTCATACGATTAAACTTCAAAATATTACAAAGAAGATCAATTACGACGGAAAAAAGTACGTAAACAATAACAGCTCAAGTATTAGATACGATGCTCTTAAAATAATATAGAAGTAAAAGACCCCCAACATACACATCATTATGCAGAGACCACTAAACACCCCGCTTACAGTGTGCGCATATAATGTATATATATGTATGGGCCCTTGGGGGCAAAAGTGAAGCACTAACTTTAACGTTATTTTACTAATTTCATGAAAATAATGTTAAAAGTGATGGACGGTCAATAGCATGTGGTTGAGTTGATAGCCGGAAGACAAGGGGTACATGCACCAATCGGTCTTTATCACTATTTGCCGAGTGTTATGTGCCTTATGTCCAAGGCTTGATGCAAACTACGGAGCCAGAGCCAGAGGTCTCACTGGAAGCAGCCTCTCTATTCCTACGGGGCAGAGGTAAGGCTATCTACATCTTACCCTCCTCAAACCCTACTTTAGCTTTGCTATTGGTTGGATTTACTAAGTATGATGATAATACAGAGACCACTAAAAGCAACAAAGTAGAGAGCACCATGAAGGATTACGCTCAAGTGAAGTTTCAATTATGTGAGATCTCTTCATTGTAGATTGTAGACATAAAACAATCAAATGGACTTCATAAGTTCATATATAAGTAGGGTTTTCTTTTTCAGTCCACCTTTCGACCTTCAGAGAATATATACTATATACATATGGACCAAATAGACCATCAAAATAATAAAGGCCCGACTAGACTTGATTTTGAGAATAATATATTAGCAAAGAAACAAATTTAACAAGAAAAATCACATCCTTAAATAGGTTACTGTACAAGTTGAGATGAAGATGGTAAAAAAACAATGCTTAAGAACTAGGGGGAGACAAATAATTATGACTCTCTCCAACAACTTCTACATGCCAACTCCAGAATCGGTTACATAAATATGTGAGGATTTAATCATCCAATATGGAGTGGAGTAAGAAAACATGCCAGTAAACCATGACTTTGTTAAATGTACCAGATTCCATTCTTAGAATTACCATGTGGCAAGCACTAAAAACAGCTTCAGGTTCAACACTTAAATGTCAACGGATCGAAGGAATTTTCTAATTGTATAGTTGTATTATCTTGTTATCCTTTCTTCATCTAACAACATGAACCAACCTTACACCCACAAAACCATAAATGAATGTTGACTTGGTTTCACCTTCAAAAACGAAGATGGATCAAGTTGTTTTGGAAAAACCGATACCTGAATCAAACTTTAAAAAAGTTATGACTGTTCCAACTTCAAACAAATGTACTGCCACTTTATACTAGTTTGTAGCATAAATGGCCTCTAAGACTAAGGATCTGTTCACTTTTGAGCACTGATAAATCAAAGGAGTTTTATATGTTGCATATATACATTGGAAAACATGCATACCATGTTACATCTATAAAAGGGGGACGCAGTGATTCATTTTTATATGATGTATGTGCTATGTAATACTAAGAATGTAAACAGAGTGGAAGCAAAGACTACAATATTTGTATCGGATAAAACTTTAAATCTGATTACCACATTCCATCCAGAATATGGTGAACTTCCACATCTTCCTTTGGTGAAATTATGAGGTTATATGAATGTCAAAATGCATTCAAACCATAGGACCAAAATTCCAAGCATGTAAATAAACACTAAAACCCGAGGGGAACAACACAGTAACAAAAAAAAAAGAAAATGAAAAACCCCATCAAGGCATCAACTACTATCAATGATAAGGCTATGTGTTGTGGTTACCTTGGTTTTAAATTGCATGATGCGCTCCGATGCGATGGTCCAAAAATCCGATGCATGATGTGAGTGCATCACATATGCAATGCGTTCTTTATAATAAAGATACTAAAAAATTAATTATACATCATAACTACCTATAAAAGCATACTTAAGCTAGAAAAACTCATGTAAATAAAAACATACTTAAACTAGAAAAACTCGTGTAATAAGAAGATAAAGAATTGTGCTTTTGGTTCAAATCAAGCATACTAAGATATTAATTATACATAGTGGTCACAACTAAAAGAGCAGATTAAAAAATAAGTCAACAGCCACCAAAAAAAAACAGTAGCAAAAAACATAACAGTAAAAACAGCAAATTATACATATGGGACCCAAGACAACTAGCAAGCCTGATCTGGTGTAGAAAGTAAAAAAATCATATTGTGCGCATCATAGTGCATTATGAGTAATGCAGCGCAATATCCTAGCATCATGTAAACGCACTGCAGCATATGTAGCGATGCGATCGCATTGGCACATCAGCGCATCACGCATTATGCGCGCAATTTAAAACCAAGGTGGTTAGTGAGTGTGAGTAAAAAAAATACCGCCACGTAGACGGTGGGTGTGGTGACACTCACTGGGTATGTTATGGCTAGTGAGTGTGATCCATAAATCTTGTACTATAAAACATAAGAAAGTGAGATAAAGAGATGACACAACTTGATTCGTTCATTAATAAAAAAGTAGAAAACGAGCTCCCCTCGCCCCACACCTATCACCCCGCTCCCAGGAGTGGGGTTTCATACCGTGACGGGGCTGAGGTGGCACTCATGGCCCTTGCTTCACGCCCACAACACATGGCCTAAGAAACCGTTCAGATCTCAACTAGCATACTAGCATGCAACCAAAAATCATATGAAAATGAAGACTTTTGAGTTTAAATTGATAATGATAACGAAACAAATGAATTGACATTGATCTGCGAGGATGCAAGATGACATCCAAACACTACATTAACATTTGCAAATAACTTGATAAACCAGCATCAACAAAAATAACTAAACTTGAAGCTACTGACTTTATTCTTGCAAAACCCCAACAAGAACACTTGAACTTGAAACAACCAAGATAGAATTGCCCTTCGATCCCATCAAATTTGAAACAAAGTGATCAACTTAATTAGATGTTTGTCAAATCCAAAACTAATATCTGAATCAACATGACAGCGAGTAGTTCTAGTGCGTCTCTTGGTTCATTCCAAAAAGAACCAAATTGTTCGAGGCATTTTATCGAACAGTTGGGGAGCATAACACAATTCTTTTAACTAATCAGCAACGGTATAGTGTACGTACATTTACTACTAACTACTGTAAGAAAACACTAATTGCAGTAGAAAGTCGCTCACTTTAACTTACTATCAGATGGAAGTACGGTATAGAGAAACTTACTGCGATTTGGATGGCTTGATCCACGGTAACAGCAGATGAAGATATAAAGGAGGATCGACGTGAAGAATATACTCCGGCGAGCGGAGATCGATGCGAGATTGACGATGTCGGAGAAAGGAACCTAAAATGTCAAAAGTAGGAAAAACTCTTTTAGGGTTTTAAATTTAAAGCAATAGGTCGTTTGATATCACACCCACTAGTTTGGTTATTGATAAAGGTGTATGCCCCTTATAAAAAAGTTTTAGATTCAAGTCCTACTTATAAAAGAAAAATGGGGTTACAAGTTGGGTTAGAGGTTTTCTCACCAGTGGTAAGTCCCCATCAGTGATCCAAATTTGCCATTAAAAAAAAGGTTGTTTGATAGTTGTTTTTTTTCTATAGCGATTTTGTTAGACACCCGCCCCGCCTAGCAAGATGCCAGGAAGGGCCCCAAAACAAGAAAGAAGACTTACATTTTATAGGAATTCCAATCCTTCCATTTTAGGTCCTGTCATTTGCCTCTATTTTTAACCCAAAGAAAACTAGAACATTTAACATCATTGAACATAACGGAAATACAATGCTTCTTTCCTTGGAACACCCCCTCGTTTATGATCTTACATATAACCCAACAAGTGGTAAGGATGATCGCATAGAACACCGACTTGAGTTTTCTATCAAAGTGCGAGTCTTCCACCACTTGAAGAAGATCTTCCAACTCAAACATGTAAATACCGCAACCTTGCACCAAGCTGAAACCCGACTCCATAGTTTCGTTGCCACTTCGTCGTGAAAGAGCATCCTTCGTAGCAATCCTCCCCTTCAGAGCCCTCCAAAGAAATATATTGATATTTTTCGGCACCAATTTATTCAAAGGCATAATGATACCCTCAAACGGGGAAAATCATTGAATAAGCTTCTTGAGACTTCCCACCGAAAACTCCCCAGTATCATATCCAATCCACCTCACTCGTTCGTCGTTAAAATCGAAAAGATTAACAACATTTAATCTCCACTGACTTAACGCCTCCAAACTTCTACATATATTGTTCCACACACCACCGATCTCCTTTCTTCTGGGCAAAACACATCAATCCCGCTTTTCGTGTGAATATAATCAATCACCAATCTCCACAGCCTATGTGTTTTGTTAAAGTATCTCCAGCTCCACTTAGCTAACAGGCAAGTGTTAGCCACCGCAAAAGGAATGAGACCAAGTCCACCAGCCTCGATCAGTTTGGCCACCTCCTCCTTGCTAACCCAATGAATACACCTTTTAGATCCGTTTTCACCACCCTAAAGAAAACGATACCTGGTCGCTTCGAGCTTCTCAACGACTCTAACCGGGAATTTATAAATAGAGAAATAATATGTTGGTAGACTTTCAAGAACCGCTTTAACAAGCACTAGTCTACCACCGATAGATAACCGAGCCGCCTTCCTTCGAGAAAGTCTCTTCTCGGATATTTTGATCACCTCATCCCAGCTTTTAACCCTACTCATATTTGCACCTGCCATTAAGAGTTACCTTTAGATGAAATCATTAATAGTCTTATGAAGGAGAACAGAGAAGAATATGACTTCTGATGGTATTAAGAGGTTACCGCTTAATCATCCAGTATCTCTTAAACCTCTTAATCATTCAGAGACATCATTAAGAGCTTTTTTTCCCACCATGAAAAAGTAATCCAAACAGCTTTTTTTCAAACTCATTTTTTAAAAAGTTATAAGCCAATAAGCACTTTTAGCAAAAAACACTTATCCACTTATATAAGTAATCCCAAATGTTTTGGTCAAAAATTACCGAAGTAATTAAATGACCAAACTTTGATTATGAGGTAGTGTGCTTGATCAAATTGGTAAAAGACATGTAAAATGTATATAATGACACGAGGATGTAACGAGGGAAAAATCCGGAATCCTGTGAGTTTCCTCTAAGGATCTTGGCAAAAAACCTTAGGAGCCGGCCTGAATAGCCTGCTTCCTAGCAATTTTATTGATGAAAATAAAAGATTACAAGTGTTTGAGCAAGGATGATCGATGTATCTAAGTGTTACAGTTGAATACTATCCAGAGCTAAAGTGTGAGCGTTGTATGTTTTCTAGATCGATCATTACCTTGTATATATAGCTAAAGATACACTTAACTAACTTTCCGGGATACCTAGAATTCTACCACTAAGTTAAATGACCATTATACTTCATTCTGTCCACATAGTCCACGTCTTTCAGCCGTTGAACGAATCTTTAGCTCATGGTTGCATGTTTAACAAACATGCAATCAATTAAACACGAGGGCAAATAATAGAGGTTAGTTATTAAATCGAATTCAGGATACTTAACCTGTCAGGATTTCGAACTCATATGAGGATACTGAATCGCTTGAGCTTCCGTCAAGGATCCTAAAACACTAGCCCCAACATTAGCCACTTGAATTTGACAGTTATGATAAGATTTACAGTTGTGAAATTCAAATTATTTCAAATTAAACTCATGGCATGATGACGGGTGAGAGAAGCTGAGATGTGACGTCTGTTAGGGGTTGATTTTCAGGATGCTCAACAAGAAGCTCAAGCAGCTCAGGAATCCGAAGACAATCTGGGAATCCTATCAGTTCAGGTATCCTAAATGTAAGATATATACTTAACCTCTATTTTTCCTCGTGCTTAATTGTTTGCAGGTGGTAACGGACTCTCAACTAACTCCTAAAGACTCGGACTGAGCTGAATAATACGTGGATCAGTGGGTCGATCCTGCTTCAACGGTCAAGAAAGTGGGAAGAAGAGATCCCCGGAATCCCGGACAGTTAGTTAGTTTGTTTGTTATATATTAAATCGAGGATTCGATCAATAGGAACACACACAACGCACTCTCTAGCTCAATTACCACTGCAAAAACATTGTATCACATAGTTCTGATCGATCAAACCTCCAACCCTTTGTAACTCTTTATTTCTTTATCAATAAGATTGACTAGGTAGCAGGCTATTCGGCCGGCACCCGAGGTTTTTATCCAGGATTCCTAGAGGTAACTCGAAGGATTCTGGAGTTTTCCTCGCTAAATCATTGTGTCATCGTCCTAACTTGGATTATTTGTTCACTTAAACATTAAGCACACTACCTCACATTCTAAGTTTGGAATACAAAATTACTTTGTGAATTTTTGACCAAAACAGTTTGGCGCCCACCGTGGGGCAAGTGGTACTTCGTCTTAAGAAAATTCCATTCATCATCCGCTCTGTTTGATCTCCAATCCTAAAAATGTCAAACCAACAGAAAGTTGTTTCGGCCTCTACATCGTCTTCCATTCCTCCTCTTCCTTCCGCTCCGGGAAGCCAGAAGAAAAATAATGACCGACTGAAGAGAGTGGACGAGCAGCCGAGAAAAACTGACTATCCGTCTTCACAGGATCCCAGGTTCAATCTATTGATCCCGTTATTACTAACAATGATTTGTTTGCTATGATTAGACAGGTGAAAAGTCAAATGGATCAACAAGAAAAGACCAATCAAACGGTGATGAAGGAGATTGACGAGCTTAAGAAGTCTAAGAAACCTATGGAGGAACAAAGTCCTCTATTTCCCAGGCATCTCGACTTCAATGCTTCGGGATCCTTAGATCCGTCTCGCTACAATTACAAATCAGCACCAGGCTTCACTAGAGCCCCTACAATGACTTCTCAGGCCGCTGGGTATGCAAGGAGTAATGCTGGATTCTCAGGAGCTGTCCCACCAGAATCCTCGCAGTCGCGCTACAAGGATCCTTGGATTCCGCTACCGTCGGGATCCTTAGCCACACAATCTCAAGGATATCCCTTTTCTGCTAGGAATCTAAGCCAAAATCCCCAAGGATATCAATACTCTAATCCTTCTGTTTCTGCAGGAATCTTCAAGACCAGCTCCTCAGATGTGCATGATGGCGACTTCATCCCCATGTAAACACTACAGATCCAAGCATCCCAACGAGCTATGGATATAATCCCAGGATCCCAGTCAAGAATCCTGGCCCAGGTAATGTGCCTAATTTAGTCCCTGTCGTTTCTAACCAGGGTGTTCCTTGTGATGCAGGTATCCATCCAAGTATCGCCAGGGAGCTCTAGAAGTTGAAAGAGATGATATCGAGTGTTCCAGGGATCCTGAAACCTATTCCTGAGGTTCCTCTGGAAAGCCACAAGATCTCTAGGTTTACTTGGCCAATTTCTGAAGTTGAGATCCCGAAACGCTTCCAAACTCCAAGCATGAAGCTTTACGATGGAACTACGGATCCTGAAGAACACGTGGCACATTATATGGAGCGTATGGAGATCAATCCCATTCCGACAGAAATCAAAGAAGCCTGTCTATGCAAAGGCTTTGGTTCAACCTTAACGGGACCA
Organism: Deinandra increscens subsp. villosa; assembly: GCA_039602395.1. Taxonomy (NCBI): domain Eukaryota; kingdom Viridiplantae; phylum Streptophyta; class Magnoliopsida; order Asterales; family Asteraceae; genus Deinandra; species Deinandra increscens. Next base: position 28,206,934 of record JBCNJP010000025.1, read on the forward strand.
ACCATGAAATTGCTACTGAGCATTCCTCCTAACACTATTACATCATTTTCTCATTTAGTTAATTCAATTTTCTTGCAGCAGAACCTTTGAGAAGCTCACAGGTGACCTGTACCAAATAGTTCAGAAGCCAGATGAGCCGCTCAGGGAATACATTGCCAGATTCGGACGAGAATCTCTTGAGATTCCTAATCTAGATATGGCAGCAGCCGTAGAAGCATTTAAAATGGGGCTCTCTAAAAATTCACGTTTTTATGACAATCTTGTCATGACTCCTTGCAGGAATCTTAACGAAGTACGCAGCAGAGCCTTGAGTTTTATCCGTCTGGAGGACGAAAAAAAGATCCACCAAAGGCTGGACGTTCCTAAGTATGATCCTAATAGTAAAAAGGCAGAATCCCCCGGGAAGCCATATAGATCTCGTCCATACTCCAAGCCGGAAAATCACAAAGTCAATGATGTTGACCAGGATGATGATGATGAGGAGTATCCTAAGGTATCTGAGTATTGTTTTTCTGTTGACATTGGTGGCCTAATGTGTGCAATGCAGGATCTTGGTGAAAAGGCAAGATGGCCTAGAAAGAATGATAAACAGGGATCCTGGAAAGACAAGACCAAGTGGTATGCCTTCCATAAAGATTTTGGCCACCTAACAGATGAATGTATAACACTGCGAAAGAAAATTAGCTATCTACTCAGCAAGGGGAATCTTAAAGAATTGATAGGCAGAAAGAATATCAAGACTCAAGAAGCCGACAAGGTTCCTCGGAGAGCAGCTTCTCCACCCCAGGATGCTCAAATAATCAACTTCATCTCAAGAGGCTCAGACATCTACGGCACTTTGTATTCCTCAGCCAAGAAGCATGCTAAGGAATCCAAATCTGAACAGGGTGACAGACCTATCCGGACGTCCACCCTAACTCAAGACAAACTCATATCCTTTGATGAGAGCGACCGCTCCCATGTTCAGGATCCTCATTATGATAGTCTTGTGGTTACTTTATGTATTTCTAACCATTTTGTTCACATGATCCTGATTGATAATGGAAGCTCAGTAAACATAATCCGTCTTGATGTGCTCAAGAAGATGGGGATCCCGGAAACTGAAATAGTCGCAAGATCCTCTGTCCTGGTTGGCTTCAGCGGTGAAACTAAAAGCACAGTTGGGGATATCAGGTTGCTGGTATATGTAGAGAGGGTAAACTCTATGCAAAAATTGTGTGTTATATATTCTCTCTCTTGTTGCAATATTATTCTTGGCAGGCCATGGATTCACGATATGAAGGCAGTCCCTTCAACTTATCACTAGTGTATCAAGCTTCCTACACCCTGGGGAGTTGTGAGGATTGAAAGTGACCAGCAGGAAGCCAAGAATTGTTATTCAACGTCGATGAAGAACACCACTAAGGTGACGAAGGGATAGCAATTACAGAAAAGGGCACTTGAAGTACAGGAGGACAGGGAGCTTGATGTCAAAGAAGTGCCTCTAGACCCTGGGAATCCTGAAATCAAGGTGCTCGTAGGAACAAGCATCCCAACGAATGTTGAGCAGGAATTACTCCAGCTTCTCCAAGCCAGGACTTCAACTTTCGCCTGGAAGCATGAAGACATGACAGGTATCCCTAAACATGTAATTACTCATAAACTTGGTTTAGATCCTTCTTTCAGGCCTATACAGCAAAAAATGAGGAATTTCGCTCCCGAGAAGAATATAATCATCCAGGAGGAAGTTGACAAGCTTCTCAAAACCAAGATGATTAGAGAAGTCAAATATCCTAGGTAGCTAGCGAACGTGGTGGTGGTCCAGAAGAAGAATGGAAAGTGGAGAGTTTGTGTTGATTACACAGACTTGAATAAGGCCTGTCCTAAGGATCCTTTTCCACTTCCCCATATTGATGCTATGGTGGATGCCACGGCTGGTGTGACACCTCGTCCGAAAAACCTAGGTCAAACCTCTCTCATTTGACTTTTAATTAAGTTTTAATGTGCATTAACCGATCTGATTACTGTTTAAATTGTTAAGACTGTGCCTGACTGATAACTGATGACGTAAATCTAATCCCGCGTTTGTACTTAAAGGGTATACCCGTAACTTTCATAAAGATTCCATGGATTAATTATGGAATTTAAATAACAAGAAAATAAATATAAAATGTATTTTTATATTTTATCCGGAACCGGTGTCGTACACTTGTATAACCGACACGGAAAACTGTTAAGCGATCGTATGTTTAAAACTATTCGGTTTTAAACAACCTGGACGATCGAGCTTAAAACCTGTCACGAATTGACAAACTGAGAACGTTAACCGTAACCGTGTGAAAACTGAAAAATATAGCTGATTTCTGAAAAGCTGTTATAATCAACTTAAACAATTGTTTTTATGAAATAAAAACATCAGAAACTGAAACCGTTGTCAAGACTTAAGCCAAACTCCAACCGAACACCCAATTGGGCTCGACTTGGCCCAATAGGCCCAATAAGCCTAAAACAATAAAACCGAACCTGAAACTTTGACCCATTACTCAAACGTGATACTCCGAATAATCGTGGCGACCCGTAAGCTCAACCGATGCATAACGGGCCCAGGCCTCGAACCGGGCGACCCGTTTGGGCCCGTACGGCCCAAATCTAACGAACCGGCTCAAATACATTCTTTCTTTTAATATTTGGGCCCAATATAAACCCCAAGCCCAATGAATAAATTTTCAATTGATTGGCCCGTCAACTTTGCAACTTTTATAAAAACTTGTTACTACCCTTTTAACTTTTATAAAAATTTGTCACCGACTTGTATAACTTTTACACTTTTATTATTCATAAAAGTTATGATTTTCACATTTGCCATCCTTTATATATTTTATAAAACTTTACACTACTCAAACCATTTTATAAAAACATGGCAAAGTTTTATAAAAATATGGTCATTTTTTTTGGTTGGTAACTTTTATGGTGGAAATATAACCACATCTACATTCTCCTTCACCACTCATTCCACCTACCATCCTCCTTTTTTCTTTCTTTTTGACAGAGAGACAAGAAACCACCCACCATTATCCATCTCCTTCTACTTTTCTGCCGTTAACCACCATCACCGGCCACCCTTGTTCTTTTTTTTCCGGTGAGGAGACCACAACCGACCAAACACCACCTTTGTCTCTCTTCTTCTTACTCCTGTCGAGGACCACAGCAACCGCCACCACTCCTTCCCGTTTTCCTGTTTCCGGTGAAAGACCACCACACCACCACCACCTAGCCGCTGCTGCCACCAGACCAGCCGCCACCTCCCTCTCTTTACTCTGCCGTGAAACAGCAACAATCTCCGCCATCACTGCTGTGCACCGGCAGCTGATTCTGATCGGAGACCAACAAGCCCCGTCACCTTGCTCCTGCCTCCGTCTCACTACTGCTGCTGTTTCGTCACAGCCGTTGCTATGCCACCCTGCTGCCGCCACGCAGTGCTGCTGCACTGCAGTGGGCAGCCGTGAGCCACCACCCGTCGCCACCATCTCCTCCCCTTCTCTTCTTTTTCCCCGGCCAACAACCAACCACCGCCACCAACCTACTATTGCCTCGCCGCCGCCGGAGCTGCTGCCTCGCCACTACTGCAGTCGTGAACCACTGAAGCGAACCACCCCATTTCTCATTTTATTTCGGTTCTAACTCCTATCCGTTGTGTGTCCTTTTAACCGTTTTCATTTACAATCTTATACGTTATTAGCATCCCGAATGATTCCACGAGTCTTGACAACTAATCGATAAAACCCGACTTTTTCTAACGATCAAAATCACCTAAACTATTTTCCTTATTTTCTTAAACCTTAATGTTGTAAGGTTTGAAAATGTGTTATTAAGAGGTGTTCATCCATGGAAAATATATATGACTTAAAGCTTAAAACTTGTTAACTTATATCATCATCTTATATTTTCTAGCACTAAAGTGTAGTGTTTTGTTAAACATAAAAACCCATGGTTAAATTACAAGTTAGTTGTCTAATTTAACCATTTGGTTATTTCATGATGTTTAACATATATTACATGGTTAGATATTGTTATTATGATGTTTTTGTATGTTATATATTGCTAGAATTGTTAATTATGATTTTAGTAGTTAATCATCTCGTTTACGGATTAATATACGTTATTAACAATTATCATGGACTAAAAATGGTGTTAGTGACACAATGGGACTAATATGGATTTTAGGATGTGTTCACTAAATCTATGGACATAAAATCATAGCTTAAAACATTTTTAATAAATTGTTATGGTTTAATAACAAAGTTGGTAATTTTATAAAAATTACTTGGATAAAATAAACCATAAAATCTCATCATGGAATTTATATACAAAATGGTCACATTTTATAAATATATAATTTCTAAGAAAACAAGACTTAAAATGCTTGTTTTGGATTTTATAGAAAATAAAATGGATAAAAATATATATAAATATATTTTTATATCAAAAATGACAAAAGAACATATTTATGTCACTTGACATAAAAAGTATAAAATCTTGGACTTTATATAAAAGTGGAAAATATTTTATGTTGGAGAATTTTCTATAAGAAGTCTTTAATTTAAAACCCTAACTTTATTTGATAAATAAAGTTATTTAGAAATGATTTTATAAAAATAAGATCAAAAGACTTATAGAAACTATGAAAAACATATTTTTGATTATTTTAAATAAATCAAAATAATCAAACCGTTTTAACCGGATCAAATGTTTATTCTTAAACGTTTGGAATTGAAACAAAATCTTTAAACGATTTAAAAATGTTTTACGACGTAATAAATCGTAAATAATTATTTTCAGCAAATAGTTATCCTTATGAATTTTAAAACCCTAATTTGAGTTAAAATCATTTTGGTTTGTTAATATAATTATTTTTAATAATAATTCTATTTACATTAACTCAAAACCCTAATTTTCAAAACATGAGTTTAGTATTAAAATAACCTTTAATATTTACCTACTTGTGTTTAATCATTAAATCTTTAACTTGTAATAATTTGATAAATTATTCCAACAAGTTAGAATAATTATTTCGATAATAATTATCAACTCTAGTTATATATATTATAACTTAATGCGATTAAATATTCAATCGATCGAACGAACTTAAAAATAATAATAAATATTATTATTTAACACAATGTTCAAGAATTGATTGAACTGGCCTTCATGATACGTGATCATATGCTCATTACATGTATTCAATTTACATAACTGCCTACATACGTGAACATTAGCATTTACTGATTTTAAACTGATTAACGAACGGGTTTTTCAAACGCTACAAACGGGATTATACGTCAAGACTTGACCGGTATCATTTGGGTAACGTTCGTTACTCAAATGATTAAGTGGACCCTTATGCATGTTGTCTTATGTTTTATTAGGACGTTACTTGCTAGTTGTCACTCGGCAATCCATCATCATCACTGAATCAAGTGAGTTTCACGGCCCCTTTTCTTTACAACTGTTTTACACTTATGGGGGAGAAATCATGAACTGATCAAATGCTTTTTACTTAATGTTATGGTTTACCTGTTAGCCGTATGACTACATGTTCCATTCCGTATCCCAAACTATGGTACAGAAACGTTTAAAACGTTTGTACAACTGAATCCCACTATTAATTGAATTCGATTAGTTCTGCTCGAAACGATAACTAGTGAATAGATCTATTTGGGTTGACAACCCTGCCCAGATTGGTAGCTCCAATCCTGACTTCGTACATTGTCAAGGGGTACACGTCAGTTATTCTTTCCTGTTCGGTATTCTTGGGATAGAATGCTATGAGTGGGTAATCCGTTAGTATTCGAATTTGAGGTTCATGGTAGGATCATACAACCAAGATAGTAAACCAACGTAACATTTAAGTATACCGTAAACTGTTATTCCAACATACTGTAACTGTTATTCCAACATACTGTAAACTGTTTTCACAAACTTACCATAGAACCATAAACCTGTGAACCTCACCAACTTTATGTTGACCTTTTAAACTCATGATTTCTCAGGTATCTAAGCTTATCATGGAAGACGTGCAAATGGGGCTTCACTGTAACTTTCGACCCTGCTTCATCGGAGTCGTAGTCCCGACCTATCTTAAATAAACTGATTTATTATTTCAATATCAATCTAAGACTTTTATTCAAATGTAAGACAATATCATTTCACCATGACTTTCCGCTGCAACATGAATGGTATTATGTTTTAAATTACGTTTGGATTTAATAGAAGTTGTTCTGTATATCTGCGACTATGATTCCGTCTCGCTCACACCCGAATCCGTTGATCGGGGTGTGACAGCTGGTCACGAGATGCTCACCTTTATGGATGCCTCAGCAGGATTCCAACAAATTCAGATGGAACCATGCGACCAGGAGCATACGACATTTATGACTCCAACAGGTATATATTGTTACACTGCTATGCCCTTTGGTTTAAAAAATGCAGGTTCCACCTACTAGAGGCTCGTTAATATGATGTTCAAAGAGCAACTGGGGGACACGATGGAAGTCTACATAGATGACATGGTGGTGAAATCCAAAAAAGCTGAAGATCATGTCAGGGATCTCCAAACTGCCTTCGATATCCTTGATCAATATAACATGAAGCTCAACCCCTCCAAATGCCACTTTGGGGTGCGAGCTGGAAAATTCTTAGGATACATGTTTACCGAAAGAGGATCGAAGCAAGTCCGGAGCAGATCAAAGCAATCCTAAATTTGAAGTCTCCGTCGAATGTAAAAGAGGTACAAAGGTTGACAGGAAGAATCGCAGCACTCAACAGGTTCATTTCAAGATCCTCAGAAAAAAGTAAAGATTTCTACGATATCCTGAGGAAAAACAAAAAGTTCGAGTGGACTGAAAAGCACGAAGAAGCTCTCAGATGCCTGAAAGACTACCTGTCAGCAGCCCCGCTATTGATGAAACCAGAAGATGGGGAGCCGCTATATGTATATCTCTCTGTTTCCGGAAGCTCAATCAGTGCAGTCCTGGTAAAAGACCATCGAGGTCAGCAGCATCCGGTGTATTATGTAAGTAAAACTCTGCTAGACGCAGAGTCCAGGTATTCTCACCTTGAAAAATTAATTCTAGCTCTTATAATGGCTTCCACTAAACTCAAACACTATTTTGAAACCCATACTATAATTGTGATATCTAACTATCCTATCAAGGCAGTTCTCAGGAAGCCGGAAATGTCAGGAAGGATGGCTAAGTGGGCAGTCAAGCTGAGTGCCTATGACATCAAATATGAACCAAGAACAACAATCAAGTCCCAAGCCCTGGCGGACTTTGTGGCTGATTTCAGCAGTGACATAGAACCAGAAGTTGAAAAGGAAGTCCAGCAACTTGAAAAGCTCAAGGAAGACTGGATCCTTTATACTGACGGCTCCTCAAATGTTAGAGGAATAGGACTGGGCATCCTGCTAAAATCACCACAGGGGGACATAATACCTCTATCCATATCCTGTGAATTCTAGGCTACCAACAATGAAGCTGAGTATGAAGCTTTAATTGCTGGATTACAGCTGGCCAGGGATATGGGAATCCTGTCTATACAAGTGTTTGTTGATTCTCTCTTATTGACTAACCAATTTAATGGCTCTTATGCAGTGAGAGGGGAGAATCTGATCAAATATCTTGAAATTGTTAAAAATTGTCTCTATTTTTCAAAAACTTTATCATTTCGCAGGTACCAAGAGAAGATAATGCAGAAGCCGATGCCTTGGCAAACTTGGCTTCATCGCTCAGGATCCCTGAGAATATCAAGATTCCAATAACTCATATCCTGACACCAGCGATAGCTCAACAGGAAGCTCAGGCTGTTGACAATAATGCAGGTGCAAATGTTGAGAATCCTGGAGATGCTCAGGAATCCTGGACTTACCCGATCAGGAAGTATCTTAAAGATGGGGAGATTCCCAAGGGCGAAAACCCCAGAGCCTTTCGCACAAAGGTAGTACCTTATACTATTATTAATAATATCCTATATAGAAGATCTCTTGCAGGTGTCTACTTAAGGTGCCTAGAGAAGTCAGATTCTCTTGAGGTGCTCGAAGACATCCACAGTGGAGATTGTGGGAACCATACCGGGGGCAGGGCACTGTTCTCCAAAGTTCTTAGATTCAGATATTATTGGCCAACTATGAAGAAGGACGCCGCGAGCTTCTCAAGGAAATGCGATGCTTGTCAAAGGCATGGCAATATCCTCCACCAACTCGCTGAGCATCTGCATCCTATAGTATCCCCATGGCCGTTTATGAAATGGGGCATGGATATTGTGGGTAAACTGCCAAAGGCTCCCGGAGGAAAGGCGTTTATGCTTGCCATGACGGATTACTTCTCCAAGTTGATTAAAGCAGAAGCCTATGTTCAAGTGAGAGAGAAATAAGTGATATCCTTCATCAAAAGGAACATCCTCACCAGATTTGGGATTCCGGCAGAAATCATATGCGACAATGGCTCCCAGTTTATCGGCAAAACAACTACAAGCTTTTGTGAAAGCTGGGGCATCAAGATGATCACTTCAACACCTGTTCATCCCCAAGCTAATGGGCAGGAAAAATCCAGCAATAAGATCATCATCAACAACCTCAAGAAGAAGCGGGGATCCAAGAAAGGGAAATGGGCTGAGGAGCTGCCGTTTGTGCTTTGGGCAGATGGAACCACACCTAAGAATGCTACTGGCCAAACGACATTCTCATTAGTGTTTGGAGCAGAAGCTGTGATCCCTACAAAGATGGTACTCCCAACGGCCAGAGTCAACTGCCAGGATCCTGAAACTAACAGCCAGAATCTCCTTTAGGATCTCGAAACAGTTGAGGAGCTCAGAGATATGGCCAAAATCCGGATGGCATCTTATCAACAACGGATAGCAAAATTCTACAACAAGAACATCAGGCTAAGAAGATTCCAGGTAGGTGACTTGGTCTTGAGGAAGGCTTTTCAAAATACTACCAACCCTGTTGATGAGAAGTTAGCACCCAAGTGGGAAGGCCCTTACCTTATAGATTCCGAAGAAGGAAAGGGGGTATACCGTTTGGTAAATATGGAAGGAGAACCTCTATCAAGAGCTTGGAATTTCGTCCATCTTAAAGCGTATTTTATGTGAGAATCTCGTTGAGAATCTTGGGCAGATCCCAAGGATCCTCACTGTCTGAATATTGCAAGGTATGTCTACTAATCCTATTTGAATTTATTCTTAATATTCTTATAACACATTACTGACTTAAGCACCGGAGTGGTGTTAGCTATGCTAACACCCACCCCTCACCAAGTATTGAGTGTTTTACAGATTTTGAGAATCCTAGAGTATTTCGGGTATAACCCCAGTTAGAGGCTGATCACCTCTTCTACGCTTAAGGCATCCCGCATGCCTTCTAAGGTTTGAGAAGCTGACTCTTCTCCTACGATTAGGTAATCTCCAGTAGCGCACGACCCTCGCCAGGAGCGCACGTTGTCCACCAGTATGCTCAAGGTGGCCGGACCAGTCCACTCCAGGGGTGGCTGACAATCTTGTCACTGGAGGCTGCTGGGAGGATTCTCAAGGTTTATAACACTGACGTGTTATCTAAGGTTTTGGCATTTACATGTCACTTACGTTGGCTTAGTCCCAAGTTTCCCGGGCTTGTCCCCAGAATTGCATGGGCTTGTCCCCAAAATTATATGGGCTTGTCCCCAGTATCGTCTTAGTCCCAAGAATCCCGGGTGTAACCCCAATATATTATAAAATCTATGTAGAAAGTGTCCTTGGTTGTTAGCCGGGATCCTTCTACTGTTTGTTTTACAGGTTTCTAAAGGCAGATGCTGAAAAGATTCTACCAACCTATTCGGTCAGGATTTTTGTACGAATCCTGAAGGAAGACACTCAGGAGGTTGTAAAACTCGACATGAACATGATTCTTGTTAGAATCTCGAGGCCAGCACTCTAATACCTATAAGGTAACTCGTTAGGATTCCTACGAGGATCCCAGGTAGGATTCTCGATTATGCAAAGGATGTTGCCTAAGGTAAATCTAACAGGTCAGGGTGTTATTATGGTTATTTCATTTAACTTATTTGACCTTGGCCGTATACAGGTTTCTAATTTCACTTCAGAGTTAGTTGATTCATTCAACTCGTTTAAGACTTATAAGATTTTTTTTTTAGATTAACTATTTAAGACAAATTTCTAGAAGGCGCAAATAAAATACGAAACACATTTAAAATAAACAAAACGTGGTAATATTATTAACATACTGAAGCTGGATTTGAGCTTCCCGAAGCTTCGTCCTGAAAACTTCAGGATCCCTCCACTCGGGAAGCCCATAGGTCAAAAGTCCGTTAGGAATCCTAGCTTCGTCTTGCAAACCGCAAGATCCCCCCACCAGGATCCCCAACCATTGTCTGTTGTTACTTGTTCAGTATTGTTTCAGGGAACGACAAAGAAAGAGAAATTGTTTACAAACATCACCATTCAAACAACAAAATAAAAATAAAAAATGGTCTCAGACCGTTGCAATGTCCTCATCGCCCATTGGCTTTTCAGAAGCCTCCTGCTTCTCACCATCAGCCTTCTCCTCAACCTTTTCCTCAACCTTCTCCTCTAGCTTATCCTCACCATGCACAACCTGATCACCTCTAGCAGCCTTGAGCTCGATACCCTTCTCCTTGCTGGCCGGCTTCTCAACAGCCTTCTCCAGCTTCTTTAGGGAGAGCTTCCAGGCATCCACCATCCATTTGGAACAGGTGAACCCCTCAGCCCCGGCTTCTGCAGCCATCTTCAGCATTACCTGAAGCACACTGCGGTCAACCGACTGCTTGCCGATGGCAGATTCTTTCAATAATGCAGCCTCATACTTGAGACGCTGCTCATCCATTTTGTGCTCATAATGGCGGGTCTTGCCTTCAGCTATCTCCCCCTGGATACGGATGGTATCCCTAGCCTCATCCAGCTTCCTTTGGACCTCAGTAAGCCTGGTTTCCGCGTCTATGCAATAAGTGCTCAGCTGCTCGAGACCCTGCAAAAAGATGCAAAGATTAGGAATCTTAACCGGATGCCGCGCATTATCAATGTTTGGGAATCCTAAGGTACAACTTACTATTTTTATCATTGTGTGCAGGCTCAGAAGCTTGTTGCTGGTCTCAACAGGGCTCAGTCCCTCAAAGTTCTCCAGGTAAAGACGCTCTCGGAGGTCTTCCTCTTCTTGCTGGAGGAAGAAGCCTTGGGTCTGCTGGTAGGCGGCCGGATGCTAGTTACAGGCTCAGCCTTCTCATATTTTACCACCAGGAAGGAGGTTAAGTCGTCGAGGGAGAATCCAGAACCTGATCATAAAAAAACAGAAGGGGGTTGTCAATTTCAGGATGTTCGTCAACATTGCGGAGCATCAGGAATCTTAGTACTTACCAAACATGTTCGCTTGGGTATGATCGACGGAGTAGCTATGCTCACTGGCTGCGCTCTCAATAGCGAATGTCCTCTCAGCAATCGGGATCTTCAGGAAGGATGTGAGCTTCTCAACGGAAAAATTTTACCAACACTGACCAGCTTCTCGAACTTGGGAGCTGTGAAAAATAAAAACAAAAGGCAAATTAGTAACCGTTGGGATTCTTAATTAATTTGCATGGGTCGGCGTCCTACCCTTCAAAACCCACTTCTTCGGTAACTCATTGCCACCAGGAATTGATTCGCGCTTCACGAAGAAAAACTTCTTCTTCCAGTTGTGGTCATTGTGAGACGCATGAGGAATCAGTTGGGTGTTAGAGGAACGAGCTTGGAGTACGAACCGACTACAGCCGTGGGTTCTCAGGTTGTAGGCAGAACAGACCTCGGGGATTCCCATGTCCAGGTCCTTGGAGTTTTTCAGATTATCAAGAGAGAAGAGAATGCACCACACCATGGGCATTGTTTGGGAGTAAGAAAGGCCGGTGACCTCAAAGAACTTGTTTACATTGTCAGGGAAAGGGTTTGACATACCGAGAAGAAAAGGGTAATAGAGAAAACAGACCCAGGTTGCAGAAACAAAATCGGCCTTCAAGCGAGAATCGAAGTTCCGAATGACCATCGATCTCGGAATCAGACCAGAATCCTTCAACGATTGGATTTCCTGGTCGTTAAAGTCACAGGTTTCCTCGTCACAAGAGGGAAGAATCCCTTGATCAATGAAATCATCGATGTTGGGAGAAGCGGAGGAAGAAGCAGATCGAGTACCCTTTTTCTCCATTACAAAATTGAAAGAGAGAAAGAAAATCGAAACTGACCTGGTTATGGTGAAGAAGCTCAAAAGGTTTCCGTTTGAATAAAGTGAAGAACTTATGGCTTGGGTAACTAGTATTTAAATAGAGTTAGGATAGCAATCAAATAAAATGGGAAGCTGTGAATTACGTCCAATCATAACCAAATTTACCGTCTCAAACGCCGTTAAAAAGAGGGTTTGTGAATCTCGCCATCTGTAAATCTTATCCACAGCCACCGAGATTCAGGGGCAATTGTTAGGGGTTGATTTTCAGGATGCTCAACAAGAAGCTCAAGCAGCTCAGGAATCCGAAGACAATCTGGGAATCCTATTAGTTCAGGTGTCCTAAATGTACGATATATACTTAACCTCTATTTTGCCTCGTGCTTAATTGTTTGCAGGTGGTAACGGACTCTCAACTAACTCCTAAAGACTCAGACTGAGCTGACTAATATGTGGATCAGTGGGCCGATCCTGCTTCAACGGTCAAGAAAGTGGGAAGAAGACATCCCGGGAATCCCGGACAGTTAGTTAGTTTGTTTGTTATATATTAAATCGAGGATTCAATCAATAGGAACACACACAACGCACTCTCTAGCTTAATTACCACTGCAAAAACATTGTATCACATAATTCTGATCGATCAAACCTCCAACCGTTTGTAACTCTTTATTTCTTTATCAATAAGATTGACTAAGTGGCAGGCTATTCGGCCGGCACCCGAGGTTTTTATCCAGGATTCCTAGAGGCAATTCGAAGGATTCTGGAGTTTTCCTCGCTAAATCATTGTGTCATCGTCTTAACTTGGATTATCTGTTCACTTAAACGTTAAGCACACTACCTCACATTCTAAGTTTGGAATACGAAATTTCTTTGTGAATTTTTGACCAAAACAGTTTGGCGCCCACCGTGGGGCAAGTGGTGCTTCGTCTTAAGAAAAATCCATTCATCATCCGCTATGTTTGATCTCCAATCCCAAAAATGTCAAACCAACAGAAAGCTGTTTCGGCCTCTACATCGTCTTCCATTCCTCCTCTTCCTTCCGCTCCGGGAAGCCAAAAGAAAAATAATGACCGACTAAAGAGAGTGGACGAGCAGCCGAGAAAAACTGACTATCCTGTCTTCACAGGATCCCAGGTTCAATCTGTTGATCCCGTTATTACTAACAATGATTTGTTTGCTTTGATTAGACAGGTGAAAAGTCAAATGGATCAACAAGAAAAGACCAATCAAACGGTGATGAAGGAGATTGAAGAGCTTAAGAAGTCTAAGAAACCTATGGAGGAACAAAGTCCTCTATTTCCCAGGCATCTCGACTTCAATGCTTTAGGATCCTCTGATCTGTCTCGCTACAATTACAAATCACAAATCAGCACCAGGCTTCACTACAGCCCCTAAAATTATTTCTCAGGCCGCTGGGTATGCAGGGAGTATTGCTGGATTCTCAGGAGCTGTCCCACCAGAATCCTTGCAGTCGCGCTAAAAGGATCCTTGGATTCCACTACCGTCGGGATCCTTAGCCACACCATCTCAAGGATATCCCTTTTCTGCTAAGAATCTAAGCCAAAATCCCCAAGGATATCAATACTCTAACCCTTCTGTTTCTGCAGGAATCTTCAAGACCAGCTCCTCAGATGTGCATGATGGCGACTTCATCCCCATGCAAACAGCAGCCACTACAGAACCAAGCATCCCAACGAGCTATGGATATAATCCCAGGATCCCAGTCAAGAATCCTGGCCTAGGTAATGTGCCTAATTTAGTCCCTGTCGTTTCTAACCAGGGTGTTCCTTGTGATGCAGGTATCCATCCAAGTATCGCCAGGGAGCTCTAGAAGTTGAAAGAGATGATATCGAGTGTTCCAGGGATCCTGAAACCTATTCCTGAGGTTCCTATGGAAAGCCACAAGATCTCTAGGTTTACTTGGCCAATTTCTGAAGTTGAGATCCCGAAACGCTTCCAAACTCCAAGCATGAAGCTTTACGATGGAACTACGGATCCTGAAGAACACGTGGCACATTATATGGAGCGTATGGAGATCAATCCCATTCCGATAGAAATTAAAGAAGCCTGTCTATGTAAAGGCTTTGGTTCAACCTTAACGGGACCAGCCATGAAATGGCTAGTGAGCATTCCTCCTAGTTGGTTGTGGGGGAACCAAATGGAGGTGGTCTTCTCTTTTATAAGCAAGATTAGGTTTATTAACCATTGGTTAATCATGTGTTGTCAACTCCTCATGCACCCACTTAATCCAAGTGTAGGTGATTTAATTTTTTATAAACTTGTTCTATGGTTTTATTAAAGTTTAACACTTTTATAAAATATAAGGGGGTTAGGTGTTTATAAAAATCATAACTTTTTAAAATAAAAACCAAGTATAATTAAACTAGTAATGTGGTGGTTTTTATAAAAAGTTGATGGGCTAATGTTTTTATAAAATCTTAGTGGGTTAACTTTTATAAAACTCTAATGGCCCCAAGAAAACAATTTAAATAGAAGGGTGGAGGTTTGGGCCGAAGCCCAATTGGATTCAGATGGGAGAATGGGCCGTAGCCCATTTTAAATTTCGAAAATGAAACGGGCCGAAGCCCATTACAAATCGGGAAAGGGACTGGGCTGGTTGGGCCGGGTTATCGGATTCGGGCCGCGAGGAAAAAGGAAAACCAGTTTGGGCCGGTTTCGAGTGGGCCGCAAGGGAAAAGAAACCGGGTTCGGCCCAAGGCCGTTGGGCCGCGGGTTGGGCCTTCGGGTTGGGCCTTCGGGTTGGGTCAGAAGTTCGGTTGGTCGAGTCGGGTCACTAGGTAACGTTTCGGGTTCATCCGGGTCTTTTTGGGCTTATTGGGCCTAACCGGGCCCAATAGGGTTGACGGGTTACTTGTTTGGCTAGGTCTTGACAACGTAACATTTTTTATCACATTTTAAGTTCATAAAGTGTTTTAACGATTTATATCGGTTTTGATAAAATATAAAATGTCGAATTTTATATTTATTTCTTGTTATTAAAATTCCATAATTAAAATATGAAAACTTTCATATTTTACGGGTATACAACGCGGGATTTAAATTAGTTATCAGTTAATTATCGAAACTAATTCATTTAATCATATAATTAAAACATATTAACATTTAAATAAAAAAGTCAACAGAGAGAGGTTTGACCTGTTTTAGACGAGGTGTCACACAAGCTAAATCTTACAAAATCCTCAAGAACAAAAAATGGGTTTTTGCTCAGACCAAGAGCTCTGATACCAATTTTCAGGACCAAAATTTGAGCCTTTACTCATTCAACACATAGATTTAAGTGCGGAAATCATGAATCCATGATCAAATAATGTTGTTCGCTTGTTGAAATCCTTAGATTTCTATGTCTGAAACTCAAGAACACGAGGGTTTTCACACACACAAGTGCTCTCTCTTCCATAGTTGTCCAGAAGCTTATTCTAGGGTATTCTGGTGTGGCTATTTATACTAGAGAGAACATAGGTCGTCATAGCACAGATTACAAGAGAATTTTATTGAAGTTAGTGAAAATTTTGACATCAGACATGCGAAATTGCCAAGAAAAACAGTTAGATCGCCAAGAACACTTGGTGAGGTCGCCAAGACTTGGTGAGGTTGCCAAGGTCTTGGTGAGGTCGCCAAGAAGGCAATCCTGATCGCCAAGAACAAGGACCAGATCGCCAAGATCTTGGTGAGGTAGCCAAGAGCAACTCCAAGTCGCCAAGAGC
The DNA here is from genome assembly GCA_039602395.1 of Deinandra increscens subsp. villosa. NCBI lineage: Eukaryota > Viridiplantae > Streptophyta > Magnoliopsida > Asterales > Asteraceae > Deinandra > Deinandra increscens. The sequence continues at coordinate 28,222,894 of JBCNJP010000025.1, forward strand.
AACTCCAAGTCGCCCAAGGCAAATTCCAAGTAGCCAAGGGTAAACTCCAAATCACCAAGACACCATAGAAATCACCAAGTAGATCCAAAGATGATGTCATCCACGTAAACTTGAACCAGTAGCATATTATCACCCACATGCTGTATGAACAGTGTCTGATCAATCACCCCTCGCTTATAGCCATTTTCTAACAGATTGGTAGACAGGGTTTCATACCACTTCCTTGGTGCCTGATGGAGTCCATTGAGGGCCCTTTTCAGTTTGTACACCTTATTTGGAAAGGAATGATTAACAAACCCTGGAGGTTGATCAACATACACCTCTTCGTCTAGTTCACCGTACAGGAAGGCAGTCTTCACGTCAAGCTGATAGACAATTATGTTCTTAGACGTGGCATATGCTAAGAAAATCCTCATGGCTTCAAGACGAGCTACCGAGGCATAGACTTCATCATAGTCTAGCCCATCTATCTGCATATATCCTTTGACCACAAGTCTTGCCTTATTTCTTATGATTATTCCTCGGTCGTCTCTTTTATTCTTGAAGATCCACTTAACCGGAATAGGCTTCACATTAGGAGGAGTGTCTACAAGTTTCCAGACATCCAGGAGTTTGAATTCAAGCAGCTCAGCCTGCATAGCCTCTATCCAGTTATCGTCTTTCATAGCAGCAGCTACAGAAGCAGGTTCTTCTTGAGATATGAAGCGGGAAAATAGGCAAGTGTTTACTGTTCCTGATTGACTTCTGGTAACTCTCTTATTTAGTGGACCAATAATGTTAGAGACAGTGTGTTTCTTGTGAATTCCAATCTCTTCTACAGCCGAAACTGGAATATTTGAGTTTAGAGTTCCCATCTGCACATCATTATTCGGAGTATCACCAGATTCAATCATAATAGTGTCTTCTGAGTCTGAACCATTATTGACGGGTTCATTCTCAGGTTAATTTTCTGGAATTTCTTGATTTTGTTTATTTTGATTTGGTACAACTTCCTGAACGACTTCTTCTGTTATTTGGATTTCATCAGGAGTGACAGCTGGAGTAGTAGCAGATGAGGTGGAAGCTTCCGTTGATTCATTTTTCCAAGTAAAGTCAGGAAGATCATCTGAATAGATGGTATCCAGTATCAATTATGTGATTGGAGCAGAACCCTCAGGTATAGAAACATCCACATTATTAGCATCTTTTTGCATGTTTCCAGTATCACCTGAAATCACAGAATTACCAACATTAAAAGAAGAAGAGAAATTCTCTAAGTCATACATGCCATCTGAGTCAGGTTCTCTTGGATTATGGGTATGCTCGTTAAAGTTAACGTTGCATGACTCCATAATCACCTCAGTTCTTCTGTTGTACACTCGATAGGCCGCAGAGGTCATCGAGTATCCAAAACAATCGCCTTCATCTGCCCGAGGGGCAAACTTAGCTAACTGCTCTGACTGGATCAACACCGTACACGGACATACAAATGGTTTTAAGCGTTTTAGCCCAGGTTTTTGTTTAGAAAACAACTCAAAGGATGGCTTGTTGGCATGTTTGACCAAAAGAGTTCTATTCAAGACATAACTAGCAGTATTGACTGCTTCTGCCCAAAAAGATAATTTAAGGTTAGAATCCGCAAGCATCGTCCGAGCACACTCAATTATTATGCGGTTCTTTCTTTCAGCAAACTATTATGTTGAGGAGTATAGGGAGAGCTAAATTGGCGAGTGATGCCCTTCTCGTTGCTGAACGAGTCAAAGACGTGATTTCTAAACTTCGTCCCGTTGTCAGATCTGATTATTCGAACTTTCTCTCTGCAGGCATTCTCGATGCGAGTAACAAAATCCTTTAGAATTACCGGAGTCTCAGATTTTCTTTTAAGAAGAGCACCCAGGAATATCTTGAATAATCGTCAGTGATGACTAGGCAGAAAGATTTCCCCCCTAAACTCTTGATATTTACTAGTCCAAAGAGATCCAGGTGCAACTGTTGATTGTTGTTTTTCTTCCAGACGACTTTGGCTTATGAGACGTTTTGTGTTGCTTTCCCTTCGAGCATGCAACGCAGTTAACGATTTGCACGAATTCTTTGTCAGGTAACCCAAAGACATGTTTCCCCCTAACCAGGTGGTTCATGTTGCGGAAATTAACATGTCCCATATACCGATGCCACAAGGTTGAATCTTCCTCTGAAGCTTTAGCAAAGAAGCACACAACTGAACTAGACGGCTTTGCGGCATTCATGTCCAGTGCATACATGTTCCCCCTACGATTAGCCCAGAATAAAATTTGATCTTCAGGTACTTTAAAATCAGGTTTTAGAATGAAGCATTCGTGATCATCGAAGAACATTGGCATCTCATTATCACATATTTGCGACACACTCAGCAGATTGAATTGTGGTTTTGACACGAGGTTAACTTTTTCAAATGAAACTTCACCATTTGTTAAGTGACCAGTTCCAGTTATTTGACCACCTTTCTTATTTCATCCAAAAGCAACAGAACCTCCTCCAGATATCAGTTTGACATCATGCAAGAGATCCTTGTCACCCTTTATGTGCCGGGAACAACCACTATCCATGTACAACAGATTTATTGACTTCTTTCGCTGTTCTTGCACCAACAAAGAAAAGATTAGTTCGTAGATGAACCCCGGTCTTTAGGACCTTGGGTTTTCTTTGCATTTTTTTTCTTAGTCGGACGAGGAGCTGGAGTGGTGGCTTGAACAAACGACTTCTGAGGATCAGCCAATGGAGACCATGGTGCATGAGGTCTCGTGGAAATGGGAGATGGGCTGTTTACTGCTCCAGGGACTACCGGTTGAAAGTACCTGGTACTTGCACCCAAACCTCGTGTAGAGTGAGGTGTCATGCCTCTAAAGAATTGTTGGTTCTGCAAATTAGGCATGAACATTTGCTGATTATTCATGTATTCATAGTCTTCGTTGTAGTTCCCATAAAACCGAGGCCATGGTTGAGTGAAAGGAGGCCTCATCATTCTTGGTCCATAGGGTGCAACCATTGGTGGATTGTACCCCATGTGTGCTTTTTTTGAGTTGAAAGGACAACCCCTAGCAGCATGATTTGGGTCTCCACATACAAAACATCCAATAGTGTTAGCAGACCCACTTGGATTTACGGCAGTAGTTGGAACCACATTTGAACTGGTGTGACATTACTATCAGCAACAAGTTCTCCTTTCCCCTGAACACCAGCTTTCTTATTTTGTCTTTTGTTGTTGTTTTTCTTTTTAGCGGTTAAACCATCACTTTTATTTTCTTCCAAGTTCACGGGTATAGCAACAATTGATTCAGAAACTTGTGGTTGAAATACCATAGTCTTCTCTGTAGAAACAACATTTTCAGTCGAAAAATTATTCTTCTTACTCTTTGTAGGCTTCTTGATAGTTTTTGAAGTACTCGGAACATCTTGATTTTTTGAAGGTGTGGTGTTGCATGATTTGAACATCTTGATGGAAGACATCGGAGTGACTTGAGGTGGAATCATCACAGGTGCAGGAGCCGAGGAAATCACCTTACCATCAGTGATTGTGAAAAAGTGTTGTGTGTTACCTATGGGTTTACCATCACCCAAATTCAGTTTATTTAGTGCATCAGTAGCCAACTCACTTGAAAGATCAGTATGGCCAAAATCTGAGTTAACTGTTTTAGTTTTGGGCTTTCACCGTGTTGAAACTATCGGTTTCTTTAAAGCAGATTTTCCTTTGAACGTCATTTGAGTTTCATTAAAGACTGAAGATTGAGAGGTTGTCTCATTATCGGTTATTAAGTTAAAGAACTCGGATTCTGCCTTTTTCCTTACCGTATCCTCAAATAGGCTAGTATCAACTGACTGAAATGAGCTGGATTCAAAGACATCCAAATTCAGCACACATTCAATGGATGGAAGACTCGAGCCACTTTCGTAGCCAGATAGTTTGCCTTCCATTTACTAAATTTCAGAATTTCTTGGAACTGACTCATTATTTAAGAATCTGATGTGGCTTCGGGAGTTTATTTTAGTTAGTTCAGGTATAGGAAAATAATTATGATTGAGGAGATGCTCAACAGCATCATCATCAATTTCCCGGGTTAAACCCAAACCATTTTGTACATTTTTAAAAATATTCTTAGCCACATCACCTGCTAAGTTAGAGGGATTTAGTTTCATCAAGTCAATAATTTCCCGAGCCTGAACATAATTCTTGCTTAGGGACGAGTGACGAGTCACCAGATCCTCTAACTGAGTACTAAGAGCCACTTCAGTATGTTTCATGACCTTAATATCATCCTGCAAGGACTTTATTTTGGCCAAGAAATCCATTTCCTTAGCTTGTGTAGATTTGACAATACATTCATTCGGTATTTCCTTTTCAACCAACTCTTGGTTATGAAGGCGATACCGAATAACTTCCTATACACAGGACTTTAAGCATAAATTGGATTTTACCGTATCAGGTATGAGTTCCTTTTGACGGTTAATTGAATTTTGTTTAGCATCAGATTTAACCATGGAAGGGTCATCAGCAGAGTTCGACACAAAAGCAACATCATCAGTGATATCATCTAGATCCGGCATGAGTGCAAAGTCAGTGGGATAGAGTGGATCAAAGAGAGGTTCTTCCGCAATCTTGGATTCTTCAGATGAATTCACCATCAATGCATAGTCAACATCAGCCGACGTTTGAGTCTGATTAGACCATGTGTAGTTAGGATCACTCAGTGACACGAGTGCCTTCTCAGTGTTGTCAGCACGCTTGGCATTGTTGGAACTAGAACCCTGGTGAGTTGAACCAGCAGGTTATGACTTCTGATATGAGTAGTTGCCCTAGTTTTGACAAGAATTATTGTTTCCCCCAGACGTCACAGGAATCTGTCTCATTTTCGGCTTCTTACACTCACGTGCAAAGTGACTTAAACCTTGACAGTTGTAGCATTGGGCCTTGGATTTGTCAAAACCAATAGTAGAATTGGGGTGAGACTGGAACATCTTTCTCCTAAGTTTCTTGAAAAACTTTGTAGTATGGGCATCTATCATACCAAGTTGCCACTTGATATCCATTTCTTCTAGGTCATCAGCAGGAATTTGATCCAAGTCTTCCTGGCACAAAGAAATGCTCTCAATACTCCCTGTGTTGGGTCCCTTGAAGGCCTCTTTAACAATGTTGGCGCAATTTGATTTAAACAAAAATAAATAAGTTGTGAAAGGTAAATCAAATTGGAAGACAGCAATTCATAAAAGCGTTATTATGTATATCTCAAATGTAAATAATGGTTTACACGAGTTTATAATATAACTATGTATCAACAGAAATAACTTTTCTATGGGAGTGATGTTGTAATTGCTTTGAGAATATATTGAATTGTATGCTTGATGTCTTGCTTTGTTTGGTGAAGTAAGCTTGTTATTTATAGGCAGATGTAGCAAGATGTATTTGGATAAGGTGGTTGAGGACGGTTGATGTTGGAATGTGTCAGAGTATATAAAGATAAATTGCACATATTCAATTTATCTCTTTTTCAACTGTCTTCAACTGCCTTCTTGATTAATGCCAAGTTGACATTCATTTTGCTTGTTCTTCACACAAATATAGAAATTGTTCTTCTCGTAATATTTTATCTTCTGATAATCCAGAACTCCTTCTGGACTCTTCTTTGAAGACTGTTGATGCTTCTCATTAGAAGCTTTCTACAGAAATGAGGATTTCTGTAGATTTTAGTCTGTACAAAACTAGTTCGGAATTTCCGGAGTAGTTCTGTATGAATACAGAAATCATGCAAAAATCCGTAATTCATACAGACTTTCGTATCCTTTCTCTTCTAAGGATGTGTCTTATATTTTCTTCTAATACTTGACTGTTTTGTGTTACAATTACATTGTGATTTAACAATCTCCCCCTAAGTATTTGAAGAAAATAAATAAAAAGAGAAAGTAATATTAAAATGTAAATTTTTTAGAGATCATCAGGATGCATGGAACTATTAATATAGTTTTTAGGAAAGAAATCCAGTTACAGAGTCTACTTTTACACATAGTTTCTTGGGAAGAGGACTCCAACATGCTTTGTGCAGTTCCTTTTCTAGCATTCTGTGTTGCTTTAGATCTTCTATTGTTTTCATCATGAGTTCCTTTCTTCTTATGGTCTCAAGTTCAGTTTCTTTGTTTTCATTCAGTAGGAATGAGATGAAAATTAGAGATGTATCGGAGTAAGCATGACACTAGTTGATTTTGAAGAATCTCTTCTGTGTGTTATGATTTCTGAAGCAGATTCCTATTTCGCCGGTGCTTGGAATTACTTTGGATCTCGTCCACTTAAATTTAGAGGGAAGCTCTTCATTTGTAGTCTGGATGTATATCTTCTTTCCTGCCTCTCTGAGTCGATGTATTGCTCTTCTATTCTTGAGACTTGTTGAACCATTTGCTATACAGCTTTTGATGAGGAATAGAATGTGCATTTCACTAAGTTGATCAAGATCTGTATCGGTGAATGTGTAAGGTTGAAGATTGTTTGCAGTGGTAGTGATCCTGTAGGAGTTGAAGTAGTGAGTGAAAGGATTTCCCTTTTGTTGTCTTTCTTTGATTTCATCCTGGCAACAAGATCGAGTTGGTAAGGATTAAAATATCTCTTTATTTCATTTCTATGATCGATGATCATAGACGGCCTCTTTACCATTCTGTATAAATAGGCTATTCTATTTGTACAGATATGGTAGAGGGGCGCATTAAATCCTTGCTTGTATATTAGTTTTCAGTTCTTCTCTTCGGCGCGGGGTAGAGCAGTTTGGTAGCTCGCAAGGCTCATAACCTTGAGGTCATGGGTTCAAATTCTGTCTCCGCAATACTTTTTCTAAAAAAAATGGTATGTTTTACTCTGGTAACTAGTAAATCTCCAGGATGGTGGCATCTGAGTGTATCCAGTTTCTTTCAAATGGTACGTTGTTAATTTTCTCCTCAAAGATCTTTTTGCTCATTGGGCTCATTTGAGGAGGTTGTTCAGTTTCTTTGAGGAATATGTCTTCACATCTTCTTTTTTCATGCCATAGTTCCTCCTCAATTTTTTTTCTTTTCCATAGTTGTCTTCAAATAGAGATTGAGAGGCTATTGAAATCTTAGGAGCATTTAGGTCTCCCCTTAGATTTGTGGTTTTCTCCTTGCCTTTCTCAGATTCCATGGTGGGTTTTGAGGATCCTGCAGCATGAGTTTTGATAGAGGTACCTGATAAGGGTGGAAACACTAGCCGACTGGATTTTTTGTAGGTGGTCTTAATGGTGGTGGTGGCATTGAGTGATCAGAAGTTAGATTGGGCTTGCATTGATCGAGTTTCTTTCTTTTGGGAGAGGACTTGACTTCATCAGGAGTTGTCTTCCTCTTTGAGCTAGGAGGAGAGTCATCAAGATTGATGACAAGAGTAGCTATAGTCTTCTGTTCTGAAGACGTTTTAGGTGGGTTGGCTTCTGTTACTTTCTTGGATAGATTCTTTATTCTTTTCTCTAGGAACATCTGATCTGAATTTATCTTTATCAGATTTGAATTTTCTTCTTTTATTTCCTTGTGTAGAAGGCTGAAATCTTCTTTGATTTTATTCAGCAACTCTTCTCCTTTGGCTTCATAGAATTGTAGTGCCTTTTGAGTCATCTTATTCAGTTCTTTGATCTGATTTTGTAATGATTCTTGTTTTCCTCCTTTTAGCTGCCAGTCCTTTTCTTGTAAGGCTCTTAGCTGGTCAGAAATCTGATTGAATTGTTGCTTGCTGTTTTTCTTCATCACCTTTAGCTCTTCTTGTAGTTCAGCTATTCTCTGACTGTTACTTTCTGTTTTTTTTGAAAATTTTTCTATTTGTACAGAACTGCTGCAGAAATTCTGTATTTTGTTGTTTTTGTTCATTCATAAAGTCATTGAGCAGATCAGAGAGAGATTTTGAAAAATTCTCGAAGTCAGATTTTGATGCAGCACCAGGGGGTAAAATACCAAAGGACAACACATGTCTCTCTGTTGGACTGGTTGATTTCTCATTGAGAATTTTACCAGTGCCTGTTAACTCAGCTATGCTGAGTGTGTACAGGTCATCCACATTCACTGGTTTATCCAAGGTTGGATTTACCTCCTGTGTTTTTAGAGAATCCTGAGACAGATGTCTTTGTGAGGATGTCTCTTGTGAGCTAACACTGAACACATCAATGTTGCTTGTTTCCAAGTTTCCTTGACTTCTAGAGTCTCCACTTTTTGTTACATCATCTTCACTGACTGAGTGCTAGAAGATATTGTGACATGTGGCTATGATCAGAATGTCAAGGTGGGGTGAGTTGGTTGTTTGGATTTGAAATTGGGCAAAGGCTTCTTGGAGGGATATTTGTGGTGATGAATGCTGGCTTTTGGTATGATTTGGAGAGTTTTGGTTTTTTGGAGAGTGTTGGGCTGAGAAGATTGGCTCATGTGGTGTATGAGGGGAACATGGTGGGGGTTTCCTGTTGTGGTGGGTTTCGTTGTTGTGGAGGAGAGGAAAGGTTGTGGTCAGCCATTCTTCTGATGGTGATGTTGTGGTGTTTGTTGAAGTAGGTGACTGGTCAGGGTTTGACTTGAACTTGTTGGCTTTGATGAGATATTTATGAAGAACTGGGTTGTTGTATTCTAACTTAACTGTCATACCCCATGGAAAATTGCAAAAAACTATATGTGTACCTGGTCTGTAGATACCTTTGATGTGATACATGTCGGTGTATGCATTTCTTCATTTTCCTTTGCTCTTACTTTATCTTTGATCATTTGTGCTAGAAATCTGACGTAGGGCACAAATTCTGACTTCTTGCCTTTTGATTTTTCTTTGACTCTTTTCTCCATATCTTTCTAGATTAGCAGGGCCATGTCAATTTCTTCATTGAAGCATAGACTGTAAAGAATGGCGAGAACATTTTTGTTGATTTGATCCATGGAGCGCTTCTTGGATGTCATGGTGTGGTTGAGTAAGTGAAATTGCTTGAGCGTGTGGATCTTCTACTTAGTCATAATGAAATCAATGTTAAACGTGAAGAACACAAAGAGTAAATGTAGAAGCATATTCTTATGCTACGTTGTGTCTCGTGTATTGTATCTATATGAGAGCATATGTGTGTGTGACTATGAGGGCAGCGGACCAGTTGGTCCTGCGTACCAAATGGTCCGCCCGGACCAGATGGTCCGGATGTGGTCCGCAGCTCATTTAGTCGTACCTATAAATAGGTATCATGTGTAGAGAGTTCAGAACTTCTTGCCATATTCTACCTTTCTGTGTGTGTTTCTGTGTGTGTGCTCTCAAGACTTATTAATACAAATTCCATTTGTATTTACTTGTTTGATCTCGTCTTCATCTGATTATCACGTGATTAGCAAACGATCCATCGCTCCTTGAGTCTACAAGTGGTATCAGAGCTATCTGGTTCCATTTGCTGATCATATTCTGTGATTTTGGAGATTTTTAGAGAGAGAAAGTTTGGGTTTTCTTCATTTTTCATCAAATTTCCGCAATTCCGAGTGTTTCAACGATGGAAAATGATTTCTGAGTGTTGGTGGAGTGTTTTCGCATCATACTAAAGCAATTTCCAGCTCCAAACGTCAAATTTCACGAAAATCAGTGAAATCAGCCTCGAAATCAGTTGGTCCGCCAGACGAATTTCTGGTCCACCGGATGAATTTTCTGGTCCGCCGGATGAATTTTCTGGTCCGCCCGTGTATCTTCATCAGTAATTTTGGTCCGCTAACCTGGTCCGCATAGGCAATCTTCATATTTTTGATCCGTGGCAGTTTCAGCGTACCATCTGATCCGCGGCAGTTATATCAGCGTATCATCTGGTCCGCCGTACGAAATCTGGTCCGCTGGACGAAATCTGGTCCGCTGGACGAAATCTGGTCCGCCGGACGAAATCTGATCCGAATTTGGTCCGCAGGTACAAATCTGATCCGCTGGTAGTATTTTGGTCCGCTGAAAGTGTTTTGGTCCGCTGGCAGAAAAGTGTTCATCACTAAAACTGACGTAACTTGAGAACCGTAAAGAGTTACAGAACCCAATACCAGTCAAAACGTTCGCTTCGACGAGATCTAGGATTTGTACCCGCCTACGGCCAGTACCGTCTATTTTTGACCCACTAAATCCGCTTGGAAGACCTCTGTTTTTGAGTTCGAAGTTTTTGAGGTGTCATATTTCGGAAAATATGTCGGATTTTCAAGCGTTTTTCGCGATTCAAAACACGATGCAAGCTATCATTAACTATGATAATGAAATAGGAACAAGTCAGAAAGTTCCAAAATTGCTCAGATTGGAAGATTATCATAGTTGGGTGAAGCGATTCAATGCATATGTTGGTGCTAATGATGTTGATTTTTGGATATCTTACAATAATCTATACGAGTATCCAACAGGAACAAATGGAAGGCCAGTTTTGCAACAAAGTCTTACTGGTGAGCAAAAGAAGGCATATCAAGCAGAACAAAAAGCTTATGGTGCTTTAACAATGGCACTTCCTTCAGACTTATTACATCAATTTTCTGCGTATACTTCTACAAAAGAATTGTGGGATGCAATACAGAAACGTTGTGAAGGAAATGATCAATTCAAGAAAAGCAAACAGAAGGTTCTAAAGAAAGAGTTCGACAATTTTAAGCATTATCCAAATGAAAATATTTCAAAGCTTATCACTAGATTTTCACATTTATTAAGTGAAATGGCTTTAGTTGGCATCAAAAAGGAAGAAGCTGATTTGAAAGAGAAGTTATTAGAGGCATTACCTGAAAAATGGGAAAACTATGTGATGATGATTACTCATGATAAAGAGTATTCAGGAGTGTCATTCATCAATTTGATTGAGCAGATACAAGCAAGAGATATGGAGTTGAGTGTCAACAAGTCCATGCCTGCACAAGTACAGAATCCAGCTGCATATCGTGGTGAAAATGATTCTACGATAAATGCTAAAAAGTCAAACATTTTCAGTGAAGGTCCTCCTACTGCATTTATTGCTGGAAAATCTGAGACTTATAGTTATTCTCCAGGTTGTACTCCTACATGTCCAAATCAATCATCAAAGCCTACAATTCCTGACAAGGCATCTGAGGATTTAGCTTCATTGTTATCTGCTTTTATATCATCATCAAATGGTTCAATTTTTGGGAAACTGGGAGAAGTTGATTTGGATGCAAATGACTTAAGTGAGTTGGATGATGATCATTTAAACGAGTTAGATTTACGTTGGCAATTTGCTATGACTGTTGAAAGAGGTAAGAGATACATGAAGAAGCATGGTAAACAATCTTTTCTTCCAGGAGGAAAACTTGGATTGGATAAATCCAAAGTTAGGTGTTTCAAATGTTCACAAATTGGACATTTTGCTCGTGAATGTAAAAATCCGAAAATATACATCTCTTCGTCCTCAACAAACAATTCAAACTCGCAAGCCTTGATTTCACAAAGGGATGAAGGTTATAATTGGAATAAGGATATTGAAATAATGGAAGAGAAACAGAAACAGTTGGCATTAAATGCAACCAAACCTGCTTTGGTTTATGATAGTTCTCTAAATAAGTATGTCGAGTGGTATCCTGATGAATCTGCATTTCTTGCCGAAGTTGTAAGGAAGGAGGTAAGTGATTCTAATTCAGAAACAAGTTCATGTGAAACAGTACTGGAAGATGGAGTTGCTGAACTTACAAAAGATTTACAAGAGAAATGTGAAGCTTGTGGTGTTGCCAATGATAAATTTGAATCTTTGCTAAACGATAACAGTTTGCTAACTAAGGAATTCATAGTTGTGAAAGTTGATTTGGAGTGTTTACAACAAAGATGTGATGATTTAGAAAAAGTTAATTCAGAGTTGGTAACAGAAAAGGATAAATGGATTGCTGACTTTGAGAAAGAAAAGGCTGCTCATCTTGATGCAGTTCAAGATTTTGAGAATCTATTTGAAAAGAGTTATCCTGTTCAACAAAGGTATGAAAAAGCAAATGCGATTGCTGTTGAAGCTGCAGATAAAGTTTTAGAACTTCAAGAAGAACTTTCAAAGCTTTGAGATGAAAATGTTCAGATGCGTGAAAAGAATGACATTTTAACAAAAGATGTTGCTTATTTTACTAAGAAGTGGGAGAAGGTTCATGCTGAGCTAATGGAGTTATGTGATACCAAAAGGCAACTGAAGGCTGAATACAATGAATTATCAGATGACTTTATTGGTACTCAGAAAGATTTGTTGGCTGCTCAAGTCAAAATATCTGAGTTAAAAGTTGAGATTCTCGCCCTTCAAAAGCAAGTAAAGAATTCAGCTATGTCTCCTACATTACTGAATTACATTTACAATCAGGAAAAGAGTGACGAAAGTGTGAAAGAAGAGGAATTACATTCTGTTCCAGCTCCAGTGGTTTTATTAAATCCTCCATCTGTGTCACTTGATCCAAGAGCTGAATTGCAAGATTATTCTAAATTTGCAACTCCAGCAAAGAAGAAGAAAAACAAATCTGAGAAAAGGGAGAAGAAATTAGGTGAAGCTCCAAAGTTTGTGTCAATTTCAAAGGCTTTGAAAGATGAAAAGCTTTGTGAGAAAATTGCGTCTGGTTCTTCATCTGTCCATGAAGAAGAAAAAGCTTTGATTCAAAATAACAAATTGAAAGCTATTAAAGCTAAATTTACCAGTGCGGCTAAAGGCAGCGCAGTTCCAACGGCTTTTTCAAATTCTTCAAAAGTCCAGGGATACAAGCATAAAGGTCTTGGTTATGATTCTAAGGAAGAAGTAGTTTCTCAAACACAACTGTTAGTGCAAAATATGTGTGACGTGTGTGTATTTCAGTTAGTACAGTTAGTTGTTTGTTAGAATTGTTAATTCTTGTATTGGGTAGTTATTGTCATTATCCAATAGTTGAGGGTTGGTTTATAAAACCAACAAATTAATCATAAAGTGGATGAAGGGTAGCAGATTATCAAACGGAGAAGCAGCCGAACCTTGTGTTCGGAAATTACGACCTGCCTCCGAACTTCAAGTTCGGCACTCAACTGGTTTCCCTATATATATGGAGTTTGGAGTTCGGACAAAGTAGACACACCTCAATTAACCGTTTTCCCGAGTTCAATTACAAGAGGAGGAGTTTTTTACTTCAATTTCAGAGAGAATTGATGTTAGGATCATGATTAGCTGCTGTAAACGAGTCCAAATCATGTAAACATTGATCGATTTGAGCTATAAAGCGAGTTTATTTACCTTGTTTGTGTTCTTCGTTTCGGGTAATCTTTCGGTTCGATTTCGGTGTACAAATCACTAGATCCGAAGCTATTCGAGTTTTCAATTGGTATCAGAGCATTCCAGGCGTGATTCTACATAGATTTTGAATCGAAATCTGGATCAAATTGGTGTAACTAGCATGTGTTTGACTTTTTCAAAGTCAAACTGTGAAGTTTGAATCAGAAATTGACTATCAATCTGAGTTTGTTCATGTTATTGAATCATTCCAGTAGTTTTAGAATATTAACACGAATCTATTGCTACTTATAAAATCGATTTTGGTCCAGTTTTTGTAAAATTCGAGTTTCACAGTTCATGTTTTTCTTCACAAGCTTCATCAATGGTGATTTCGCGATTTCTCAACGATTTTGATTAGTTCTTGTTGCTACACACTCGGTTTTACGTAGTGATTCTAATGATACAATCAGTTTTGAAGTTCATACACAGATTTGGATCGAAGTTTTGAAGCTTTTGTTCATCATTCTTATTCAAAAAATCGCAATTTTGATTTCCATTGTTCATCATCATAACGCAGTTAAAACATATCAACAATGGTACTAGTTTGATTTGTTTCTTCGATACGAATCCAATGCAACTTACGGATCAATTTTTCATTGAGACATTGATAACTTGGTACCCACACAATCAGGAATACTGGCAATCCGCTTATTTCATATTTTTGAAATTTTCTTTTATTCAAGTCAAGTTACTTGCAGCAGATTTCTCATACTGATATTGTAAACTTGCTTATAGAGAATCAAATGCCACAGAGATATCAAGTTCATGGTGTTTCTTGCAAAAAAGAAAGCAGAACCCTAAACAAACAACAATCAGGTCGGCTGGTAGGCACGCAGAGAAAGTCCGATTGTTTAGGAAAATAAGAAATGTAAAATAAAGCAGAAGTTGTATAATCCAACAACAATCAGGTCGGTACTCACGTACACGCAGAGAGAGTCCGATGGATTATACGAAACACCAAAGAAAATAAAGCAGAACGTCAAACGAACAACAATCAGGTCGATCTTTCGATACGCAGAGAAAGTCCGATCGTTTGACAAAATAAAGAAAATCAAACAAGTTGAAATTTTTCAAAATAAAGCAAGCATACACCAGAACATCTCTTTATTCTGTTTTTGGTATTTTCTCATTTTATTTTGCCAGATATGCACAGTACCCATCATGATTTGTAACCACAATTATCAAGCAAGCATTATCTTTATATCATACTCGCATATATCAGACTACTCAGCACATTCAGTCAAGTCAAGCAAGTACCTACAGCCTTTCTTTCTACTTTATTCATGGCAGATAACGTATGCTGATGTACCATCATTTCTCACATGGTTGGATCAATTTCTCTTTTTTAGATTCATTTTTTTACTTTTTGCATTTTTCATTCATTTTTTTTATATATTTTGTAATTTTCTCCCCCTAAAATTCAACAAACTCTATTTTTTTGAATTTTCCAAAATTTCTCCCCCTAAAGATATGAAAGAAAGTAAAAGGAAAGAAAATAAAAGTGATCGACCAACACGGATACCTTGGATTTTTAGATTTTGAAAAATCATTTTTCTCAAAAATGTTTATGAAATATCAACTCTGTTAAGCGCTAACTTAGGCAAAATACTCCACTATCAGCAACTTTGCAATCACTAATAGGTCTTCTTGAAGTACCTGCACACAACCTCAAACAATTTTTTAGTTAAATACGGGAACCCAAACCGGCTTGGGTCGTCCCGTATCCTACAACAAAATCGTTTCCCGCCGAGGTTGCCATTTTCTGTTTCCAAGAACGAAATGGTTTAGACGATTTCGCCGATGCGAATCAGAACCATTGAAAATC
>JBCNJP010000025.1:28238453-28263764 GCA_039602395.1 Deinandra increscens subsp. villosa
AAAAAGCACTCTGATACCAACTGAAAAACCGTATACGGATCGTTTCTATGGATGAGACGGAAGTTTTTTCATTGATTCGTGTCGAATGATTACAAGACTGAAGGAGTATACAAACGTTTAAGCACTGGGGGAGGTCGGACAGAACCTCCCCTCTCAACCACACAGACACTGGACAAAAACTTACAATGAAATACAAAGACTTCACTATTTATACTATTTCGTTCTGGGCCGAACCTGGGACCTCCGAACCTGGTCCGAACTCCCTCCGAACCTGGAGTTCGGCCAAGGTTTGGAACCACCGAACCTTGAGTTCGGCCGGGGTTCGGACCCCAGACTTTGTCCACTCTCAAATCAGTCTGTTCGTCAATTCGAACAGTAACGGCCACACAAGGTTCATGCACTAACAACAACGACCAAAGAAAGTTGCTGGTTTAACTCAAAAGAACAAATCACAACAGCAGAAACGACATATTGTCAAATCAAAGAATGATCATTATTATTCGGGAGGGTCTTCTTATAGTTCTGGTTCTTCTCAACGAAGTCCATCTCCAAGGTATGATACTTCAGACGATTTCTTTGATTCATTCAGTTCAGAAAATATTTTTGGTTATCATGATGTGTTCAAACAGGACAAGAGAAATCTAAAGAATTTTGTTGATAAAAATCAAATTTTTGAATCAAATCTGGGTAGCAGTTCCCTTAATATTTTTCAAAGGAAGTATTATGCATGTCGTAAACCAGGGCATCTTGTTGCACAATGTCCTACGAATGCGAGCATTCACTCCTATGTGCACAAAACTGCTAAATATGTGGATTTAAATGGTCATATTTTTGATGAAACACAACCGTCGATGTAAAAATCAACTAGTAAGCCGTCTTGGGCAAAGATGCAAGTTGATCATTTTGTGGGTTCATTAAACAGTTTTCAATCGCCACTGATGTGGAAACCACGAGCTGTTTCCTTGGCAGACAAAGACCATGTTGAAGACACCGGGCGACCCGAGGCTGTTGACTCGGGCCGATCCCAAAATCACTAACGTTTTATATGATGTCTGCAGGTTTCTTTAAGAAGACCTATTATGCGTGTGTTGCTAGTAGTGAAGAACTTGCCTAATTTAGTGTTTTAACGACATATCATTTTCAAATGTTTTTTAACCGATTTTTTCAAAACTAAAACTGCAAAGTGTCAGTGTTGGTTGATCAATTTTCTTTCTTGTTCATATGTTTACATTTTGTAGTTGTCCATATGTTTAGGGGGAGAAAGTTGAAAATTCAAAAAATAGTGTTTATTTGAATTTTAGGGGAGAAATTGGAAAATATAAAAAAAATGAAAAATTGAGAAATTGATCCGACAGAAACGAGAAATGATAGTACATCAGCATATACGTTATCTGCCATGGATAGACTAAGTCTAAAGGCTGTGGGTACTTGCATAATCTGTGAATGTGCATGACTAATCTGATATCTGCAAGTAAGATATAGACATAAAGCTTGCCTGATGATCTTTGGTTATTTGCTTCTTGATGAATGCTGTGTGATGATTCCAAAAATAGAATAAAGAGATATCTTGATGAATGCATGTTTTCATTTTGCAAAAATTTTAACTTGTTTGATTTTTCTTTATTTTGTCAAACAATCGGCCTTTCTCTGCGTATTGAAAGATCGACCTGATTGGTGTTCGTTTGACGTTCTGCTTTATTTTCTTTGGTGTTTCATATAATCCATCGGACTTTCTATGCGTGTACGGGAGTACCGACCTGATTTTTTGTTGGATTATACAATTTCGGCTTTATTTTTATATTTCTTATTTTCCTAAACAATCGGACTTTCTCTGCGTGCTCACAAGGCCGACCTGATTGTTGTTTGTTTAGGGTTCTGCTTTATTTTTGCATGACTCATCAAGGATGATTAATTCTCTAAGAAAGTTGGTATTATATGATAAATATGATGATTTGCCAGTATTTCTGATAGAGTGAAGGCCGAGTTATCAGTGCATGGTAAAATTACCTTAAACATATCTGAAAACGATAAAAAATGATTGGTGCATGCTGAAATAAACATAAATGATGTATTTGCGATTATCTTGGCTTGCATGCTGATTAAGACCGAAATTGAAATGTGCTAGATGCGTTATGTCTGATATTATCTCGTGTCGTGATCTTTCTCGCAAAATACCAAAAATAGAGTGTAATTTTGTATTGCATTTATATTTTCATTTTAGTAAAATTCAGAATTTTTTTTTTGGTGTGTTTTA
The DNA here is from genome assembly GCA_039602395.1 of Deinandra increscens subsp. villosa. Lineage (NCBI taxonomy): Eukaryota > Viridiplantae > Streptophyta > Magnoliopsida > Asterales > Asteraceae > Deinandra > Deinandra increscens. The sequence goes on from JBCNJP010000025.1 coordinate 28,240,708, forward strand.
GCATAACTATGAAATATCAAAAAGATTTTAGGTGTGTTTTGATCTAAAGTTCTAAAAGCCAAAAAGATTTTATTTCTTAGTTGTTTTTGATTGATCAACACTTGATACAAAATCAAAATTTCAAAATCAATATCTTAGATTCTCAAAGAGAAGTTTTGCACCAAGATTAAATTATTTTTGGAAATTCAAAGAAAATCCGCACTTCTGTCTTCTAAAGTTGCAGGTTTTTGTATGTCAAGACTCAAGCATGGTGAAAGGGGGAGTTTGTTATATCTTTCACAATTGGATCTTGAAGGTCAAAGATTTATTCAAGAGTGATCCAGCCATGCAAGCTCTATTTCTGACAAGATTTCAAGTTGACGATCGGATGCAACATTGTTGAAGATTGAAGACTAGAGATTTAGTTAGAAAAGATACACTACACGTTAAGGGGGAGTTTGTAGAAGCATATTCTTATGCTACGTTGTGTCTCGTGTATTGTATCTATATGAGAGCATATGTGTGTGTGACTATGACGGCAGCGGACCAGTTGGTCCTGCGTACCAAATGGTCCGCCCGGACCAGATGGTCCGGATGTGGTCCGCAGCTCATTTAGTCGTACCTATAAATAGGTATCATGTGTAGAGAGTTCAGAACTTCTTGCCATATTCTACCTTTCTGTGTGTGTTTCTGTGTGTGTGCTCTCAAGACTTATTAATACAAATTCCATTTGTATTTACTTGTTTGATCTCGTCTTAATCTCATTATCACGTGATTAGCAAACGATCCATCGCTCCTTGCGTCTACAGTAAATACAAATATGCTTTTTATTAACCACAGAGAACCACAAAGTACACTCAGAGAATATGATACTCAAAAGCTTCTGAATTCTATACAAGACGATGTATTTATACTAGCTATATCATGACTGGCCGAACCTGAGGTTCGGCCACATGTTCGGACCTGTCCGAACTCCAGGTTCGCTGGGAGTTCGGACCTCAACTACTTTGTATGATTTGTCTTGTATTCGATACTTCACATGACGATCAAGAACCATGTATCAACAAACTCCCCCTCGGCATGTGCAGTATCATCTTCTCTATTAAAACTTGTATCTTGTATCTTCAAATCAAACTCTTCCTCGATCTTGACGATGAGTTCAATCTTGAATACTTGATATTGCATCGTGTGTAAACTCTTTATCAACAACCTTCAGAAGACTTGAAGTTGTGATGTTCTCTTTCCACTTAGAAACCTGCCAACATAAATAATCTTGGTGCAAAAAGTCTCTTCGAGACTCCAAGATATTTTAATTTTGAAATTGATTTCGTATTCCGTGTTGATCAATCGAAAACAAATCAGAAACAAAATCTTTTTGTCTTTTTGAAAATTTATATCAAAACACACCTAAAATCTTTTTCGTATTTTCTGATAAGAAAAATAAATGCATAACAGAATCAGACACTATTTTTGTCTTTTGTGAGAAAGATCACAACTTGGGATCATATTGGTCATAACATGCTGAACTACACTTCAATTTCGATTATTGAAGCACATAAGCCATGCCGATTGTAGATATAATTTGTCCGACTTTAAACTCTGGCACAATCATACTCATAACATCTGGATATGTTAAGATATTGATTAGTTTTGCATTGACCAGTGTACCCCACACTATCAGACATACTTAGATATGCTTTTGCTTATCACATTTTGTTATTTCATTTGTGATTTTAATCACATAATGATTGTAACCATGATATAGTCAACTGTGTTCCATGCAAAAAGATATAAGAACGTTAAATCGTCTACCTTAAGGTCGATCTTTCGATACGCAGATAAGGCCTCGGATTTAACAAAATAAGAAAATAAAACAAGTTTAAGTTGTATACTCAACAATAATCAGGTCGGTACTCCCGTACACGCAGAGAAAGTCCGATGAGTTATACGAAACACCAAAGAAAATAAAGCAGAACGTCAAATGAACAACGATCAGGTCGATCTTTCGATACGCAGAGAAAGTCCGATCGTTTGACAAAATAAAGAAAATCAAACAAGTTTAAATCTTTGCAAAATGAACACATGTATACACAGTGACTTCTCATTTTATTTTTCACATATCTTTTTCTTGATATATCATGAGATATGCATCAAGATGTTGTCCACTAGGTCAAGCATCAGATTTAGTGTATATCACATTTGTATACTTTCTGACTTGTCGAGCCTACCTTGCACATCGATCAAATGGTCTTATGACTGTTTCATCTACTTTATCCATTAGTCAGACACTGTCAGCCAATGTACCATTATTTCCCAATCATTGTTGGATACAATTTCTCATTTTTCAATGTTTTTGTCTTTTTCAAATTTCTCCCCCTAAAAATGACAACTCTATTTATAGATTTTCATTTTTACGATTTGAAAAACAACAAACTATTTTTGTATTTTTGCAAAAACAAACTCCCCCTCAGAATGAGACGGATTGAAAACCCAAGAAAAAAATTGATCAATCAACACAAATACCCTTAGTTTAGCATTTTGAAAATAAAATGTGATTGTGAAATTCACGTTAAATTAGCACAGATATTCCATAATTAGCAATTTTCCAATCACCGAAAGGTCTTCCTGAAATACCTGCTTGACACCAAATAAAACATTAGTCCCTGTGGGATGGACCCGATTCAACAGCGTCGGGTCGCCCGGTGTCTTCCACATAGTCCTTGTTGGCCTTGGAAACAACTTTGGGTTTCCAAATTTGTAAACCTTTTAATTTTTTATCAAAACATGAATCAGATTCAACCGACGTACTTGATCTAGACCAAGACGATTTACGAGTTGATTTAATCTTTGGAAACCATGGTTCATCAAAAATTTGACCTTTGTTATCCATATATTTTGCAGTTTTATGGATATATGCAGTCGTCGAACAATCAGCAGCTAGATGTCCCGGTTGACGACATACATAACAAAGTCGTTCTCTAAAACTGCTTGAAAATTGTTTTGTTTTTTGAAAAACCAGATGAATGCTCAGAATCAAAATGATCAAAGAAACCGTGAGAAGAATCATACCTAGGAGATGGACTCCTTGAAGATGATGATCTTCCAGAATAATAAGAAAATTCCTTCTCAGGTGACAAGTTCTTGGCAACTTTTGCTTTAGAAACCTTCTCAACCTTCACTGGTTTCTTAGCTTGAACAGGTTCTTCCTTCACTTTGTAACCCAAACCTTTGTGTTTAGAAACCTTCTCAGCCTTCACTTTGAAGCTTCTCGTGACTTAGCTTCACTAGTGAATTTAGCTTTGATATCTTGCAACTTGTTCTTCTCAATTAACCCTTTTTCTTCTTCGGTTGCAAATGAAGAACTTGACACAACCTTATCAAAAACTTTTTCATTCTCCAACATGAAAGATTTAAAAACAAATTTTGGAGCGACACCCAAAGGCTTCTCCTTCTTCTTAGATTTGAACTTGTTCTTCTTGGGTGGAGTAGCAAATTTTTTAATAATTATTTAATTCAGCTTTTGGATCAATTTGAGCAGAAGTAACTTCAATCAGATCCACTAGTTGAGGAACCGAGTGAACATCCTCCTTCTGAGAACTTTCTGAACTCTGATCCTGTTTGTACAAGAAGTTTAGCAATGTCGGGGACAAATTGCAATTCTTCACTTGTCTTTTTAGCTCTAAAATTTCCAATTTCAAGTCATTGATCTTTTGTTGAGCTTCAAATACCTCTTTCTGTGACTTGATGAATTTTTCATTGAGATCATCATATTCATAAGTTTGTAACTTTTGAATCTCACATTCTGCATATAATTCTTCAAGAACATTTTCTCTCTTTTGCTTATAAATTTCAACATCCTTAGTCAAAACTTCATTCTTGTCTCGATAAAGAACATTCTCATCTTGAAGCATAGAAATCTTATTTTGAAGCTTCTCAACAGTAACAGCAGTTTTAGCAATAAGAGTAGTAGCTTCCTCATACTTTTGCTGAACCGGATAACTTTTCTCAAATAAATTCTCAAAATCTTGAGCTACATCTAAAGCTTCAGCTTTAGCTTTTTCACATTCTTCGGCCAATTGAGACTTTTCCTTCAAAATATCTTCATGAACATGAACTAACTCATAATTCTTCTTTTGAAAATCTTCTAACTCTTTCTTGAGCACCACAATCTCTTCAGTTGATAATTGACAACGTTGTTCAAAACTGGCAACCGTCTGGAGCAATTTCTTACATATAAGACATTCAAACTCGTCAACTTTTGAACTATTAAAAGCTTTGGACAAATCATCTTGAACCAAAAATGCACTCGAATACGAATCAGAATCAGTCAGAAAACTGTCATCATCAGCATGACGAGCAGTCAAAGCAATAGTAATTGGAACATGATTTTTTGTAACTTCTGAATCTGCATTCCATGCAAATTCATTTGAATGCAAAAATGTATTGATCCAGTCATGAGCAAAAGTAACAGATTTCTTCTCAACCATTTCAGCTTCATTTGATGAATGAAAAACTAAATGTGCATGTTGACCAGTCTTCAATTTACTTTCTACAGAACTTGGACATTCTCGAGCAAAATGACCATAAACTGAACACTTATAACATTTCACCTTTGACTTGTCCAAACCAATCTTCCCTTCCTGATTCAGTCTCTTCTTACCAGTTCTATTGACAAATTTCTTTGTCATTCGAACCAACATCGCATACTGCCAATTTAGATCCATTTCCTCTAAATGATCATAATCAAGCTGATCATAATCTTCATTTGCTAATTCAACATTATTCACAGCACCAGTGATAACACCAAAATATGAAGATACTAATGCAGACATTAAAGCATTATAATCATCGATAGTTTGAACAGACAATGCACTTTGAGTTGAAGAACTAGGACTTGAAACAGTACAACCAGCAGAAGAATAACTTGGAATTTCAGATTTACCTGTAATAAATGTTGTAGGAGGTGCAGAACTAAGAATATTCGATTTCCCAGCATTCAAAGTTGAATCATTATTACCATAATACACTGTAGGATTTTGAACTTGCTCAGGAAGTGACTTGTTCACCGTTAACTCCATATCCCTTGCTTGGATTCGTTGAATCAGATCATTAAAAGACATTTTTGAATAATCTTTATCATGAGAAACCATCATCACATAATTCTCGCATTTCTCTGGTAGGGCTTCCATGATCTTGTCTTTCTTATCAGCTTCATCTTTTGTAAGATTCACCAATTTCGTTTCACTCATTAAATGAGCAAATCGTGCAATCAAATTTGGAATTGATTCATTGTGATAATGTTTGAAACTATCAAATTCCTTCTTCAGCACCTTTTATCGACTTTTCTTGTATTGGTCATTACCTTCACATCTCTTTTCTAAAGCATGCCACAAACTCTTTGCTGTATAATTATTTGAAAATTAATGTAATAATTTTGTTGGCAATGCCATCGTTAATGTACCATAGGCTTTCTTCTCAGCCTGATATGCTTTCTTTTGTTCACCGGAAAGTTTCCTTTGAAGAATTGGTCATCTTCACCCTTAGGATAGAGATATTGATCAGAATATGATAACCACATATCAATATCATTCGCCGAAACATACGTTTCAAACCGTGTAACCCAACTATGATAATCTTCCAAGTTGAGCAATTTAGGAACTTTCTGACTTGTTCCGATTTTGTTATCATAATTCATCATCGATTGCATCGTAGCTTGAACCGAATTTTGAATAGCCGTGAACGCTTGAAAATCGGACATTTTGAAAAATCTGGTTACTGTTCACTCCGAACTTCCTCTGAACTCTCGCTGAACTTCCTCCGAATGTACTCTGAACCTAGTCCGAGAATAAAACTCACTGAACTCCGTCCGAACTTAACCTTCGGACACTTAAACAACACCTAGACCGAACGAGCGCCGAACTATCACCGAACTCTGTACGAACGTGGACCGATCTCTCACCGGACCGATATAACGACCGAACACCGACCGAACCTCAAGTTCGGAGCGGTTACACCAAACGTGTCCGAACCTCAGACGAGCTCGACCTCACTCGACACCATTTTCTCGTTTTCTAGTGTTTTTCTATGGAATTTTCGACAGAAATCCAAGTAAAGTCAAAATGAACGATCTAGAAATGAATTTTTGATGAAAAGCACACTGGAAACAATCAAAAGGATCCAAAAATGATACTTATTTTCTCAAAAACGTGAATTTGAACTCAAAACTCCGAAAAACAATGATTTCCGACTAGTAGAGCAAACCAAATGCTCTGATACCACTTGAAATTGCTTGAGCGTATGGATCTTCTACTTAGTCGTAATGAAATCAATGTTAAACGTGAAGAAGACAAAGAGTTAATACAAATATGCTTTGTATTAACCACATAGAACCACAAAGTACACTCAGAGAATATGACACTCAAAAGCTTCTGAATTCTATACAAGACGACGTATTTATACTAGCTATATCACGACCGGCCGAACCTGATGTTCGGCCACATGTTCGGACCTGTCCGAACTCCAGGTTCGCTGGGAGTTTGGACCTCAGCTACTTTGTATGATTTGTCTTGTATTCGATACTTCACATGACGATCAAGAACCATGTATCAACAGTAAGTCAGTAGTAATTCTCCAGGCGAGCTTTAGCTGACTTACTCTGAGATTTGAGATTTGACCTTTTTCTTCAAATTTGCCTCTAGTGATTTTAATGACCAGTTCTTTCAGGGCTGGATCTTCCAGATTAGGAGAGAAGGATGAGAGGTTATCTGGTAATGGGAAGATTTTTCTCAGATCAGATAGTTGGAGTGTGATGTTTATGTTGGTATCTGTGTTCACCTTTCCTTTTATGTCTCCATCTATCATCTTGACGGTTGCCCAGAAATTTAGAATGGCTGATTTTGGGCATGGTTCGTTGATGGTTAAGGCTGTGGCAAGTTGAGAAGAATTTTTCAGGGCTTCTATGATCAGTTGGAGGTTTGATGAGTATGCAGATGGGTTCAGATCGCACGGTTGGTTAAGGGTGTTTATGGTGAAATTTCTTCTGGGTGGTGAGTCGGAGGATGAGGAATCTAGGTTTAGGGTTTGAGCAGAGGGGTTTCGAGTTATTTTTCCTTTGGACCGAGTGTTCATCGCAGGGGTTGCAGATGAGGATGCCATTTGTGATTTCTCAGGTTTGTGATATGAACAGTGGGATTGGGAGGAGAAGGTTGATGCTCTTTTATAGGTATCTCCTAATGCCGTTCCAATTTTCAAGGTTCTCCTATAACGACTATAATTAATTCGAATGGACGCTTTTATTCTAAACGGTAACAAAAATTACCCTTGGCTTTTTTGTGAATAATTAGCGAATTAATTATCGTATTAATCAGAGCCAAAAAAAATATTTTATTTATTGCTCAAATATTTTGGATAATTTTGAATTTTGAGGAGACATTCTGCAAAATTTCTTATTAAGAGAATAAGAATTTATTTAATCAGGAAGTTTATACAGAAAGTTTAAGACAGGTACAGATGTCTATACACGTGCATCTATTCTGGTTTCTGATATGAGCATGAGTTTTGAAGGCTTTGAATCTCGCTTCCATTTGAAGAGAGATATAAAGATGCAAAGAAGTTTGCCTTCCTGTGGATGGGAGAAAATATCAATTGAAGTCTGGAAGTCCAGAAATTGATAGTCCACCAGGAGATATTCCCTTTTGAGATACTACTTTGCTTGTTTTGATTCCCCTTGGTATTGTTTCCCAGTTTAATGCTCGAAGGATTAATTTTGTTAAAAATCTGGGATAGAGAATGAATCTTTCATTTAAGGGTCTGTTGAGATTTCTTTGCATGTGTCTCATGAGGTACAGAGAGAAATTCATGTTGTGACCTTGAATGAGAGCATGCATGACACATTGAGTGTCCTCATCAGAGAGATGATGATCAGAGTATTTTGATGAGAAACAAATTTGAATTTGATAGAAAAAATATTGCAATAGATGTGGAAGGTGAACTCTGTCAGCTTTTCCTTCATATAGATTTTCTTTGTATCCCATATCAAGAAAAGTGTTGATCAAAGCATCTTGATCAAAGTGAATGGGAGCAGATGGACTGTCTTTGATTTGAAGTGCTTTTCTGATCAGATGTTGATTAAAGTCAAACATTACTCCACAGACATATGTTCTTATTAAGGCATTGTCTCCATCCTTAACAATGAAAACAACATTCCTCCAGAATTCTTGAAGTAGGGAGTAGTTGATTGGAATATCAAGAGTTAGTGCATATCGTTTGGGGCAATTTTTTAGAAATCTCATCATTGGTTGATAGGACCAAAATTTGTTCCCACAAGGTGTATAAAGCATGAGGTTGTGAAGATGAGGAACAGGGAATGTTCTATTTTCAGGTAATGGTGGAGAAAGTTCTTTGAAAGACATAGCTGAGTTTTTCCCTTTTGATAAGGTATTTCAAAGTTTACTGAGGAAGAAGGATGTTGCTTGGAAATTTAACTTTTTGTGCTTCTTTTAAAGACAAGGTGAGGTGAGGTGATGAGATGAATAAAGGAGAGAGCAGATAGATTTGACAGCCTATTTTTATAGGTCATTATTGATGTTTTTGGTTCTAGAAATTTGAGCTTTTTGTTTAAGAAGTTAACTTTTTAGAGAAGTTATTTTGGAGTACAGGAAAAAAATGACACGTAGTTATTGAACTGGCTCCCCTTCTCCCCCCTTTTTTTAATTAATTATTTTTATGATTATTATTATTATATATAAAATTTTAGTTTGCAGTCATGTTTAGCATCCCCAACTTGCTTAGTAAAAATGAGAATCTCTTTTCATCTAAAGGTTTAGTAAAGATATCTGCAAGCTGGAGTTCAGTTGGGACAAAGTACATTTCATTGTGTCCTTTTTCAACATGAATATTGATAAAGTGATACCTGACGTCGATGTGCTTTGTCCTTGAGTGATGGACAGCAGGACAGGATTGGATGTGATGGCGATAGCACTCTTTGAATCACAGAAAATTGGTATCTTAGTGAGATTTATCTCGTAGTCTTTGAGTTGGGTCTGCATCCATATTACTTGAAAGCAACAGCTGGCAGCAGCAACATATTCAACTTCAGCGATTGAAGTTGATACACAGTTTTGTTTCTTGGATGTCCAGCATACCAACTTACCTCCTAGCATCTGACAGCTTCCTGATGTGCTCTTTCTGTCTAGTCTACAGCCTGCATGATCAGCGTCTGAGTAGGCTGTTAGAGAAAAATCAGTATCCTTGGGATACTAGAGACCTAGGTCAGCTGATCCTTTTAGGTATCTAAAAACTCTTTTGACAGCTAATAGGTGAGACTCCTTGGGTTTACATTGATATCTGGAAAGGAATCATGTGGAGAACATGATGTCAGGCCTACTTGCTGTGAGATATAGAAGTGAGCCTATCATTCCTCTGTATGTGTGCTCATCAACATTTTTACCATCTTTGTTAGCATCAATTTTCACGTTTATGGCCATTGGTGTTTTGAATGGGGAGCAGTTTGAGAGAGAGTACTTAATGAGGAGATTTTTGATGTATTTTGCTTTATTTATAAAAATTCCTTCTTGAGTTTGTTTAATTTCGATTCCCAAAAAATAGTTTAGTTCTCCCAACATGCTCATTTCAAAGTTTGTTGTCATAAGTTCCTAAAATTCTTTACAAAATGATGGACCCATGGATCCAAAGATGACATCGTCTACATAGATTTGTATAATCACGAGATGTCCTTTTCTTTCTTTTAAAAATAATGTGGTGTCAATGGATCCCTTTTTAAAGTTAGCTGATAAAAGAAACTCAGAGAAGGTGTCGTACCATGCTCTAGGTGCTTGTTTTAGACCGTACAGAGCTCTTTTGAGTTTACAAACGTGATTTGGAAATTTTTCAATTTCAAATCCTGGTGGTTGTTCAATGTAAACTTCCTAATTAATTTTTCCATTTAAGAAGGCACATTGAACATCCATTTGATAGAATTTGAAACCTTTATAGGCTGCGAAGGCTAGAAATATCCTGACAGCCTCAAGTCTTGCGACTGGGGCAAAGGTTTCATCGTAGTCTAATCCCTCTTGTTGACAGTATCCTTTTGGTACAAGCCTAGCTTTGTTTCTAATTATGGTACCTTCTTCGTCTGTTTTATTTCGAAAAACCCATTTAGTTCCTATAACAGATTTGTTGTTAGGTCTTGGAACTAAATTCCACACATTATTTCTTTCAATTTGTCCTAGTTCTTGTTGCATGGCTAGGATCCAGTGGGGATCCTGGAGGGCTTCTTCATAAGTTTTTGGTTCTATTATACTGAGGAATCCAACATACAGACACTGATTAGCTGAGGCTGATCTAGTTTGGACATTTTGTTTTGATCACCAATGATTAAATTTATGGGATGATCTTTTGTCCATTTTGTTGCTGGAGGGAGAGTGGCTAACTCTTCACTCCCAAGCATTAGGTCAGTTGTATCAGTGTCTTGACACTCCCCCTCAGCTGATGGACAGTCAGCTGAGTGCAAGATCTCAGTTACAGAATCATTTAGGAGCTCCGAAGTGGATTTCTGTAATGTTTCTGTAGTTGCACCCTTTTTATTCAAGAGTTGAGAATTGGGAATTTCATTATTTTTGTCTTTTGAATGGGAATTTTCATTTTGAATCATAGTTTCTTTGCTATCTTTGTAGTGATCTTTTGTGATAGCGTTTTTTGAAGAGGAGAAAATAAGGGAAAGTTATTTTCATCATCAGAGTTTTCTTTGATAAAATTGTGAGATGCTTATTTTTCCATTTCTTAGATTGTTACTTCAGGGATGTAATCTTTATTATTTGGAGATGTGGTGCTAACATGTATAGCCATTTTATCATCACTAAATGACACATTAATACTTTCTCTTACCACTTGAGTTTTTAGAACAATAACTCTATATGCTTTTGACTTGAGTGAGTATCCAATGAAGATTCCTTTGTTGGCTTTTCTGTCAAATTTTTCAAGGTAATCTTGATCATTTAGTATGTAGCACCTGCATCCGAAGACATGAAGAAATTTTAGTTAGGAGTTTTCTTATTGATTGCTTGGTAGGGAGTTTGATTGATCCTCTTATTAATTTCAGATCTATTTTGAGTGAAGCATTCTGTTGCAATGGCTTCAGCCTAGAAGTAAATGGGAAGATTTGCCGAGGAAATCATGGATCTGGCGGCTTCTACTAGAGTTTTGTTTCTCCTTTCTACTACCCCATTTGTTATGGGGTCATTGGTGCAGAGAACTCATGAGATATGCCTTTTCTGACTAGATAAGTGTCTAGTTTTAAGTTTATGAATTCGGTTCCATGGTCAGATCTTATTCTTCTTACTTTTAAGTGCATTAGTTTTTGTATTCTTCTTATAAAGTTAATGATAAGATCTGTTGTTTCACTTTTTAATTTCAAAAATTAAACCCATGTATATCTGGAGAAGTCATCCACCATAACTAGGATGTACTTCTTTCCACCAAGGCTTTCTGTGCTTATGGGTCCATAGAGATCCATGTGGATTAACTCGAGTGGTTGACTTCCGGATATTTCTTGAAGTCTTTTGTGAGAGGTTTTCTTCACTTTTCCCATTTTTCAATCTTCACATATTTCTTCAGATTTTGAAAAAGTGGTGGGAAGAACTTTTACCAACTTTTTACTTGCTAGTTCAATAATTATTCTAAAATTTAGATGGGATAGTCTTCTGTGCCAAAGCTCAGATTCGTTGTTAGAGGATTTTGACACGAGACAGAGATACTCATTTGAAATAAGATTGTTGAAGTTTTTAAAATAGAGACTCTGATTTATTCTTTTTCCCGTTAAGTAAATTTTACTGTTGTTTGGTCCAACAAGTTCACACTTGTTGGAGTAAAGAGTAAGTTTGAAGCCTTTATCACATAATTGTCCACAGCTTAATAAGTTGTATTTTAGACCTTGGATATGTGACACATTTTCAATTGTGACTTCACCATTAGTAATGGTTCCATACCCAATGGTTTTGTATTTTATACCATCACCAAAGGTTATGGATCTTTCTTTTCTCTTCACATAATTGTTTAACAGTTTTATTTCCCTAGTCATTTTGGTAGAGCATCTAGAGTCACAATACCAGAATTGTTGTATGTGATGCTCTTGGCATTTAGTTTGATCTTTTTGACTGTTGTGTAAACATTTTCTGTAATAAGGCATAAAAGAGGTTTAAGAGTTTCCTTTGTGTGCGTTATGATTTCAGAAAACTTTATCTCAAAATAATGGGATTTGTTGGCTATGTAATCCATCAGGGAATCATCAACTTCTTTTGAAAGGTTGGTAATTCTAGATTTCCACTGTGGATGTTCCTCCCTAGCAAGCATAGGGGGGGGGGGGGGTTAGCTAGTGAGCCAAGAGATTTCCCATTGTTCTGATTTGAGGACATTTTAAAGAGCGGGATCTTTAAATATTGATTATTCAATCTGCTCTGATACCAATTGTTGGGTCCCTTGAAGGGCTCTTTAACAATGTTGGCACAATTTGATTTAAACAAAAAATAAATAAGTTACGGAAAGTAAATCAAATTGGAAGACAACAATTCATAAAAGGGTTATTCTGTATATCTCAAATGTAAATAATGGTTTACACGAGTTTATAGTATAGCTATGTATCAACAGAAATAACTTTTCTATGGGAGTGATGTTGTAATTGCTTTGAGAAGATATTGAATTGTATGCTTGATGTCTTGCTTTGTTTTGTTGATACATGGTCCTTGATCGTCATGTGAAGAATACAAGACGGATCACACAAGATTGCTGAGGTCCGAACTCCCAGCGATCCTGGAGTTCAGACAGCTCCGAGCTTGTGGCCGAACCTGAGGTTCGGCCAGTCGGGTTTCAGCCTTATAAATAGGTTGTCTTGTATTGTAGAGTTTAACAGTTTAAGCTTCCGCGTCATATATTCTCTGTGTACTCTGTGATCTCTGTGGTTAATACAAAGCTCATTTGTATTTACTCATTGTGTTTCATCTCGTATTTCATTGATTTCATTACGACTAAGTAGAAGATCCATACGCTCACGCACTTTCAAGTGGTATCAGAGCATTAGGTTTGCTCTACTAGTCGGAAATCAGTGTTCTTCAGAGTTTTGAGTTCAAATTCACGTTTTTGCGAAAATGTCAATCATTTTTTAGTTCGTTTGATTGTCTCGAGTGTGTTTTTAATCAAAAATCTATTTCTAGATCGTTTCTATCAAGTTTGCTTGAATTCCTGTTGAAAATCCCAGTCAAAAACGTTGAAAATCGAGAAAATGAGGTTGGGTGAAATCTGTCTCGTTTGAGGTTCGGACAACTTCGGAGTAACCGCTCCGAACTCGAGGTTCGGACGGAGTTCGGTCTTTATTTGAGTTCTGTGAGAGATCGGTCTTGTTTCTGAGAGAGTTCGGTCGGAGTTGCTGTTGATTTCTCTTTCCGAAGGTCAGGTTCAGAGGACGTTCGGTGTAACTAAAGTTCGGACGACATTCGGAGATAGTTCGGAGGAAGTTCGGACGAGGTTCGGAGTGAACAGTAACCAGTTTTTCGAAAATGTCCGATTTTCAAGCCTTCGCGGCTATTCAAAATTCAGTTCAAGCAACGATGCAAACAATGATTAACTATGATAATGAAATTGGAACAAGTCAGAAAGTTCCCAAATTACTTAAATTGGAAGATTATCATAGTTGGGTGACACGATTTGAAGCGTTTGTTTCTCCAAATGATATCGATATGTGGTTATCGTATTCTGAACAATATACATATCCTAAGGGTGATGATGGAGAGCCAATTCTTCAAAGGAAGCTTTCTGGTGAACAAAAGAAAGCATATCAAGCTAAGAAAAAGGCTTATGGCACTTTAACAATGGCTTTGCCTACTGATTTACTACATCAATTTTCAAGTAACTATACCGCAAAGAGCTTGTGGGATGCTCTAGAAAAGAGATGTGAAGGCAATGATCAGTATAAGAAAAGTTGACAAAAAGTGTTGAAGAAAGAATTTGATAGCTTCAAGCATTATCAAAATGAATAAATTCCAAATCTGATTGCAAGATTTGCACATTTAATGAGTGAAATGAAATTGGTGAATCTTACAAAAGATGAAGCAGATAGGAAAGAAAAGATTATGGAAGCTCTACCAGAGAAGTGGAAAAACTATGTGATGATGATTACTAATATGATAAGGATTATCCAAGGTTATCGTTTAATGATCTGATTCAACGAATCCAAGCTAGGGATATGGAGTTAAAAGTGAACAAGTCACTTCCTGAGCAAATTCAGAATCCTGCAGTATATTATGGCAACAATCATTCAACTTTGAATGCTGGAAAGTCTAATATTCTTAGTTCTGCACCCCCTACAACAATTCTGGCGGGTAAATCTGACACTCCAAGTTATTCATCTGCTGGTTGTAATGTGTCAATTCCTAGTTCTTCGACTCAAAGTGCATTGTCTGTTCAAACTGTTGATGATTATAATGCGTTGATGTCTGCATTGGTATCTTCATACTTTGGTGTTATTACTGGTGCTGTGAGTAATGCTGAGTTAGCAAATGAAGATTACGATCAGATTGATTATGATCATTTAGAGGAAATGGATCTGAATTGGCAATATGCTATGTTGGTTCGTAGAACAAAGAAATTTTTCAATAGAACTGGTAAGAAGAGACTAAATCAGGAAGGGAAGATTGGATTGGACAAATCTAAAGTGAAATGTTATAAGTGTTCAGTTTATGGTCACTTTGCTCGAGAATGTCCAAGTTCTACAGAAAGTAAATTGAAGACTGGTCAGCATGCACATTTAGTTTTTCATCCATCAAATGAAGCTGAAAAGGTTGATCAGAAATCTGCTACTCTTGCTCATGATTGGACTACTACATTTATGCATCCTGATGGATTTGCCTGGAATGCAGATTCAGAAGTTAAAAAGAATCATACTCCAATCTCAATTGCTTTAACCGTTCAACATGCTGATGATGAAAGTTTTTTAACAGAATCTGATACTTCTTCAAGTATGTCTTTGGTTCAAGAAGAATTACCTAAGTCTTCTAAAAATTCAAAAGATGATGACTTTAAATGTTATAACTGTGAAAAGTTGCTCAAGAAAATTACAAGGTTTGAACAAGATTGTCAGATTTCTACTGAAGAAATTGTGGTGTTAAAGAAAGAGTTGGAAGATTTTCAAAAGAAATATTATGCGTTAGTTCATATTCATGAAGATGTTTTGAAGGAAAAGGCTCAATTGGCTGAAGAGTGTGAAAAAGCCAAAGCTGAAGCATTAGACGCAGCTCAAGATTTTGAGAATCTGTTTGAGAAGAGTTATCCGGTTCAGCAAAAATGTGAAGAGGCTATTGCTCTTATAGCAACAACTGCTGTTACCGTTGAGAAGCTTCAAATCAAGATCTCTATGCTTCAAGATGAAAATGTTCTATACAGAGACAAAATGAAGTGTTAACAAAATATGTTGAGATCTACAAGCAAAAGAGAGAAAATGTGCTTGAAGAATTATATGCTGAATGTGAGATCCGGAAGTTACAAACTTACGAATATGATGATCTCAATGCAAAATTCATCAAGTCACAACAAGAGGTGTTTGAAGGTCAACAGAAGATTAATGATTTAAAATTGGAGATTTTGGAGTTGAAAAGGCAAGTGAAGAACTGCAATTTGTCACCAACATTGCTTAACTTCTTATACAAGCAGGATCAGAGTTCGGAAAGTTCTAAGAAGGATGATGTTCACTTGGTTCCTCAACCAGTGGATTTGATTGAAGTTACTGCTGCTCAGATTGATCCAAAAGATGACTTACATGATTATTCCAAGTTTGCCACTCCATCCAAGAAGAACAAGTCCAAGTCTAAAAAGAAGGAGAAACCTTTGGGTGAAGCTCCAAAATTTTGTTTCAAAGTCTGTATTGCTGGAAAATGAAAAAGTTTTTGATAAGGTTGTTTCCAGTTCTTCATCTGCAACCGAAGAAGAGAAAGTTTTGATTGAAAAGAGCAAGTTAAAGGATATCAAAGACAAATTCACTAGTGTTGCTAAATCAAGAGTTGATCCAGGTTCTTCGTGAAATTCTTCAAAGACTCAACAATCTAAACATAAAGGTTTAGGTTACAAAGTGTTGGAAGAACCGGTTCAAGCAAAGAAATCAGTGAAGGCTGAGAAGGTTCCTAAAGCAAAAGTTACAAAGAAATCACCATCTCAGAAGGAATTTTCTTATTATTCTGGAAGATCTTCATCTTCAAGGAGTCCATCTCCTAGGTATGATTCTTCTGATGGTTTCTTTGATCATTTTCATTCTGAACATTCATCTGATTCTCAAAAATGAAAATCATTTTCAAACAATTTTAGAGAAAGACTTTGTTATATATGTCATCAACCAGGACATCTAGCTGTTGATTGTCCGACGACTGCATATATCCACAAAACTGCAAAATATGTGGATAACAAAGGTCAAATTTTTGATGAACCATGGTCCCCAAAGCTTAAGTCAACTTGTAAGTCGTCTTGGTCTAAATCAAGTACGTCGGTTGAATCTGATTCAGGTTTTGATCAAAAATGAAAACTTTTACAAATTTGGAAACCAAAAGTTGTTTCCAAGGCCAACAAGGACTTTGTGGAAGACACCGGGCGACCCGACGCTGTTGGTTCGGGTCGATCCCAACGCAACTAATTTTTTATTTGGTGTCAAGCAGGTGTTTCAGGAAGACCTTCGGTGATTGGAAAATTGCTGATTGTGAAATATCTGTCTTAATTAAATTGGATTTCAAAATCATTTTTGTTTTTCAAAAGGCTAAACTGCTCGTGTTTGTGTTGGTTGATCAATTTTTCTTTTTTTTCACTTCGTCTCATTCTGAGGGGGGGGGGGGGGTTTGTTTTTGCAAAAATACAACAATAGTGTTTTGTTTTTCTCATCGTAAAAATGAAAATCTATAACTAGAGTTGTCATTTTTAGGGGGAGAAATTTGGAAAAGACAAAAAAATTGAAAAATGCAAAAAGCCAAAAACATTGAAAAATGAGAAATTGTATCCGACATGATTGGGAAATGATGGTACATTGGCTGACAGTGTCTGACTCATGGATAAAGTAAATGAAAAGGCCATAAGACCATTTGATCGATGTGGAAGGTAGGCTCGGCAAATCAGAAAAGTATACAAATGTGATATACACTAAATCTGATGCTTGACCTAGTGGATAACATCTTGATGCATATCTCATGATATATCAAGAAAAAGATATGTGAAAAATAAAATGAGAAGTCACTATGTATACATGTGTTCATTTTGCAAAGATTTAAACTTGTTTGATTTTCTTTATTTTGTCAAATGATCGGACTTTCTCTGCGTGTCGAAAGACCGACCTGATCGTTGTTCGTTTGACGTTCTGCTTTATTTTCTTTGGTGTTTCGTATAACTCATCGGACTTTCTCTGCGTGTATGGGAGTACCGACCTGATTGTTGTTGAGTTATACAATTTCAACTTGTTTTATTTTCTTATTTTGTTAAATCCGAGGCCTTATCTGCGTATCGAAAGATCGACCTTAAGGTAGACGATTTAACGTTCTTATTTCTTTTTGCATGGAACATAGTTGACTATATCATGGTTACAATCATTATGTGATTAAAATCACAAATGAAATCACAAAAAATGTGATGAGCAAAAGCATATATGAGTATGTCTAATAGTGTGGGGTATACTGGTCAATGCAAATTTAACAAATACCTTAACATATCCAGATGTTATGAGTATGATTGTGCCAGAGTTTAAAGTTGGACAAACTATATCTACAATCGGCATGGCTTTTGTGTTGCAATAATCGAAATTGAAATGTAGTTCATCATGTTATGACCAATATGATCCCAAGTTGTGATCTTTCTCACAAAAGACAAAAATATTGTCTAATTCGGTATTGTTTTACCTTTCTTATCAGAAAATACCAAAAAGATTTTAGGTGTGTTTTGATATAAAGTTTCTAAAAGCCAAAAAGATTTTGTTTCTAATTTGTTTTTGATTGATCAACATGAAATACAAAATCAATTTTCAAAATCAAAATATCTTGGAGTCTCGAAGAGACATTTTGCACAAAGATTATTTATGTTGGCAGGTTTCTAAGTGGGAAGAGAACATCACAACTTCAAGTCTTCTGAAGTTCGTTAATAAAGAGATTACACACGATGCAATATCAAGTATTCAAGATTGAACTCATCGTCAAGATCGAGGAAGAGTTTGATTGAAGATACAAGATACAAGTTTGAATAGAGAAGATGATACTGCACATGCCGAGGGGGAGTTTGTTGATACATGGTCCTTGATCGTCATGTGAAGTATCGAATACAAGACGGATCACACAAGATTGCTGAGGTCCAAACTCCCCGCGAACCTGGAGTCCGAATAGCTCCGAACTTGTGGCCGAACCTGAGGTTCGGCCAGTCGGGTTTCAGCCTTATAAATAGGTTGTCTTGTATTGTAGAGTTTAACAGTTTAAGCTTCCGCGTCATCTATTCTCTGTGTACTCTGTGATCTCTGTGGTTAATACAAAGCTCATTTGTATTTACTCTTTGTGTTTCATCTCGTATTTCATTGATTTCATTACGACTAAGTAGAAGATCCATACGCTCACGCACTTTCATGTTTGGTGAAGTCAGCTTGCTATTTATAGGCAGATGTAGCAAGTTGTATTTGGATAAGGTGGTTGAGGACGGTTGATGTTGGAGTGTGTCAGTGTATATAGAGATAAATTGAACATATTCAATTTATCTCTTTATCAACTGTTTTCAACTGCCTTCTTGATTAATGCCAAGTTGACATTCATTTTTGTTAGAGCATATACCTATGCTATGATGTGTCTCGTGTATTGTATCTATGTGAGCGTGTCTTAGTATGAGTTTTAGTGACAATAGCATTGGCGCCGGACCAAATGGTCCGCCGGACCAAATGGTACGCCCGTACCATTTGGTACGCAGCCTGTTTAGTCACTAACTATAAATAGGTTTGTGTTAGAATGAATGTTAACACTCTGAGTCATTCTAGACTTTCTGTGTGTGTTTTCTAGAGAGAGAAACTAGAGAGCTTTCATTGTATCTTCAGTGATTCAATACAAGATCTCTTATTTACATCCGTGTTTATTATGATTGATTGATACATGCAGTAGTAAGATCGTATCTCGGT
Organism: Deinandra increscens subsp. villosa; assembly: GCA_039602395.1. NCBI lineage: Eukaryota > Viridiplantae > Streptophyta > Magnoliopsida > Asterales > Asteraceae > Deinandra > Deinandra increscens. Next base: position 28,259,849 of record JBCNJP010000025.1, read on the forward strand.
TTTACAAGTGGTATCAGAGCATTTGGTTGCTCTACTGCTGTGTTTTTGATCAATTTTCAGATTTTTAGAGAGAGAAAGTTTGGGTTTTCTTCATTTTTCATCAAATTCTTCCAATTCCGAGTGTTTCCGAGGTGAAAAATGATTTTTGAGTGTTCCTGGAGTGATTTCGTACCTTACTGAATCAAATTCCAACTCCAAAAGTCAAAATTCGTGGAAATTCGTCGAATTCAGCGTGGTACGCTTTTGGTCCGCCCGAAGAACTTCTGGTCCACCGCTGGTCCGCCAGACAATCTTCATCGAGTTTCTGGTCCGCCAAGTTTGGTCCGCTAGACAATCTTCAAAGCTGGTCCGTGGCGGTTATTCTTTGGTCCGCCGTACCATTTGGTCCGCCGTACCTATCTGGTCCGCTGAGATAATTTGGTCCGAGTTTGGTCCGCTGATTAAGTTGGTCCGGAACTGGTCCGCTGAGTACAAATTTGGTCTGCTGGTTAATTTGGTCCGGATTTGGTCCGCTGAGAAGTTTTGGTACACTAGCAGAAAAGTGACCGTCACTAAAACTGACGTAACTTGAGAACCGTAAAGAGTTACGGGAGCTAATACCAGTCAAAACGTTCGTCTCTACGAGATCTAGACTTATACCTACCTAACAGCCAGTACCGTCTAGTTTTGACCCCCAAAATCCGCTTGGAAGACCTCCGTTTTTGAGTTCAAAGTTTTTGAAAAGCATTTGCAGCTATGCAAAGCACGGTACAAGCTATGCTCAATTTTGATAATGAAATAGGAACAAGTCAGAAAGTTCCTAAGCTGTTAAAGTTGGAAGATTATCAAAATTGGAAGCAACGTTTTTCTGCATACATCAGCACAAACGATATTGATTTATGGATTCCAATTCAAAAGTTGTATGTACGTCCAACTGCAGATGGAGAGTATAAGGAAATTCAAGATTTTGATAAGGATGAAAGAAAAAGTTATGAGCTTGAACAAAAAGTTTATGGTTATCTTACCATGGCTTTACCTTCTGAGCTGTTGCATCAATTCAGTACTTGCAAGAAATCTAAACAGATATGGGATGCTTTATCTGCTCGATGTGAAGGCAATGACCAATATAAGAAGAGTAGATGAAAAGTGTTAAACAAGGAATTTGAAAATTTTCAACACTATGGAAAAGAAAACATTTCTGCTCTTGTTTCAAGGTTTTCACATCTTATTAGTGAGATGAAAGTGGTTAAAATTGAAAAGACAGAGGAGGAATTGAAAGAGAAATTGATGGAAGCATTACCGGAAAAGTGGGAAAACTATGTATTATTGCTTACTCATGATAAAGAATATTCTGCATTATCATTTCATGATTTGACCGTAAAGCTTCATGTAGAGAGATGGAAATGATGACATCAAACAAGTCAACTGCTCAATTCCAAAATCCTGAAGTGTATCATGGTCAAAATTCTGCAAGTATCAATGCAAAGTCTAAATCATTTGGTGTTGATTCATTAAATCCACCTCAAACAGCTTTTGTTGCTGGTCATGGTTTAGGAAATTCTGGAAATTCATCAAGAGGATGTAACTTCACTATTCCAAATCATTCAAGTCCGACTTCATATTCAGCAAAAACACCGGATGAGCACTTGGCATTAATCTCAGCCTTGTTATCTTCATATTATGGATCGTTGAATGGTGGTTTGACAACATCTAATCTGATTGAAGAAGATTTTGATCAGATTGATTCTGATAATCTTGAGCAAATGGATATCAATTGGCAATTGGCAATGTTAGCTCAAAGAGTTAAAAGATTCACAAAGAAGACGGGATTTCAAAGTTTAAATCCAGATGGCAAGGTTGGAATAGATAAATCAAAAGCAAAATGCTTGATATGTTCTAATTTTGGACATTTTGCTCGTGAATGTTCAAAACCAAATGCCTCTTCATCCAAGTCTCCAACAGCTTTGGTATCTCAAGTCGATAAACAATATGATTGGGGACAACCTTCTGATGGTCCACTTGCTTTAACTGCTATTACTTCTGGGTCAAAACCCTATGATTGGGCTACTGATGAAATTGATGATGAGTCTGCATGGACTGGTTCTGCATGGACTGGTTCATCTGCGATGATTGCTCAAATTGTTCATAGTGATAATGAAGAAGAAGTAACTGATTCTGAATCTGAAACAAGTGGTTCTGGAGATAGTGGCTATGAATCGGTTTGTGAGTTCTATATCTCAAAAAGACAAGAAGATTCAAGGTTTAATAAAGGAAAATGAGTTGTTGATCGAGGAAAATAAAAGAAGGATCGAAGATTTGACAACTGAAAAGCAAAATTTAGAAGCTCTAATTCAAGAATTTTCTTCTCAGAAAGAAAAGTTTTCAGAATTACAAGCAGAGATTATTGAAAAAGAATCAAAATTGCAAAGTGTTAAACAAGAGTTTGAGCAGAAAGTTACAAAGTTATCTGAAGAAAAGGATGAATTAGTCCAAGAAGTGAAGAAATAGAAAGATGAAGCTGAGGATACTGCAACAGATTTTCAAAATCTTTTTGATAAATCAAAGTCCAGACTTGATACTCTTACTAAATTTTCTGATGACCAAGCTACTAAGATTCAATCTTATCAGACTGATATGGAAAAGTTACTTGATGAGAAGAGGGAGTTGGTTAGAGTGAACAAGTTGCAAAATGCAAATTTGGATATTCAGAAAAGAAATGAAGATAAACTCGAGAAGGAATTGTTGGCTGCATTAGATGAGTTAAGATTGCAAAAGTATGAAACTAATAAAGTGGCAAAGAAGCTCATTGCAACAGAAAAAGAGTTGGGTGAAGCTTATCAAAGAATTTCTGAATTAAAGATTGAAGTCATTGATTCAAAACGTCTTTTGAACAATGTTACTAACTCACAATCTTTTACAAGTTTTCTGGCCAAGGATGAGAATTTTGAGAAGATGTTTAACAATACCATGTCACCACCAGGAAGTCTAAAAGAAGGAGTTCATGATTTGAAAGACAAGGTTGAGACTGGTGATTATTCTGAATTTGTTGGTTCTACATCTGTTAAAGAAACGAAAGAGAACAAAGGCAAGAGTGCTGAAAATTCTAAAGCGCCAAAGGTTGTGTCTGGTTCTTCATCTGATGACAAAGAGAATTCTGCAAGTTCACCTACTGACTTTGCTGAAACGATAGTCAATGCTCCAAACGATATAAACAAGGTCAAAGCAGAGTTTTTGCGTCTTGAAAAGAACGAGCATAAACCATCTGATTCGGGAGAGAAGGTTTCTGGCATATATACAGGATTGGGATTCCAACAGACACAGGTTAAAGTTGCAGTTTCTCAAGGTCAAAAACAACAACACTTGAAGAAAATCAGTATGAAGCAAGTTAAGAAAGAGGTTTTTCATGCTGAAAAGTTTCAACCGGAGCGATTTTATAAACTCAAAGGCTCAGCTCAAATATTTTCTGATAAGGAGTTTCCACTACATTGTGTGGATTCTCGGAAAATAGCTGAGGTTTTTATTAAATCTGCTGATGCTCCAAAGACCAAGAAGAAACAAACTGCTAAATTTTCTTTTGGAAGTTCAAATGTTACTTCAAAGAGCCCGACATCAAAATGGGTTCATGATCATCGATTCCAGGTATTCGATAATTTTTATGATCATTTTGGAGATGAATATGTTTGTGAAGCTTTGCAGGTACCAAAGAGGCAAAAATGTAAACAATCGCTTGTGTTACAATTGCCGCCAAAAAGGGCATATGGCACAAGAATGTCCGGTTTCTGCTGCTTCTAGTTCAAGAAACGGAAAGGTTCCATTTGTTGGTAAAGCTGCCAAACAACGATTCATTGATGAACATTGCAGAGTATTTGATGAATACCCACAATCTACATTTTTCAAAACCCAAGGAAGATTTCTTCCGCGTTTTCAAAATGTTCCA
>JBCNJP010000025.1:28264264-28364103 GCA_039602395.1 Deinandra increscens subsp. villosa
CCGGAACATAGTAAAATTGGCATTCAGCCGGAAATCTTCCAAGCGCAATATTCCTTACAAATTAACAAATATTTCATCAAGCATTCACAGTGGTCCTAACACTTAAATACAAGTCCTAAACTTGTAGGAAAACATAGATGCACAATTCCAAGTCAAATTGCATAAAAAGTCAAACTAAAAAGTCAAACGCAAGCATACATGAGGTGGCATGTCTAATTTTCTCTATGCTTGGAGTTAGCCTTTGAATATTTACAGGCACGAACTACTCAACATTTAGGGAATGTTGCCATAAGAATCAACTTAAAAGGTTAAGAAATGAGAAAGTTATGCGTGTCGGAAGTTCGCAAAAATCAACATTATTGTCTTTGACACACCATTTGGTGGCATGCCTAATTTGCTCCATACTTGGAGTTAGGTTCTAAAATTTTGCAGGCACGAACTACTCAAAATTTAGGGAATGTTGATAGATAAATCAACTTAGAAATTTAAGTAACGAGAAAGTTACGCGCGTCGGAAGTTGGCAATTTCAGCTTTTTTCAAAATAGTCAAAGTAGGTTTAAATTTTGCATAACTCATTCAAAACTTAGAGTTTGAGAGTGAAACTTTCCAGATCTTACTTTTATTATATAAAACTCATTTTGATTTAACAAAACCCTTATTAAAATAAGGTTATTGTGCTCGACCAAAATGTAAAGTATACTTTTCACAGAAAAATACAACTCTGCACACCTAACTTGCAGCAGTGTTTTGGATGATCAAACGGAGGTTTTAGAAAGTGTGCGAGTAGCCCAGTTAAAGCTAAGACATGGAAATTTACTACGGAAAAAGAATCAACTTATTTCGATAAAAATTGAGCAAGTTATGACCTGCGCAAGTCGACCCATTAACTTGGACAAAATCTGTTAAAATTTTAATGATTGTGTAAATTGCATTCTTGCGGTTTTGGTCGATCTTTTGCTCGTTTAACTTCATCTAAAAATTTTTAACAAATTAGATATCATATTATCATGCATTCCTAGTTGTCATAACACCCATACAACAATCATAGCAAAATTCAAGCATGCCACTAGCATGTAAGCATATATTCTTCCATTTCAAGTACCCATATACCCAAATTCTTCAAGAACACATCTAACCATCTACCCACATGAAAATCACAGCCATGATAGCATCTCAAATCTGTATAAACTCATAAACTTACTTCTCCTAACATAAAACATGATTTAAGCACATATTCACACACCAAAATGCACAAAATCACAAGACTAACACATGAATTTACCAATTCCATGTTAGAGATTTTTAGGGCTTACGAGGGTGAAGAAGAAAAGGGGAGGATGATGATGGTGATGCAGAAATGGAGCTTTCCCTAGCTTTCTTGAAGCTTGAATGAGCTTATGAACCTCAAATCTTGTTTGCTTGATGCTTGATTTTGAAAATTTCTCAAGTGTATGTGCGTGTGTGTGTAAACCGTAAGGAAGAAGGGGAGAAGAGAGAAATGCGTGAGAATGGGGAGGAGGAGGGGAGTAGGGCAGATTTTTGAGGTTTGAAGAATGACACAATTGGTCCCTCAAGCTTTCATTTTGACATAGAAAGCACAAAAATCATTTTTAGTGGGTTTTTACTAAAACTTGAAAAGTAAAACATTAAAAATGTTTTCTAAGTGTTTTTAACTCATTTAACATGCAATGTTTAGTCAGGATAGGTATATTTACCATTTACACATAGAAAAATTTAAATTTCGCACGAAGTCCGGTTCTACCCGAAAACGCGAATTTTTCAAATAACACATAAAGTTACGAAATGAATTCACGAATCCAGTTATTAAAATTAATTAGCAAATAGACATTAACACATATGCAATTATTCAAATAACGGGTCACGGGTTCGCTAACAGAACTAACGGAACTAAAGGAAAAAGTTAACGGCGTTAACCTGGGAATTTGGCAATTGTCACAGTCGCTAGGGCTGCTAAACACTCGTGTTACGTCGCAAACACTTTCAGGAACAACCGAGGACCATCCGAGGACCGCCAAAGTCGCCATTCTCTCCATCTCGGTTTTTCTTTTTGTGAAAACCTTAATGGGTTTAACTATAGACCTTTTGGTGTTCTTGATTTCTATGTGTATTATGACGATGTTATAAAAATAGCATGTGTAGATTGTATAATGTTTGAGTTCCTTTGAAATCCAACTTATGTTCATAATTTGCTTCTACACATGTGTTTTTATGCATGTCTTTTAATGAGTATAGAATGGTGGCGTGAAGATGGGTTATACTGTTCATGCATGTTGTAAGTCATTATTATGATTAGATGGAGATTACATGCATTATATAGGAAATAAAATTCATAATACATGCTAGGTTTGAATCTTATTAAACTCGATGGAGTAGGATGAAATCTAGACACCCATGTTGCCTAATGCAATCTTTCTATGTGTAGAGATGGGAATTTGTTTAATATTTGATGATGATTTTTCTGAGTACAACCTTTATGATTATGGATACAGGTGATGTTAAGGTTTGGGTAACAATCTCGTAAATTTTAGAACTCCTAAAATGGTTCAAGCGAATTTTTAAATAGACTTGGAAGCATCACGTTTTTATTTTTGACAGCTTGCTGTCAAGTTTTTGGGTCAACTTCGGAAGGCCATAACTCACTCAATTCTTAACCAAATTGATTGATTTTATTTCCAGAATTTGAATCAATGTGTTAGCTTTTAATCCCAGGTGGTGGCACTTCATTTAACTGAGGTTTCGACCTCCATTATGCCATCACAAAATTAGGGTGCAACAGCTCCATTTTTTTCTGAAACGTGTTGATAAAATAAATTATTTAACCCTCCCAAGTTAATGTTGTGTTTGAGATTTTTATGGTGGTTGATCCCAATTCATGTGGACTACTGTAGTTAATTTATGAGATCCTAGATAAATGTGAAAAACTATAAACTTGGTAATTTTAGTAACTGTATTGGTGAATTTGAACCATGGTAGTGTTATGTTCAGGGTTACATGGTTAAACCAGAAATATTTGCATGATACTTATATGATTCACTATTCTCCATGCTTAACATGACGTGTAAGACATATGTATGAATTACATGTTACTTTATTGGATTGGTTAACCTAGAACTATGTCATTTGGCGAATAACAAGACTTAGGTGCATGCTAGAATATGTGTAACATGTTTTTTCATGTTTTATTTGATAACTTGCTATACATGGAAACATACCATTCATGAAATCGTACCAAATAAATAGAAGCATACTAAATATGGAAACTTACTTAATATACAAACTTTCCAGATTTGGAAAGTGTAACCGACAAACAAACACACTTGTTAATGAGTCACCAATGTGTCGTCAGGTTCGATTGAGTCAGTCTAACTGTTCATACATAGTTGTCTCACACGCACTCTCATTTAGGTAATTCTTAGCAAGTCATCTAGTTGAGTTTTATTTTAAATTTTCTTGCCGAGCTCTCAAATGTGAGTTCTCTAACATTTTTCTCTCTAAGTATCTCCTTGAGAGAGAAAATCATGCTTCAAACATTTCTTTAGTAATATAATTGTATAGCTATTCACGTATGTGCCAACATAACATGTACTGCAAGTCCTTACATTTTCGAACCATTAATTTATGAGAAAGCGAGATAATATTGAGTAGTACTACTGGGTTTGACAAACCCCACCCGCGTTAATCGCTCTAACTCGACTGGATGTTGAACGAGTGTAACATTAGCCTAGACAGTATCATCACCTTCCGTGTTAGACGATGGTGGAAAGGCATTATAAAAATAGCATGTGTAGATTGTATGATGTTTGATTTCCTTTGAAATCCAACTTATGTTCATAATATGCTTCCACACATGTGTTTTTATGCATGTCTTTTAATGAGTGTAGAAGGGTGGCGTGAAGATGGGTTATAGTGTTCATGTATGTTGCAAGTCATTATTGTGATTAGGTGGAGATTACATGCATATATAGGAAATAAAATACATAATACATGCTAGGTGTGAATCTTATAAAACTCGATGGAGCAGGATGAAATCTAGAAACCCATGTTACCTAATGCAGTCTTTCTATGTGTAGAGATGGGAATTTGTTTAATATTTGACGAGTATTTTTCTGAGTACAACCTTTATGTTAAGGTTTTGGTAACAATCTCATAAATTTTAGAACTCCAAAAGTGGTTCAACCGAATTTTTAAATAAACTTGGAAGCATCACGTTTTTTTTTTTGACAGCTTGCTGTCAAGTTTTTGGGTCAACTTCAGAAGGCCATAACTCACTCAATTCTTAACCGAATTGATAGATTTTTTTTCCAGAATTTGAATCAATGTGTTAGCTTTTAAGACCACGTGATGGCACTTCATTAAACTAAAGTTTCGACCTACATTATGCCATCACAAAATCAGTACACAACAACTCCATTTTTTCTTAAACATGTTGATAAAATAAATTATTTGACCCTGCCAAGTTAATGTTGTGTTTGAGATTTTTGTGGTGGTTGATCCCAATTCATGTGGACTACTGTAGTTAAATTTATGGGATCCTAGATAAATGCGAAAAACTATAAACTTGGTAATTTTAGTAACCGTATTGGTGAATGTGAACCATGGTAGTGTTGTGTTCAGGATTACATGCTTAAACCAGAAATATTTGCATGAAACTTATTTGATTCACTATTATCCATGTTTAACATGAGGTGTATGACATATGTATGAATTACATGTTACTTGAGTGGATTGGTTAACCTAGAACTACATCGTTTGGCGAATAAAAAGACTTAGGTGCATGATAGAATATTTGTAACATGTTTTTGCATGTTTTATTTGATAAATTTCTATACATGGAAATATACCATTCATGGAATTGTACCAAATAAATAGAAGCATACTAAATAAGGAAAGTTACTTAATTTAGAAACTTTCTGGATTTAGAAAGTGTAACCGACAAACAAACATACTTGTTAACGAGTCACCAACGTATCGTCAGGCTCGATTGAGTCAGTCTAATTGTTCATACATTGTTGTCTCACACGTACTCTCATTCAGGTGACTCTTAGCAAGTCATCTGGTTGCGTTTCATCTTAAATTTTCTTGCAGAGCTCTCAAATGTGAGTTCTCTAACATTTTTCTCTCTAAGTATCTCCTTGAGAGAGAGAAACATGCATCAAAATTTTTTTTAGTAATGTAATTGTATAGCTATTCACGTATGTGCGAACATAACACGTACTGCAAGTCCTTACATTTTCGAACCATTAATTTATGAGAAAGCGAGGTAATATTGAGTAGTACTACTGGGTTTGACAAACCACACCCGTGTTAGTCGATCTAACTCGACTGGATGTCGAACGGGTGTAACATTAGCCTAGACAGTATCATCATCTTCCGTGTTAGATGATGGTTGAAAGGCATTACAAACATAAACAGTCACGTTTCGGTTGCGAACCACATAGTGATAGCAATATTGGCCTAGCTATCAATTATGATTACACTGGTTCAAACATTGGTATAAACATTACAAACATTTATTTTTACATTGTGTATTTATGAATTCACCAGCCTTTACTCTGACCTACATAGCATGTCTTTCACAGGTTTCTAGGTCCGAAGCACGATTAGGCAGCATGCATTTTGTTAGGACTGTAAACGGTTGTAAGTTTTCAATGATTTATTTCCAAAAAGGTTTTTGGCGCATGTTTTGCGCATATCGTTTGCTTTACGCTTTCGTATGTTGTCTTAAAAACTGTATTTGCATGGTTTGGTATGACTAATGACTTAGGTCCTGGTTTGTCACATGCCTCGCGGTAATACTCCGCATGTGGAATTTGAGGGTGTGACAGATTGGTATCAGAGCCAGGTTAAAGTGAACTTGGTCTTGCATATAGGCCAATTATAGCCTTAGAGTTGCATCAGTCATACAATACGCACACACATGTTCTTATTAATCTAGCATTTCATGACATATACATATGTGTATACATATTACATTATGAACATGTCGACATCCCCTACATTATCTGGAGCGGGTAAGAGACCTGCTAGTCCATCAACGTCTAAACTAAGGGTACAGCGAATGAAGCTGGCTAACTACACGGACGCTCATGAGTAGCAGAATTACATAACAGGTTCTTGCAGCATGGTCGGGTGGGTCGCGAGCTGCAGGGCGTGTGCAACGTAACATGAAAGGTCACAAGCTTACTGAGGATCGAGAAGGATCTTCGAGCCTCTACGAGCAAATTTAGCTGCGACATTAAGGTAGTTGACATGAACCACATGGATTTCCATATAGAGCGGGAGAAGCATCTATGAGCACATAAAACTGGAATTTGGGGATGTTGAGGCCCGAGAGGCCATAACAAAATTTAGAAACATGACAGCCATTGACAAGGGTAGTGACAGCCGAGGCACGGGTCGCGGTTGTCATGTGTATGATGACTGAAAAACTTCTCGCCAGTGAAGGTGAAGAGGACCCGAGGAATAGAATATGGGGGAACTAACACTAACATGACTACAACCCAATAGAAAACACTGAATGATCACCACTGAACGACAACATTAGCAGCTCATGCCCAAGGGCAGGGATGAGGAGGATAAGAAACTTGGACTTCTAGAAAACCGTAGAACTATAAGCCGCATGCATTCAACGAAACAGAATGAGTGTTTAGTTCACTCGGATATATTGAGAAGACATAAATTGACACTTAGGATGTCTGATTTCCCTTATGCAACAGAGTAAAACAAGTAATGGGAACATTCATGGGACTCGCACTCACCTGATGGAACACCCAGGTATAAACATTAGGTCTAAACGCGATTAGCATACTACCTTGGAAGGAAATTCACTACATCGGAGGAGTACAATCTTAGAAATGTTGTCTAGAAAATAGAAGGCAAGCACATAGAACTTCACGTGGCTGAATTGGCCATCAGACTCGGAGCATGGGAACTCCAGCAAATCACACAACCGTCTAACAAACAGCTCGGTTTTCCTGTGGACTTACTTGTTTCCAGAACTGTGAAAGGGATGAGACACATGGCCAGAGATTACAGGGCTTACAAGTCAGAACAACCAAATCATGGTTACTGAAGTCGTCACTGAAGGTATAGGGCAAAGAGGAACACTTTAAGAAAAATTTCCCATGGAAACAATGGTTGTGCGTTCATGCTTGGTACGGACAATACCAGGAATGATTCAGGCATTGCAAACATTTTGCAGAGGATGAAAGATGTTCAGAGCCCATTAAAGGCTAGACATGCACTGGAACTAACAAATGGTAAAAAAAAATTGTATGGAGATGCGCAAAATTATCAGAAGATGTAAACTGGAGCTAACTGACCTATATGTCGATCCCTCTAAGTAGATCCAACGAAATTATCGGAATGGACCGTTTGTCCAAATTCCGAGTCGAGATTTCTTATCGGGAGAAAACCATCTACATTCATTCCTATCCCTGGTGGAAAAGTTCTATTAGCTCTAGGATAGAAGAATGTGCAACGTACCATATCTACGGACATATGGTTGCCTATGAAAGGATCACATCGCTATTCTAGCTAATATTGATGAGAAGCTCAAGTAAGAAAGAGAGATCAGTCTTTTCTTGTCTTCCTTAACTTTCAAGAAACATTCACAAAAGACAAGCCCGATCATCCATTTCATTGTCAGTTGAATCTTGAATTAACCTCGCACACGAAGCAATGTATATGCCTGAGCACCATACCGACTCGTACCAAACGAACTACACTAGTTGTGCACCCAACTTCATGATTTGTTAGATAAGGATTTATCAAGTCAAGCTTATCATCGTCGGAAGCCCCAGTTCTTTTTTCAAGAAGAAGGATGAGACTTTTCGCATATGCATTGATCTTTCGAAAATAAAAAAACTATCGCCAAGAATTGTTATTATCTACCTCAAATTTTTTATTTATTCAATCAACTTCAGGGATCGAACTAATATTCTAAGATTTAATGGAAATATGGATACCATCAGTTAAGAATTCGGGACAAAAATGTCCTGGAAACTGCGTTTACGAACTGGTGAGACCATTATGAGTTTTAATCATAACTAGTGGGTTTGACTAACGCACCTGCAGTGTTCATGGATATCCTAATCCGTGTGTAAGCCCTACCTCAATCAATTCGAAAGGGATACAAATTGATTCGTTTGTGATGGAGGCCATCGAGGATTGGCCAGCTCCAACAACACCAACAGAGGTGACGTCAGTTCTATAGTTTTGCAGATTTCTTCGACATTTTGTCGATGGGACCCTCTATGACTGTCCAACTCTTTACTCCTTGGACCACACAGGTGCTGCATTTAATGATACAACCACGACACGACCTTTCAAAAGCTAAAGCAGAAACTTCATAGTGCACTGAGGTTTTTTTTTTTTTTTTTTGCATCCAAGGGAACTAAAGACGTCATGGCATATTGCTATGCCTCCAAGCAAGGTCTTGGTTGCGTGTCGATGCAACACAAGAAGGACATCACCTATACCTCACGTCAGTTGAAGATGCACGAGCAGGACTACACCACCCATGATTTGGGATTGGGTGCAATGGTGTTCCTATCAAAGGGTTAGAGATATAACCTGCATGGTACAGGCGCATTACCTACATAGATTACAAGATTTTGGAAAGCATAACGTGAGGGTGGATGCGCAGGTACAGTGTTATAGGATGGAACCCTATTGTCTAACTATTATCATGATCCTTTGACATATCTCTAATGTCGCCTACCTAAAGGCAAAATGGAGGGTGGTTCTGGTAGGCGACTAGTATAGTGGGACTCATTAGTCCCAACTAAACACACATTATTGGGCCATCATTGGTCCTAAACACAACTTATTGGTTATATACACACCTTACTAGGACTTATTGGTCCTAACCGACCCTCATTGCCTTACTAAACACACCTTATTGCGCCATCATTGATCCTAAACATAACTTATTGGTTATATACACACCTTAGTGGGACTCATTAGTCCCAACTAAACACACCATATTGGGCCATAATTGGTCGGAAACACAACTTATTGGTTATATAAACACCTTATTAGGACTCATTGGTGCCAACTAACCCTAATTGTCCCTAAACCCACTTTATTGTGCCATCATTGGTCCTAAACACAACGTATTGGTTATATGCACACATTAGTGGGACTCATTAGTCCCAACTAAACACACCTTTTTGGGCCATAATTGGTCGTAAACACAACTTATTGGTTATATACACACCTTATTAGGACTCATTGGTCCCAACTGACCCTCATTGTCCCTAAACCACTTCAGCAATACCCAAGGTGTGGTGGGTTAGTTGCGCTACACCCTGTATATAAACACTAAAGGCACTTTAGTGGTAGGACTGGGAGTCAGACCAAGAACTAGCCCTAGTCATCATTCAGGCAAGGCTCGCGTGGTAGTTGATGCCTTGAGCGGAAAGGAAATCCATAAACTCAACTGGGTTCGAGCATTGGAACTTACTATACACACTGAACTACCAGAGCAAAAAAATATATATATATAAATAAAAAACAAATCAAGACCTCAACTCGAGACACTATGAGAAGATAACGTAGGGATGGGATCTTTATGGGGAAACGACAACTCTTTGAGGTCAAACTAAGTGGCATTTATAAATTTATGTGTACTTTGATACAAGAATCAAAGGAAGTTAGTAATGGAAAAAAAAGCTCGCAAGTCAATATGCTCTGTTTTCTCTGGTACGGTAAAGCGGTACAAACATTTGAGAACACTCCATTGGTGACCGAACACAGTAACTGAAATGGTAAACTATGTGAACATGTGCGTGACTTGTTCCAAGATTAAGATCCAACATCAAAAACCATCCGAACTATTACTACAAAAAGAATTGTTCTTATGCGAAGTGAGGACAAACCTCTATGGACTCTAGCACCAGACCACCTTAAGCATCAGATGAACGTGATACGACCTGCGTGATCATGATCAATTGAACAAACCTGCAAACTTTCTTAGCAATTAAGAGACGGATTAAATATGGAAGTTATCTCGAATCTTCCGGACAAAGATCATCACACGGCACGGGGTGCCATTTAAATCATATTGGGTCGGAGACACTCGATTTACACTCTACTCTGAAGGTTATAACCGAAGACGTTGAGAGCACACCTGGACATGAGCAATGCATATCACTCTCAAACTAATGGAGAGAGCGAACAATCTAACCAAACCCTAGGGAAACATACCTAGGGCATGCGCGATGGATTTGGCAACAGCTTGAAAACATTTTTGACACTTGGCGGAGTTTTCTACAACAAAGAGTTATCACACGGGAAATAAGACTACACAGTTTGATGCACCTTCATGGACGAAAACATAGGTCGCCTATTTGCTAGACATGGGTTGGTGATAGTCAACGTATAGGTCCTGAATTGTGCAAGAGACGAATGGAAAGATCCTGCGATTCCAAAACATTATGGCATCGTCTTGCAAACAACATAAAATTTATGTTGACAAACATTCCACTGGAAGTCTCACCCTAGTGAGGGTAACCCTGTTTGGGGAAAACGGGACAAACCAAACTCACGGTAAGTAGAACCATTCGAGATTATATATAAGATTTGTTCCTGTAGCATACGAGCTGAATCTATCGAGAAGATTTAACCGTGTACGCAACATATCCCATGCATCTATCATGAAAGTTGTTTATCGGGTGAAACACTCATCGCTTCACCCGAGGAGTTGGAAATCGATGAACAATTACATTCCATTGAGGAACCAGTGGAATTAATGATTCAAAATGGGAAACAAGTCGAGCATAAGAAGATGTCGATCTTCAAGGTTTGTTTGAAACTTGAGGTGTGGATCGGAGATCATATGGAAACGTGATCATCAAACAATGCGAAGGTATCCTCAGTTATTCAAATAGACAAACGTCGACCAGAAAAAGTAGTAGCTAAATTTCGGGGTGAAACTTCTTTCAACAAGGGGATGATGTGACACCCAACAAAACTCAGTACAAACACGAACACGAACGGTAATGATATTAAACATACATGCATTCACACATCTTTTAGAATTCTTAGATGTGTTAACGAGTCCATGAGCTTGCACACTCGATTCGATACTGATCGTTGGTGACTAATTATTAAAACATAAACGAACGAATATAACTTGTACAACACATAAATTTTATGACTTTAAGTGATCTCTCGTGTTAAGTGATATACGTATCCATGACTTCATGAGAATGTATGTGTTACTAGAATTTCATGAGTATGATACATGTTAGCTATCATTAGGAACAATGCATGCGGTATGTATTAACCACTTTTAACCGAACAATGTGTAAATTAAATTTAAAAGCCTAAACAATGTGTCATGGAACTTTTGGCCCTTTTGACACTAGAAGGCTTGGGCGAGATTTTTAGGAATCTTGAAGGGGTTTGATGTAACTTTTTAAATCAAATAGGTGGATTAAATCAAGTTCCTAAAAACTCTCATTTTCTTTTTACCCTCACCCTCATCAGCCGAGATCACCTCCCCCACCTCCCAAAACTTGCGGCCTACTCCCTCTATCCTCTCCTCATCGTTGAAGTTCTTCCTACTCCCCCATTACTCATGTACAAAGAAAAAAAAGGGAAGGAGAAGAACCCAAATTCTTTACACCTAGCGATAACAAAATGCTCTCCTTCTTCTCCTTATTTTCGAAAAACCCGGTTTCATTCCTACTGTCTTACTCAGAATCGAGGGGCTGATCTAATCCAAACGAGGGTCGCTAGGGCCGCTACACACTCGTGTTACGTCGCAAACAGTTTCAGGAACAACCAAGGACCACCCTGAGGACCGCAAAGGTAGCCATTCTCTCGATCTCGGTTTTTCTTTCTGCGAAAACCTTAAAGGGTTTAACTATGGACCTTTTGGTGTTCTTGATTTCTATGTGTATTATGACGATGTTATAAAAATAGCATGTGTAGATTGTATAATGTTTGAGTTCCTTTGAAATCCAACTTATGTTCATAATTTGCTTCTACACATGTGTTTTTATGCATGTCTTTTAATGAGTATAGAATGGTGGCGTGAAGATGGGTTATACTGTTCATGCATGTTGTAAGTCATTATTGTGATTAGGTGGAGATTACATGCATTATATAGGAAATAAAATTCATAATACATGCTAGGTTTGAATCTTATTAAACTCGATGGAGTAGGATGAAATCTAGACACCCATGTTGCCTAATGCAATCTTTCTATGTGTAGAGATGGGAATTTGTTTAATATTTGATGATGATTTTTCTGAGTACAACCTTTATGATTATGGATACAGGTGATGTTAAGGTTTGGGTAACAATCTCGTAAATTTTAGAACTCCTAAAATGGTTCAAGCGAATTTTTAAATAGACTTGGAAGCATCACGTTTTTATTTTTGACAGCTTGCTGTCAAGTTTTTGGGTCAACTTCGGAAGGCCATAACTCACTCAATTCGATCTTAACCAAATTGATTGATTTTATTTCCAGAATTTGAATCAATGTGTTAGCTTTTAATCCCAGGTGGTGGCACTTCATTTAACTGAGGTTTCGACCTCCATTATGCCATCACAAAATTAGTGTGCAACAGCTCTAATTTTTTTCTAAAACGTGTTGATAAAATAAATTATTTATCCCTGCCAAGTTAATGTTGTGTTTGAGATTTTTATGGTGGTTGATCCCAATTCATGTGGACTACTGTAGTTAATTTATGAGATCCTAGATAAATGTGAAAAACTATAAACTTGGTAATTTTAGTAACTGTATTGGTGAATGTGAACCATGGTAGTGTTATGTTCAGGGTTACATGCTTAAACCAGAAATATTTGCATGATACTTATATGATTCACTATTCTCCATGCTTAACATGACGTGTAAGACATATGTATGAATTACATGTTACTTTATTGGATTGGTTAACCTAGAACTATGTCATTTGGCGAATAACAAGACTTTGGTGCATGCTAGAATATGTGTAACATGTTTTTTCATGTTTTATTTGATAACTTGCTATACATGGAAATATACCATTCATGAAATCGTACCAAATAAATAGAAGCATACTAAATATGGAAACTTACTTAATATACAAACTTTCCAGATTTGGAAAGTGTAACCGACAAACAAACACACTTGTTAATGAGTCACCAATGTGTCGTCAGGTTCGATTGAGTCAGTCTAACTGTTCATACACAGTTGTCTCACACGCACTCTCATTTAGGTAATTCTTAGCAAGTCATCTTGTTGAGTTTTATTTTAAATTTTCTTGCCGAGCTCTCAAATGTGAGTTCTCTAACATTTTTCTCTCTAAGTATCTCCTTGAGAGAGAAAATCATGCTTCAAACATTTCTTTAGTAATATAATTGTATAGCTATTCACGTATGTGCCAACATAACATGTACTGCAAGTCCTTACATTTTCGAACCATCAATTTATGAGAAAGCGAGATAATATTGAGTAGTACTACTGGGTTTGACAAACCCCACCCGCGTTAATCGCTCTAACTCGACTGGAGTTGAACGAGTGTAACATTAGCCTAGACAGTATCATCACCTTCCGTGTTAGACGATGGTGGAAAGGCATTACAAACACAAACAGTCACTTTTCGGTTGGGAACCACATAGTGATAGCAATATTAGCATAGCTAGCTACAAGTATAATTATGATTACACCGGTTCAAACATTGGTACAAACATTATTACAAACATTTATTTTTTCTTTGTGTATTTATGAACTCACCAGCCTTTGCGCTGACCCACATAGCATGTCTTTCACAGGTTTTAGGTCCGAAACACGATTAGGCGGCATGCATTTGAGGGTGTTACACTTTTTGCATGGTTTGGTATGACTAATGACTCAGGTCCTGGTTTGTCACATGCCTCGCGGTAATACTCCGCAGGTGGAATTTGAGGGTGTTACACTTTTTGTTTCAAAAACCCCAAAAATAGCAACCACAGATCAGTAGAGTAAACCAGAAAGCTCTGATACCACTTGTAAAGACGTGAGCGTCGGATCGTATACTCGATCTAGCTATTTAGGATAAGAAACTTAATTAAAACGATTGTTTTATTGATCACAGAAGAACAACAATACAATTAGTGACACTCAGAGAAACACCACAGAAAACACACACTTAGTCTAGACTCCTCTCAGCTCATTCATTATTACAAAGCAAAACGACTATTTATATTAATGCCATCAGAAGCCATCCGAACCACCAGTTCGTGTGGTTGTGAACTCACTCTAATTGTGAGTTCGGCTGACACTTCATGTCAGTTCGTATCCACTTCTTTTGATATCCATTTTGCACAACTTCGTCTTGTTCAGATACTTCACATGACGAACCGCTCATACACTAACAACCATATTCCTCTTCAACTTGAAACCAGAGCACATCCACCCATTCCAACCAAAATAATCAAACCTTGTACCTATAAAACTGCTTGTAGGCACATAAATTAAATTTAATATATAAGTAAGTCTGTACTAGGTAATTTGCTTTTTTTCCTCCTGTAAAAATCGTTGAAATATGGAATCTTTTGGGAAATGTCAAGAAAAACTCAGATTATGTTATTTTACGCCATCTTAGCTGAAAATCAAATGATTTCTGCATCATTCTCTCCTGTTTTCCTAAAACACAATTTTTACAGACCTACTTTGGAAATTCCGAAGTAGTTTTGTTCATCTACAAATACTCCGAAAACATTCTGCAATAAAAAGAAATCATTTCATTACATGCACACATACGCACGCGCACACAAACACACACAAAACAAAAATAAATTATGAGGACGAAGAAAGGGGAATGATCTTGATCTCCCATGAGGAATCACAACAAAAATGTTGATGGATAAATTTGATCCCACATAAAGATAACAAACAATCCTCACATCCAATTTCTTTCCTTTATGAAATACGCTAGCAATAAAATCTCCTAATAAAAAGGTAACGGTAACTTTTTATGACACGATGAAATAGGGAGTCATTAACCCCAATGGTTACCCGTTTCACCACCCAATCCATCCAATCAGTGAAAAATAGTCGTTAAAACCCTAAAATCCCTCTCCGACTATAAAATCCTCATTCATCCATCAAAATAAACATTGTTCCTAAAACGATTATCCTCATCAAGAAGATTATCCCCCTCATACAATCAAAGCACTCAAGAATGGCCTCATCATCCCAAACCTCCTTGTTCAAAACCTTCAACATCGAACCCAACAATGTGCATGAAAATCTAAACCCAACCACATACTCTGACGACGTAAAATCATCAATGAAGCCCTAAGGTTCTCACCACTCATGACAGCTCCCACTGAAGATAAAGAAGTTCCCAAATAGTTCCCAATAAATTTTTGGTCAACTATCAAGGTAAACATAGAGACTATAAAAGGTAACAAAATGAAATGGATTAAAGCACTCATTCAGAATGAAGATCGATCTACAACAACACTATAGTTCTTAGAAGAAGATTTTCAGAGAGGTTGCTGATCTTAAAATACCAGAACATCAGATTAGGCCAGTGAGTCCGTTTTAACACTATCTCAGCAATAAACATCAATAATCTAGACAGAAATTGGAAGGTGATGATGCAGACCCTCATATACTGCCTGACTGCAAAAGTTGGATCATCATATTAGGCCAGTAAGTCCATTTACTCTATAATGACCGCCCTAATTCAAAACAAATGGGTGGATTATGGAGCAATACTCTGGAAGAATCTAGTAAAAGGAATCGAGGACAGGCAAAAAGAAAAGAAAGAAACACTTCATATTCCATTCATCAGGTTTCTCTCTTTACTAATTTCTAAGAAGGCTCAGGAAAAATCAATTGCATTAACAGGAGATAACATGACTCCTCTATCCTGAAAATATTAAAGAAATTCGAATCAGGTACAACTCACTCCATATCTTCAGTTGCTTCTTTTTTACTATCAATTATACCATATGGATCTTCATTCCTCATGAAATACAAACTAGGAATGGAATTCCAGTAACAAAACTTTTCTGAACCAAAACAACCAATCCATGACCATAGCCCACAAGGATCCCACTTTCATGAGTCAGTTAATCTGAACAGAAACTCACCTATCTCTCCCACATCCAATTTCTCTGCCCATACCTACAAAGACTTTAACCCAAGTCCACCAAACTCACCACCTCACATCCACATTCCTGATATAGCCAGCCTGTTTGATCACTTTGAAAGTCTTCAGCAAGCACAACAAGTGGAGACTCAATGAGTCAAGGAAACTTGGAAAGAGTTCACAGGGATTGGTTCCCTATGGATTCAACACATAGATTTTTTGAAATGAACATTCACTCAACACACGAGTCTGATTACTCTCAGGATAAGACAATGAATGTGGAAGACCTGGAAACACCAGATATTTCTGGTTCCCTAGGTACTAATAAATCTCCCAAGGTAACTTCTATTAGTAAAACAACATGACATCTATTGTCCATCGGTGAGTTAGAAAGAGAACGATCATCTGTTGATCCCTCTCTAAATTTACCCAACACTTTGCTCAAATCTGATCTCTTAAACTTTCCTTAATCGTTTAGAGAGAAAATCTCCAATATAAAAAGAGACCAGAGAATTTCCCTTCATGAGATTGAAAAGATCAAATTCTCAAATTCTGAAAATCTCAATAAGGTAGAGGAAGTGACCGCACAAAACACTGATCAACTAACAACCTTAGTAGATGAGATGAAGACTTGGAAAGAAGAACTTAAAGAAGAATCTGACAAGATATCCGAAGAAATCAATAAAAGTCTTATAAAAATTACCATCTATAGGCACGAGTGCTAATGAAATCATGATCAAGAACCTGTTTACAGAATTGGTAAGCAAGAAAATGATCCTTGAAAAAATGGGTAGAAGTCAAGTAAAAGAAGCTAAGGAAATATCAAGACTTGTCTGAAACAACCTGCCAAGAAATCAAATGACTACTACCAATTTGAACATCAAACACTCTTTCCAAGAAGATAAGGTGAGAGAAACTAAAAGAGATTGGAAACAAAAGTTAAGAAGCAAAAACGAGGAAAGAAAACCAATCACAATTTTGTTCAACCACCTCCAAAGAAAACAAGAGTTCAAGTTGAGGAATCAGCTGAACTGGAAGAGGAGGAAGAGCAAATCAAAAGGAAAAACTCAAAAACATGCAGATCTCCACTTCCAAACTTTAGAAGGTATGATCCTTCTCCTTCTCCTCCTCCTCCTCCTCCTCCTCCCTCTTAACCCTCATAAAAAACAGCTAAGAAAATTGCTCCCTCACAACCCCTTACCTCTGGAACAATAAAAGAAACTTCTAAGCCCAAAGCATAGACACAAAAGCCATCATCTTCATTAGCAGGCTTATTCATATCTAGATCTGCCTTTGAAGATGACTACACTGAGAAACAAAATATGCAAAAATAATTTGGGAAGAAGTAAGAGAGCTGCAGGACAGACTACTAAAGAAAGAAGAGGACAGGCCACCAATGAGTCATTTCTAAAAAAAGTATTTGACAGAACCTTTAGAAATCAAATTGAAGAGGACTCAATCTACACATGCCCATCATAAAAGAGTTTGTGAGTATTAAAGTTTAACCAATGTAGAACTATCTTTTGGTAGATTACTTCAACAAATATCTGGTCAAAACACTTGATGGAAACTCAAGGGAGCTCACGGACAACGACCTTGACAGAATGAAACCTATTCAGTTGATATTCTTCCTAAGGTATTTTTCAGGTCAACCTTTAAAAATTGAAAGAGTAAGCACATCTCTCTCTATACAAAGGAATAGAAGCTGGAAAAAGAATGTTCAAAAGGTAAGCACAAGTCGACGTTCAACTTGCCAAAGACACAGATATTCCATTACTATTCCTAACAAAGCCAAATGAAAACATTCCTCCTGGAATCTCCTAGAGGATCTGGAACAACAGTTCTTGGCCAAACTCCTGGACTCTGCTTCAGAGATCATAAGGAAGATAGAAGATTTTTCAGACTTAAAGAAAAATAGAAGTATACAAATCAAGCTCTGAACTTGTTTCTATTTGTTTTAGAAGGATGCGAGACGAACAACAGTGCAGCCAGAGATGCATTAAAACATGGATTGAACAAATACAGAAGGAAAGAACAATCTTTTATACCCTGCTAGAAGAATGCAGCAAAAACTACAACTTCAAAATTAACTCTTTTACTGGTATGGCAAAAATAAGAAAAGATTTGTAAATTAGTCATATTTTGTATCTTGATCAATACAATGATCTATTTATCTTTATTTCTCTTTTCATTTATTTTCTTTAAAAACTTAGGGGAGATTGTTAGAACATACTATAAATGTAAGAGAAAATAGTCAAGTAATAGAAGAAAAGATAAGAAATATCCTTAAAAAAGAAATGATATGAACATCTGTACGATTTATAGATTTCTGTATTCGTACAGAACTACTCCGGAATTTCTGTAGTAGTTCTGTACAGACCAAATTCTACAGAAATCCTCATTTCTGTAGAAGGCTTCTGATGGGAAGCATTACTAGTCTTCAAAGAAGAATCCTAAAGGAGTTCTGGACTATTAGAAGATAAAGTCTATGACAAGAACAAATCTGCTTTTGTGTGAAGAACAAGTAAAGAAGCATACCAACTTGGTATTAAATACAGAAGTAGTTGAAGATAGTTGAAAAGAGATAAATTGAATATCTTCAATATATCTCTATATAATCTGACACACTCCAAATTCAGTCGTCCTCAACCACATTATTCGCTTCCAACTTGCTACTACTTCCTATAAATAACAAGCGGACTTCACCAAAGAAGGTAAGACAACAAGCACACAATTCACAAAGCTTCTCAAAGCATTTACAACTTACACTCGTAGAAAAGTTCTTTCTGTTAATATATTGTTATTGATGTGTTGCAAACACATCCTATTTTCCAGGTCTTTTATTTGTTTATTTGAGTCGAATTAAGTCGGTTTTCTTTAGTTTTAGTGCTTTTAGTAAAGGATTGGTCCTTGAGTCTTTTATTTATGTTTTTATAAGTTTTGCAGGAGCTTAGTGAATTCCCGAGGCCACAAGAGAGTTGAAAAAAATAGAGGAGTTAAATAGGGAAAATTGCTGGAAAAAGAAGGACTAGGCGTATCGCCTAGTCCCCTGGTAGTTGCGCGCGATACGCGAGAGGGGAAGAAGTCAACAGAGGCTTAAGTCGGTTTGACCGACTAAATTGTCGTGTACTGAGGTCTAGGCGTATGCCTGGGAGAAAGGAGGCAGTAGGCGATATGCCTACAGCCTAAAAACCCGCAAAAGAAGTAAATTCCGTATAAAATCGATTTTAGGGTTTGTATTCGGGATTCGGCACCTGTGTTTGACCAGAAAAAGGATGAGAGGCGATTTTCGAAGGCAGAGAAGGTGGAATCAAGAGGAGATCGATCCGGAATCATTAATCGAAAACCAATTTCGCAATCCGGTTCCCTTCCTTACCTTGATTTATTGTTCTTAACCAAGTTCTAAAACCATGTTTAGGGTTAAAGATTCTGTTTTTATGGTTTCTTTTGCGTTGACTATGGTGGTTCGCTAAATTAATACCACCACCTGGTCCGAATGATGAACTTTTGATGTTTATGATCATATTTGAAATCAGGGGAGTCTGTTCCGCGTTATTTTTCAGCAGAATTGAAATCAGGGGAGTTCGTTCCGCGTTATTTTTCTTTTTAATTTTCGTTTACATTTTTAGTTTTTGTCGTGTGTGTGTTTATTTTTATTCTGCTTTATTTTTATTCTCATTCCACATTGGGGATAATGTGTGACTCAAGTGTGGGGATGGGAAGCTTTGCGTCTTATTTTTATTTTAGTGTGTTTTAATTTAGGTTATTTTAGAAATTCAAAAATAAAATAAAAAAACTTGAAAAAATTGTTCGAAAATGTCCAAGATTTTGGCTGCAACATAATGAAAAATGATAGGTAAAACTGGGAATTGGTTTTCTAATTTTGTGCTTAAATGTTAGAATAATGAATAAAAGTCAATAATATGGTAATGTGGTAAAGTATGGTGAAAATGGAAAGCATTACTAAACTATGATGTGTCGGTAGGCCCAGCTGATCTAGGAGTAGCTTAAATAGCCTGTGTGTTTATTGTTGTATAAATATGTTAATCAGTCTGTTAGTGGGTTCCTATTTTAGGAGTGATAGGAATGCTGAAACTGATGATTAGGAGGAAAGAGACCGCTTTAGGCTAGATACTCCTATGTCCTTAGAATAGTCCGATGAGCATGTTATGTAATAATTTGGTTAATGCATTTAGAGTGAAGGGACAAAATTCTCATGTACGAACTAAGGATGGTATCCCGTGGTAAGTGCCTCTGATGATGTTACGGATCTCACGGGCAAAATACTCACGTATGATTTTAGGGATAGCATCTCGAAAAGAATGCCTCTGATGATGTTCGTTGGTAATTTTAGGTAAAAGTGACCAATTAGAGTTAAAAAGAAAAAATAGAAAAAGAAGAAAAAAAGAGGAAAAAATATGGTAGATTAGAGAATAAATGCTCAAAAATACGCATTCCATCAATTCGTTATTCTTTGGACATCTTAGTATCTAGTTTAAGGAGGGTGAGGAAAATATACAATGCTAATCTTTATTACCCTTTACTTTGACTGAATATGATTCGGTAGTAGGTTAAACTTGAGCTTTCTTTAGTGGGACCCATAGGTAGACTAAGCTTATATTCGGTAATTTCATAAACACATGGGGGCGAAACAAAAGGTCAGTGGTTGGGTTTAGTCAGACAGAAATATTGGCAATTATAGTTAGTGTGTTATTACGTTTTGGATTGTGGAATAGTATGGTGGATTGATAAATATAAATGTTGAATACTTAGAAGTCAATCTCCTGGTTATGATTCCATTGCAGTATTTTTCGAGGACGAAAAAAGAGTCAATGTGGGGATGTTTGATGTGTTGCAAACACATCCTATTTTCCGGGTCTTTTATTGATTTATTTGAGTCGAATTGAGTCGGTTTTCTTTAGTTTTAGTGCTTTTAGTAAAGGATTGGTCCTTGAGTCTTTTATTTATGTTTTTATAAGTTTTGCAGGAGTTTAGTGAATTCCCGAGGCCACAAGAGAGTTAAAGAAAATGGAGGAGTTAAATAGAGAAAATTGCTGAAAAAAGAAGGACTAGGCGTATCGCCTAGTCCCCTGGTAGTTGCGCGCGATACACGAGAGGGGAAGAAGTCAACAGAGGCTTAAGTCGGTTTGACCGACTAAATTGTCGTGTACTGAGGTCTAGGCATATCGCCTGGGAGAAAGGAGGCAGTAGGTGATACGCCTACAGCCTAAAAACCCGCAAAAGAAGTAAATTCCGTATAAAGTCGATTTTAGGGTTTGTATTCGGGATTCGGCACCTGTGTTTGACCACAAAAAGGATGAGAGGCAATTTTTGAAGGCAGAGAAGGTGGAATCAAGAGGAGATCGATCCAGAATCATTAATCGACAACCAATTTCGCAATCCGGTTCCCTTCCTTACCTTGATTTCTTGTTCTTAACCAAGTTCTAAAACCATGTTTAGGGTTAAAGATTCTGTTTTTATGGTTTCTTTTGCTTTTACTATGGTGATTGGCTAAATTAATACCACCACCTGGACCGAATGATGAACTTTTGATGTTTATGAACGTATTTGACTTTGACTATTTGATTGATGTTTGTTTCTATTAAATTCCATTAATTTTCTGTGATGATGCGTTTGTGTGCTTGATTTAGATTTCCGTTTATAGTCTAATACTTGCCTTGCTTGCGAATGTCTTCCGGTTTGGGTAAAGTATTTAACTTTTAGGGTTATTCTTGCAATTTATTGTGATTGCTTCATTGTGGTCATAGGGTTAGGTGGTAATTGGTTATTCAAATCTTGTGTGCTGCTGGCTAAATAGACTTAAAAGGGTGATATCCATTGGGTAGTCGGGTTGGTTAATAGCTTAGGATTGAGTTGTCCCAAAATTAAATTCCCCAGTTTAGTTTTCTAATTTGCTATTCCGAGTCTTTTGCAGTTGGTTAGTGGTAGCTCCTGCTAGCTTAGGGTGCCTTAGATTAGGTTCGAGGGTGACTAGGTTTGGTTGAGGTAGGACGTACTCAAAAGGTGAACTCCTGTTCGGGCGTTAGAAACAATTTTTAGAAAGGAATTAAAAGGTGAACTAGCGACCATCAGAATTGTCATAGTCAGGTAGATCAGAGGTATTAATTGTGATTCGAGGTCTAGGTGGTGTGTTCTCGCATTTGGTAGTATCCTTGAGGTCTGCTTTGCTATCGGGCGCTAGTGTTAGTGAAGTTAGTTAATTAATTCTCAAATTAAAAACCTAAATTACTCAGTATTTCCATTTCTTAGGTCTAAGTCGAGTCTTGTTCATTAGAGTGTCCTAGGTTCGATATTCGGTCTTGCCTTACCTTTACTGCGATCCGACAGGTTCACTGCCTTAGGGTTCGGTACGGTTTAGGTTATTTTGGTAAAATTAGGTGTGTCTTAGGTCTAGGTTTTAGGTCTATTTATTTAGTATTTTTAGTATCGTTCCGAGCACATCAAGTTTTTGGCGCCGTTGCCGGGGACACTTGGCAATAGGAAGATTAACTTAGGTCGTCGTTAGGAAATTTTGAGTCTTTTAGGTTTTTCCGTCTAGAGTCTTAGGATTTCTGTTTTTGAGTCTAGATTTTTAGGTTTAATTTTTCTAATCTTTATTTGAGTCTTTTTTCCGTTTTATGCCACACACTCGTTCACGAGGTCCACCTGAGCTTTCACCACTTTCTGATCCTGACGCGAACATTCGTGAACGGTCCCGCCTTCTTTGCACGGAGCTCGAGGCGTTCATCATTTCCACTACTCATTCTAAACCATCCACTTCCACAAAAATCACACGTGACACTAAACCCATTCCATTTCCCGACCTTTTATCCATGGCGGCACGTCGCACCGTCCACGAGCAGGCCAGCGCCGGGGTTAACGACGCTTGGTTTGCTATCGCCCAACCCGACATTGCCAACACCGCGAATTGGCAAGTTCTGTCTCACGTCATCAATGCGCTTACACATTCGATTCAGTTTCATGGACGTGAGGACAAAGATGCTCCGATGCATATCTCGCGCTTCATCCGTATTTGCAATACGTTCGGACTCACGGGAGTCGCGAACGATACTATCTATCTGCGGTTGTTTCCATTTTCCCTGACGTCTCGAGCCGCCGAGTGGCTTGAGACACTTCCGCCAAATTCGATCACCACATGGGACGATCTGACATCAAAATTCCTGAAGAAATATCATCCTCCAGCCAAGGCTGCACGTACTCGGGAGGAAATCCACTCCTTTTGGATGGACCCCGATGAGCTTTATTCGGTCGCGTATGAGAGATTCAACACCCTTCTGAGCAAATTTACGCAACACGGGTTGACGAAATGGGCTATTATCGAAAAGTTCTACAATGGACTTCCTTATTCTGTTCAGAAGGAGTTCAATATTTCGGCTGGAGGGCATATGATGGAAAAGCTCACTATGGATGAATGTAAATCACTTTTTGAGAGCTTTGCACTGGCTGAACAGCAGACACCCGGAGATCGGAGAGCCACCTTGGCCCCGACTATATCACTCGCACCGTCTACATCTACCCGGGGTGTTCATCACATTGGCTCAGAGACCTTGAAGCCTAAGGAGTTAGAGAATATCTATAAGGCTTTAGAAGAAATCAAACTCCATATCAAAGCCAAATGTGAGCTGTGTAGAGGCACTCATGACACCCGAGACTGCCTGCTCGCTCCCGCTGAGCAGGTCGATTATATTGGAAACCGAAACCAGTTCGGTTATTCTTTCCAGTCCGGGTAGAGGAGTGGCCAAAATTCAGGATGGCGAGAGGGAGGAAACCCACCTGGTTTTCCACCGAGGAATAACTATGAGGGAGGAGATAATGGGACTGGTTTTAAGGAGATTAAGGAGCTTATTGCTAACCAGACCCAGATCCTGCAGCAGATAGTGGCGAGAGATGAGGGGACACAGAAGAAGTTGGCAGAGCATGACACGCTACTACGGAATCAACAAGCTTCGTTCCTGGATTTACAGCGGTCGGTGGGTGACATTGCGAAGCAGCTGAAGCAGCTTAATTCCTGTGGGGGTCAGTTTTCAGGTAGTACGTACAAAAACCCTAACGCAAATGTCAATGCCATTACCACTAGGAGCGGGAGAGTTTTAGAGAGTCCATCACCGGTGAGAATTGAGGAGGAGCCGGTTGATGAGGAGATTGAGTTAGAGAGTCCTGACGGGAGAGTGCATCCGAGCGTGACGCCAGCAAGTACCGCACCAACCGTCGAGGATAGTGGATTGGAAAAACCACCTGTTGGAGAGAAGCCATTGAAATGGGAGGCTGCGAAGGAGAAGAAGGGGATCTGATTCGCGCCAAAACCGATCACTGCTGATGACCTAAAGCATGTGCCTTATCCTGAACGTTTAATTCAACAGAGAAATGCGAAAGCGTATGGTCAGTTTCTTGATATTCTTAGGCAGCTTAGGATTACATTGCCCTTTACTGAGGTTTTGAACAAAATGCCTAAGTATGCTAAATTTTTGAAAAATATGCTAAGTAATAAAAAGAAACTTGAGTCCTTGTCTGATATTATTCTTGATGCTAATTATTCCGCTGTTTTCCAGAATAGATTGCTCGATAAATTGACTGATCCTGGTACTTTTACTATTCCTTGCATTTTTGGTAGCTCTTCTGTGACTCTTGCTTTAGCTGATTTAGGTGCTAGTATTAATGTGATGCCATATTCTGTGTTTATGTACCTAGGTTTAGGAGAGTTAGCGCCGACTAGGATGACTATTTCTTTAGCTGATAGGTCGGTAGTTATACCCAAAGGAATAGTGGAGATTGTTCTAGTTAAGATAGACAAATTTTTGTTCCCTATAGACTTTGAGGTCGTGGATAGTGATTATGATGTGGGATGCCCATTGATTTTAGGTAGACCTTTCCTTAGGACTGCCCAAGCGTTAGTTGATGTCTTCGCGGGTACCATCGCTTTGAGGGTAGAGAATGAGTCGGTTGAGTTTAGAGTTGGTGGGTTTAGTGACAAGAGCAACGAGTCCGTATATTTTCTAGGATCTTTCATGTCTATGGTGGATAGTTGTGTTAGTTATGTCACAGGTGAGGATCTAGTGGTAGTTGGAAATCGGTTAGAGGGTGAACCGGTTCTTGAGGATAAGTGTGGGGAGGATCCGGGGGGTTAGAGGAGTTAGTTGATAAAAAGGAAATTTTTGACCCGTTATAGAACCCGGAGATGAATTGGTAGTGGAAGAGTCGTTGGTGGTTAGGGACGAGTGCAAGAAGGCCACACTTGGCGACATAGGGGAGTTTGAGGATAGGATAGTGCTTAGGCCAAGTGTGGGGAAGTTGGTGTTGGTTATGAGTGAGAATGACCCGGCTTTGAGTTTCCTAGAAAAAGCAAAGTTTCTTCCGGGTCGTTATAAGCATTGGAAGGTTAAAAACTTACTGGAATCAATAAAGTTTGTTGCTTCAGGGGTTAGGAAGTTGGTAGGTGGTTGGTTAGTTGAGAACCTGGTTAAAACTGGTAATTTGGTTTGGTGGGTAAAGATGTGAAATCGAAACCTCCGGATGGTTTAGGAGGCTGTTTTTCTGTTCTGTGCTAATTGATTAAGTGCCCGGGTTGTATAGTTTGTAATTATGTCTTTTATTTTATGCAATTTTTGGTTTTCGTGCATTTTGCGTCTTTTCGGTTTGTGTTTTTCGGTGTTTGTAGGTGATTCGGGAGACTCAAGATGTAGGAAAGATAGATGGGGAATTTTGTGTGAGTTTTGCAGGTCTAAAGTGCTGGTTTAGCTGGGAATTTCGACTTTAGGCTGGAGTGAAGAGCAAAAGAGATAGAAAAATTTTGGGGTCAAAATCCCAAAAGTCCTTGGAAATTGCGTTTGTAGCGTATCGCCTGGATGTTGAGCAGTAAGAGGCGATACGTGTGGAGAGTTCACGCGGGGCCGAGTTTTGTTGTTCTAGGCGTATCGCCTGGGATTACCATGGATGTGATACGCCTAGAGGAGGTAATTCAGGAGAATTTTTGAATTTTTAATCTGTATTATTTCTTGTTACCGAATTTGTTCCGGCATGGTTGGGGTCCATATTCTGAGTCTCTGGAGTTTCAGGTGACACGTTTCAACTTGTTTTATTTTTCTTTTCATTCTTATTTTTTTTCGTGATTAATTTTCTTTTCGTCGAGTGTGTTTTGTTTTGTCATACAGGTCCGATGGTATTCGCGCATGGGATGTGGACATACTTCGGTGTAGGACCTGCGGTTATGAGCTCACTTGCTATTCATTCAGCAGAATTGAAATCAGGGGAGTTCGTTCCGCGTTATTTTTCTTTTTAATTTTCGTTTGCATTTTTAGTTTTTGTCGTGTGTGTGTTTATTTTTATTCTGCTTTATTTTTATTCTCATTCCACATTGGGGACAATGTGTGATTCAAGTGTGGGCATGGGAAGCTTTGCATCTTATTTTTATTTTAGTGTGTTTTAATTTAGGTTATTTTAAAATTCAAAAATCAAAAATCAAAAAAAAAAAAAAAACTTAAAAAAATTGTTCGAAAATGTCCAAGATTTTGGCTGCAACATAATGGAAAATGATAGGTAAAACTGGGAGATGGTTTTCTAATTTTGTGCTTAAATGTTAAAATAATGAATAAAAGTCAATAGTATGGTAATGTGGTAAAGTATGGTGAGAATGGAAAGCATTACTAAACTATGATGTGTCAGTAGGCCCAGCTGATCTAGGAGTAGCTTAAATAGCCTGTGTGTTTATTGTTGTATAAATATGTTAATCAGTCTGTTAGTGGGTTCCCATTTTAGGAGTGATAGGAATGCTGAAACTGATGATTAGGAGGAAAGAGACCGCTTTAGGCTAGATACTCCTATGTCCATAGAATAGTCCGATGAGCATGTTAGGTAATAATTTGGTTAATGCATTTAGAGTAAAGGGACAAAATTCTCATGTACGAACTAAGGATGGTATCCCGTGGTAGGTGCCTCTGATGATGTTCCGGATCTCGCGGGCAAAATACTCACGTATGATTTTAGTATAGCATCTCGAAAAGAATGCCTCTGATGATGTCCGTTGGTAATTTTTATTACCCTTTACTTTGACTGAATATGATTCGGTAGTAGGTTGAACTTGAGCTTTCTTTAGTGGGACCCATAGGTAGACTGAGCTTATATTCGGTAATTTCATAAACACATGGGGGCAAAACAAAAGGTCAATGGTTGGGTTTAGTCGGACTGAAATATTGGCAATTATAGTTAGTGTGTTATTACGTTTTGGATTGTGGAATAGTATGGTGGATTGATAAATATAAATGTTGAATACTTAGAAGTCAATCTCCTGGTTATGATTCCATTGCAGTATTTTTTGAGGACGAAAAAAGAGTCAGTGTGGGGATGTTTGATGTGTTGCAAACACATCCTATTTTCCGGGTCTTTTATTTATTTATTTGAGTCGAATTGAGTCGGTTTTCTTTAGTTTTAGTGCTTTTAGTAAAGGATTGGTCCTTGAGTCTTTTATTTATGTTTTTATAAGTTTTGTAGGAGTTTAGTGAATTCTCGAGGCCACAAGAGAGTTGAAGAAAATGGAGGAGTTAAATAGAGAAAATTGCTGAAAAAAGAAGGGGAAGAAGTCAACAGAGGATTAAGTCGGTTTGACTGACTAAATTGTCGTGTAATGAGGTCTAGGCGTATCACCTGGGAGAAAGGAGGCAGTAGGCGATACACCTACAGCCTAAAAACCCGCAAAAGAAGTAAATTCCGTATAAAATCGATTTTAGGGTTTGTATTCGGGATTCGGCACCTGTGTTTGACCAGAAAAAGGATGAGAGGTTATTTTCGAAGGCAGAGAAGGTGGAATCAAGAGGAGATTGATCCGAAATAATTAATCGACAACCAATCTCGCAATCCGGTTCCCTTCCTTACCTTGATTTCTTGTTCTTAACCAAGTTCTAAAACCATGTTTAGGGTTAAAGATTCTGTTTTTATGGTTTCTTTTGCTTTGACTATGGTGATTGGCTAAATTAATACCACCACCTGAACCGAATGATGAACTTTTGATGTTTATGGTCGTATTTGACTTTGACTATTTGATTGATGTTTGTTTCTATTAAATTCCATTAATTTTCTGTGATGATGCGTTTGTGTGCTTGATTTAGATTTCCGTTTATAGTCTAATCCTTGCCTTGCTTGCGGATGTCTTCCGGTTTGGGTAAACTATTTAACTTGTAGGGTTATTCTTGCAATTTAATGTGATTGCTTCATTGTGGTCATAGGGTTAGGTGGCAATTGGTTATTCGAATCTTGTGTGCTGCTGGCTAAATAGACTTATAAGGGTGATAGCCATTGGGTAGTCGGGTTGGTTAATTTCTTAGGATTGAGTTGTCCCAAAAGGAAATTCCCCAGGTTAGTTTTCTTATTTGCTATTCCGAGTCTTTTGCAGTTGGTTAGTGGTAGCGCCTGCTAGCTTAGGGTGCCTTAGATTAGGTTCGAGGGTGACTAGGTTTGGTTGAGGTAGGACGTACTTAAAAGGTGAACTCCTGTTCGGGCGTTAGAAACAATTTCTAGGAAGGACTTAAAAGGTGAACTAGCGACCATCAGAATTGTCATAGTCAGGTAGATCATAGGTATTAATTGTGATTCGAGGTCTAGGTGGTGTCTTCTCGCATTTGGTAGTTTCCTCGAGGTCTGCTTTGCTATCGGGCGCTACTGTTAGTGAAGTTAGTTATTTAATTCTCAAATCAAAAACCCAAATTACTCAGTATTTCCATTTCTTAGGTCTAAGTCGAGTCTTGTGCATTAGAGTGTCCTAGGTTCGATATCCGGTCTTGCCTTAGCTATACTGCGATCCGACAGGTTCACTGCCTTAGGGTTCGGTTCGGTTTAGGTTATTTCGGTAAAATTAGGTGTGTCTTAGGTCTAGGTTTTAGGTCTATTTATTTAGTATTTTTAGTGTCGTTCCGAGCATATCAGTTATACTATAAACTCGTGTAAACCATTATCTACATTTGGGATATATAGAAAAACCTTATTATGAATTGTTGTCTTCCAATTTGATTTACTTTCCGCAACTTGTTTATCTTGTTTAAATCAAATTTATCCAATATTGTTAATGACCCCCTCACGGGACCCAACAGATCTAAAATTGTGAAACATCAATCAAAATACTAAAACCCGAAACAAAGTTGCAAACATCAAATACTTGTCATAGCGGTCTAGGTGGTTGCAAAAGTCTAGCAAACCACCATGATAACAGTAAAATCAAGAACAAAGTTTGAAACTTTAATGCTAAACATGGTTCTAGAATAAACGATTACGAAAACAAGGAAGAAACCGAAGAACCGATTATGATTTGGTGTTGAATGATTGATCCTCCGATGATTCCCTTGTGTTTTCTGCCTTCTTCACTCTTCAAAATCATCCCAATAGCTCTCTAGATGGGCAACAGATCATAACATACCGAATTGAAACCCTAAACTTCAATTTATAACGATCACATTAAGTTTCCGGATTTATAGGTTCTACGCGTATCGCTTCCTACCTCTATAACCTCCAAGCGATACGCTTGGAGGCACTAGATGACAAATTACTCGGGCATTGACCCGGCTGACCGCCTTTGACTTTATTCCAGTGCGCGTATCGCCTGTAGTTTCCTTCGGTCTACGCGATACACCTAGACCCATCTTTTCAGCAATTTTTGGTATTTTTCTTGTAAAATCTTTTCAACTCAAATGTGGCCTCGGGAAATCATTATTCACCTACACAAACACACTAAAAATATAAATAAAGACTCAATAACAGAAAATGACTCAAAACACATGAAATGACACAAAATGAACTAAAAACTGACTCGATTATTGTACAAAACACAAGGAAATATCAGATGTGTTTGCAACACATCAAACATCCCAACACTTATCCATTTTTCATCCCAGAAAAATACTGCAAATGGAATCATAACCAGGGCGTCGATTTCGAACTAATCAGAGTATCAGAATTTAGATTTCAATTACATTATCCTTAGCGTAGTTCGATTACCGGTATTTTGGTCCGAATAAACCCAACCACCGATCCTTAGCCCAAATTGCATCAATTTGTATTTATGTTATGTAGCATCATTCTACCTAATGGGCCCCACACTCAAATATCACAACTTTACCCTAATCCCGTCTTAAGATTTCAAGGCCTAGGTTAAACCATTTAGGTTTTCCTACCCTAATATTTAAGTATATAAGTATCTCAAAAATAGTGGAATAATGGATGGAATGAAGTATCTATTTGAGCCATAATTTTCTTTTTTTTCTTCTCTTTTTTTCCAGTGGGTAGCACATAGGGTATTTAGTCCATTACCTAACCTAGAGGTGAAAAACCTTCAAGTCGCCATCCCAAAGGCTAACACATAGGCTTTGGCATTTTTCATATTCTATAGCTAGCTCAAATAAATAGAAATGCAAATGAAAGCGCCACCAATATCGAATTTATTTTCATAAAAATATAAAGGCGTGCTAATATTTAAGACACAAATATATATATGAAAATTTTAAGGTACCTATCTTCTATTTTTGACAGTTTAGTTACATCGATCAAATTAAGGCGGGAACCCACTAAAAGCATCCTCATTTCTTAATTATTGATTTAATTTTATTCAAAATTAATACATAAGGATATTTAAGCTTATAAGAGGCTGGGCCTACCAATACATCGAAACTCGCTAATGAACAACCACTTATTAAATATTTTGTAGTTAGGCACATTTAATTAGAACATTGACCCCCTAGTTGCACTATCATTTCCCATTTATATGCAGCAAAAATCGGGAACATTTTTTTTAAAATTTTTCAATTTTTTTAGGATTTTTAGATTTTTTTTTAAGAACACACTAAAAATAAAACTAAGACGCAAGACTTCCCATCTCGACACTTAAACGACACATTGTTTCAAATGTGAGATGAAAATAAAAATAAACACACTAAAATGAAAAAATATAAAAAATGCAAATGAATCCAGTTCATTAACAAAAAACGGACAAAAACTAAAAAACGAACAAAACCGAAAAACCAAAAAACGGACAAAAACTAAAATTTGTAGAAAAATTAAATAATTTACAAAATTTACAGCACGAGCACTAATTAATCCAGTTCATTAACATTAACCAACCTTCTATTTCGCCATCCGGAGGCTTTGATTTCACGTCCCTCAACAAACAACTACCAGTAACTACCCGGTTTCTAGTCTCATCACTACCAACCAACTTCATAACCAATCAACTATCAAAACTCACTAAAGCCCACAACTTTTTAATTTTCAAATGTTTATAACGACCCTGAAGGAATCTAATTGTACCTATAAAGCGAATTTCCAGGTCATTTTCACAAACTACAACCAACAACCTCCCCACACTTGGCCTAAACTCTATGTTGTCGTCAAAATTACCCAAGTCACCAAGTGTGGCTCTTCTACTACCACAAACTCATCACTCCCAGTTTTCCTAAAGGGTCAAAATCTCATTTTTATTAATTAACGCCTATTACCCCCGGGATCTTCCCCACACTTAACCTCAACACTACCATACCTTCCAATCTATTACCTACTACAACTAGATCCTCACCAGTGACATAACTAACACAACAGTCTACACATGATAAAAATGACTCTAAAAAATAGACAGACTCGTTTTTGTCACCCAACCCACCAACCTTAAGCTGGACCTTTCTGCACCCTTAAAGACATCAACTAATGCTCGGGTTGTCCTAAGCAAAGGCCTATCTTTAATCAAAGGGCATTTAACATCATAATTAGTGTCCACAATCACAAAATCAATAGGGAATAAAAAATTATCAACTTTTAGAAGCACATTTTCTACAATTCCCTTAGGTTGCACAACAGACCTATCAGCTAAAGATATGTTCATGCGAGTAGGTGCGGGATCTCTTAATCCTAGGTGCTAAAAAATAAAATAAGGCATGACATTTATGGAAGCACGGAGATCCGCCAAGGCATATGTCACAGAAGAGCTACAGAAAACACAAGGAATGGTAAATGTTCTCGGATCGTTAAGCTTCTCGGGCAGCTTATTGTGGACAATCACTAAACACTGGGCATCAAAGGTTATTTCAGACAAGGTTTCTAGCTTCATTTTATTTGACAACATTTCTTTCAAAAAATTTAGCGTACTTAGGCATCTTTTGTAATACCTTAGTGAAGGCCAAGGAAATCCTAAGTGACCCAAGAAGTTCTAGAAACTGATCATATTCGTGCGCGTTCACTTGTTGAATTAGACGTTCAAGATAAGGCACACGCTTCAATGTCTCTGATGTGATCTGCTGCTGATCCGCGAACCTAACTGTCTTCTTCTTCTTGTCCTCCTCCCACTTAAAGGGCTTATCTCTTGCTGGTGGTGGCTATTTTACTCCTTGAGCCTTGATGTTTGGTGCGGTGCTTGCTGGCCTTACACTTGGATGCACCCTCCCGTCGGGCATCTCTAACTCGATCTCCTCATCAACCGACTCCTGCTCTACTGCTGCCGATGATGGATCATCAACTACTCGACCACTACGTGTGGTCACAACATTAACCGATGTATTGGTTTTTTTAAATGTACTCCCAAAAAACCGACCCCCTCGGTTATTTAGCTCCTTTAGCTGTTTTGCGATGTCACCCACCGAATACTGTAAATCCAAGAACAAAGCTTGTTAGTTCCTAAGTAACGTGTCATGCTCGAGAAACTTCTTTTGGGTCCTCTCATCTCTCACAATAATCTACTATAGGATCTGGGTCTGGTTCGCTATATGCTCCCTCATCTCCTTCATACTAGACTCTTCATCTCCTCCACCATAGTTTTTATTTCTCTGTTGAAAAGCAGGTGGGATTCCTCCATCTCGCCATCCTGAATTTTGTCCGCTCCTCCACCCGGACTGGAATGAATTACCGAATAGGGTTCGGTTTCTAATGTAATTTACCTGCTCCATAGAAGGCAGCGGGCATTCACGGGTGTCGGGAGCGCCTCGGCACAGCTCACATTTGGCTTTGATGTGGAGTCGAATTTCTTTTATCTCCCTTTCAGATATTCTCTAGCTCCTTGGGAGTCATAGTCTCTGAGCTAATGTAATGGACACCCCGGGTAGATGTAGAAGGAACACGTGATCTAGTCGGGGCCAAGGTGGCTCTTTGATCTCCGGGTGTCTACTGTTCAATAATCGCGAAGCTCTCAAAAAGTTGCTTACATTCATCCAAAATTAGCTTCTCCATCTTGTTTCCTCTAGTCGAAAAATTGAACTCCTTCTGAACAGCATAAGGTAATCCATTATAGAATTTTTCGATAATCGCCCAGTCCGTCAACCCATGAGGTGGACATTTGCTGAGAAGG
Source organism: Deinandra increscens subsp. villosa (assembly GCA_039602395.1). NCBI lineage: Eukaryota > Viridiplantae > Streptophyta > Magnoliopsida > Asterales > Asteraceae > Deinandra > Deinandra increscens. Next base: position 28,297,688 of record JBCNJP010000025.1, read on the forward strand.
GAAATGAACCTATCATAAGCTACAGAATAAGGCTCGTCGGGGTCCATCCGAAAGAAATGTATTTCTTCCCGAGTATGCGAAGCCTTGGCTGAAGGATGGTCTTTTTTTTTTCAGGAATCTACTCTTCCGATCAGCCCAGGTGGCGATCGAATTAGGAGGAAGAGTCTCGAGCCAAACGGCGGCTCGAGAGGCGAGGGAAAATGGAAATAATCATAGATAAATCACATCATTTGCGACTCCCGTGAGTCCAATTGTTTTACAGATACGAACGAAGAGAGAGATATGCGCCGGTGCGTCTTCATCATCACGTCCATTGAATTGGATGGAATTTGTGAGTGCATTGATGACGTGTGATGGAACCTGCCAGTTAGCGGTACTGGCGATAATAGTCTGTGCGATGGCAAACCTAGAGTCCTTATCACCAGCGCTGGCTTGCTCATGGACCGTGACTCGTGCAGCCATGGTGGAAAGGTCGGGAAATGGAACAGCGGTGGTGTCGCGTGTGACTCGTGTTCAAGTGGGTGGTTGAGATTTAGTGACGCTGAAGATGAATTTTTCCATGTCTCCACGAAAACTTTGGAAACGCTCTCGAAAGTCCCGATCAGGATCAGAATACGGTGAAATCTCGGGTGGACCTCGTGAGCGGGTATGTGGCATAAAATGGAAAAATAAAAAAGAATAAAATAAGAAAAATAAAAACCTAAAATTCTAGACTCGAGAATAGAAATCCTAAGACTCTAGACACAAAAAAAACCTAAAAAGACACAAAATCTCCTAATCACGACCTAAGTTAATCTTGCTATCGCCAAGTGTCCCAGGTAACGGCGCCAAAAACTTGATGTGTTTGAAACGTTACCTAAAAATAATTATTAAAACCTAGACCTAACCTAGACCTAGACACACCTAATTTTACCCATTATCCTAAAACTTAACCGAATCCTAAGGCAAGTGTACCTATCGGTGTTGGTATAGCCTATGGAAGACCGGGAAATCGAACCCTGGAGACACTATTAAAGTCATGAGATAGGTCATTCCTAAAACTACGCATGCGATGCCAAACAATTATAGATAAACTATTTGTTTTTACGACGTCTCAATATATATTTATTTTCCATGGAAACATATATGCCACAAATATCAGCCAAAATTTAATTTAACACTAATATAATCATAAACATACTATACATACATAATCTAGCATGCATCAATCTATATATATATATATATATATATATATATATATATATATTTCAAAATTAATTGTTCACAACCTATAACCCTAATTTAATTATATCTAAACAACAAGGCCCAATCTTTATTCATGCAAACCATCCAATTCATTTTATTTATGACAAATCATTCATGAATAACCTAGATTTATCATCTATCACCATCATGCCATCATTTTTACATGGATCTAAGCATGTATGTACAAAGTATATATTTATTTTCCATAAAAATTCACCAAGATGGCATCTTTCATCAACAAAACCCTAGATCTATCACCAAGGTCACACCTTTATGTTGAATCATGCATAAAAATGTAAGCTTTAGAAATCCTAACCAAGATCTATCAAGTTTCAACAAGATCCAACAAAGATTCATCAATAAAATCAAATAAAATCCATAAAAATTAAATCTTTTTGCATGGAATCACTAGATCTATCATGTATAACTTAGATCAAGACGAAAATCATAATAAAAATATGATCTTGATCATAGCATGGCAAAGAAACAAGAAGATGGAAGCAAGATTTGAATAAACATACCAATAAAGAAGAAATTCGACACAAATTAAAGCCTTAAATCATCCAAAACGAGCCTTGAATCTTTAAAAATGGGGGTTTAGATGAAATACAACCTCATGGACGTGTAAGGGTAGCTAGGGTTAGGAAAAATGAGGTAAAAGTGGGTTAATGATGAATATAAAGGCTAGAAAACGAGGTCAGCCCGACTGTACCCGGGTCACGGTATGTGAAGGGTTCCACTGTCTCCTTTGCGGTACGCAACGCGTACTGGCTGGATTCCCCCTTTTGTCTTTCTTTGACCCAGCACATACATGGATGTTTTGGGCATGATAATTATGGTTTTAGGTGCCCGTTTTATTATCATTGGATTCATTTCATCATTTTTACTAAGATAGAGTACAAACATAACGAATACCAATTTACAAATGACGATTAAATTAAATAAATGCATTATGGTCAGTTTTACCGTTTTCGCTCTAATTTATTCGTTCTTTATCGTTTTCGAGTCCCGTTTTCACTATTTTTCACCATTTTACATATCTGATCATATGAAAAACATTCAAGCTTATAAATTTGAATATAGCATGTCAAATGTCAAATTATGATCAAATATAACGCCTTTCTAGACAATATGACGTACGTATCACTATTAGGTTAATCACCAATATTTCAAAACTCAACTTGTGCGTAATAATTTGTGATGTGATTTATGTCATTAAGAAGCCAAGCGAGGAGCCTAAAATTAAGGATATTACCATTATTCTAGATTTTCATGATGTATCTCCTGAGGATCTGATAGGCCTTCCTCCGTATCATCAGGTTGAATTTCAGATCCATTTGGCACCTGGGGTAGCGCGGATTGCCTAAGTGCCTTATCGTTTAGCGTCAAACAAACATTAAGAGTTGTACACACAACTGCAAGATCTGCTAGATAAGAGATTCATCCGACCAAGTTCATCACTCTAGGGAGCATCAGTTCTTTTCCTGAAGAAGAATGATGGAACATTTCGTATCTGCATCGATTATTGCAAGGTGAACAAAGTTAATGTGAAGAATCATTATCCTCTACCCCGAATTGATGATTTGTTCGATCTGCTTCTGGGATCCATTTATCATCAGCTAAGAGTCCGAGAAGATGATATTTCCAAGACTGCTTTCAGAACTCGGTACGACCATTATGAGTTTTGGTTATGTTGTTTGGACTGACCAATGCATAAGCAATGTTCATGGATTTCATGAATCGTGTGTCTAAACCTTAGATGGATCAGCTTTCATTATGTTCATTGACGATATTCTTATCTACTCCAAGAAGAAGAAGGAGCATAAGGAGCATCTTCGTCTAATCCTAGATCTATTGAGAAAAGAGCAGTTTTATGCGAAATTCTCTAAGTACAACTTCTTGATGCGAGAAGTGCAATTTCTAGGGAATGTGGTCAACGAGAAGGGAATTCGAGTTGATCCATCTAAAGTTAAAGCCATAAAGAATTGGCCTGCACCTAAAACGCCGACTAAGGTATGCCAATTCGTTAGTTTGGTAGGCTATTACGGGCGATCCATTGAAGGATTTTCAAAGATCGCGCAACCCCTTACAACCTTCATGCACAAGGGAACTGCTTATAAATGTTAAGCCAAGCAGGAGGCTGCTTTCCAGCTATTGCATCGGAAACTTTGCAATGCATCTATTCTATCTTTACCTGAAGGGACCAAAGATTTTTCACTCTATTGCAATGCATCATTACAAGGTCTAGGTTGTGTTCTCATGTAGTACAAGAAGATCATTGCGTATGCATCTCGTCAGCTGAGAGAGAATGAGAAAAACTATACGTCTCACGATTTGGAATTGGGAGTCGTTGTATTTGTGTTAAAGATATGAAGGCATTACTTGTACGGTACCAAATGCACGATTTACACTGATCACAAGAGTCCTCAACATATATTGACCAAAAGGAGTTGAACATGAGGCGGAGAAGGTGGGTAGAGCTTTTCAATAATTATGAATGCGCTATCAAGTACCATCTGGGTAAACCTAACGTAGTAACTGACGCCCTGAGCTGTAAGAATGAAAGGTCGAAACAAGTCTGAGCACTGAAGCTGACAGTTCACATTAGGTTTCCAGACAAAATCAAAGTTGCTCAAATCGAAGCATTAATAGATCAAAATGTGGAGTTGGAATCCTTGCATGGACTGGATAAGCAGTTTGAAGTCAAAGCAGATGGGAGCCGGTACTTCATGGATAGAGTATGAGTACCTCAGTACGGAAACTTAAGAGAGCTAGTGATGGACGAGGCACACAAATCCCAGTATTCCGTACATCCAGATTCGTATAAGATGTAAAGCTCTTTATTGGTGGCCGAAGATGAAAGCTAGTATCGCAATCTATGTGAGAAAGTGCCTGATCAAGGGTTAAAATCGAGCACCATAAGTCATGTGGTTTGCTTCATCAACCAAAACTCCCAATGTCGAAATGGGAGCAGATTTCCATGGATTTCATAACAAAGTTACCCCGAATGTTGAGCTAATGTGACACAATATGGGTAATTGTTGATTGATTAACTAAGATCATTTCTTGGCAATCATAGAAACTGACAAGATGAAGAAATTACCCCGTTTGTATCTGTATCTCAAGAAAAACGTCATGGTGTTCCTGTGTCCATCATATCGGATCGAGGCGCTTGATTTACCTCGCATTTTTAGTAGTCTTTGCAGAAGGATTTAGGGACACACCTTGATATGGTACAGCTTATCATCCTCAGACGGATGGTTAGAGTGAAAGGTGTAGGATTTTAATGTGTCTGACTATCGATTACTCAACATAACCATAAAGGTACGATCCAAGAGTTACATACTGGACGAAGAACAAAGCAAACATTTGGTGAATTATTATTTGCCTAAATAATTATTAAGATTAATTATTTGCGAGATAATTAATGGACAAAATTAAACGATGATCCTTTAAGATGTAAACAAGAAATAAAATTGTTAAAGCAGTTGGCAATTTAATCAAGCGATATCATTACGTCAAAACACAATTTTGACTAAATCTTGGATAAGACGTTATCCGAGAATTATGATGACAAGAGATTTAATTTATGAGATAAATTAGATATGGATAAAATAAATATTATTAAAGACGTTAATAGTAATTATTCGAAAAACATTTTAGATAATCTGTTAACTAATACGTGGAGATTGATATATATCTATACTACTATATAATGAGTATTGATCAAAAGGGCAATTTGGTAATTAGGGGCGTCTTAATTTTAAGACGCTTCCTACTTGAGTGAATCGCTCCAACATCTAACCGACCTTCAATTTCCATTCTTTCCCGTATCTTTTAGAACCGGCGACACAATCTCCTTTTCTTGCTTTCTGCAGAATCGAATCTCCTATTTAGGGTTCTGAATCAGTTGAATTTCATTGCAAGCCTGAAGTCAACAGCCCCTTTTCTTGATTATCTCAAACGATCTCAAACAAAACCAAAGAAAACCCTTCTATTGGATGAAGAAACAACTGGCGATGAGGTTTTTTCAGAGGAAAACAGTCACAAAACAGGAAATCTTCAACGCGTCTCCAGAAAGCTTTGATTTTCAGTAAGTCTACACGCTTTATCCATCGTTCAATTGCTTTTCATCGTGAGATCCATCGTTCAATCGCTTCTCATCAGGGAATCTCCTATTTGAGTAAAGATGCAGACACAAGAATTAGGTCAATGTTGCAGACACACGGTTATGGATATGGCGCCTAATTCACAACTCAATTCAAATTTTCATAAAGCCTCTATAAGTAAACACCTCCCTCTCCATTACCATCCGCAAAAAATTGAGGTATGTTTTATGTTTTAATTTATGTTACTTGAATCTGCAAAGAACCACCTCCCTCTTCTTTTTTTTAATTTATGTTACTTGAATCTGATTTATGTTTCATATGTTTTATGTTTACTAATCTGATTCAAAGGTACGTTCAAAGAAATACTGAATTCAAGCTTCTAAGAATTTGAGGTATGATTTATATCTTAAATCTGATTCAAGCTTCTTTTTTTATTTATATATGAGTTCTTTGTGTTTTGTATATGATGATTATTGTACAAGCATTCTTGCTCAGTCAAAAAATGTTACTTTCTTTGTGTTTCTTTAATATGAAATCAAGCATTCTTGCTCAGTCAAAAAATGTTAAGTTTTTGTCAATTTTATTGGAACCTATTCATATGAAATCGTTTTAGTACCTATATTTTTTACTTAAACATTGAAGTTGAACTTGTTGGTTGTTTGTTTACCATTAGTAAAGCACGGCTTTTTCTTATAGTCAATAGATAGTCTTTTAGGTGAACCTTTGAAAGAGTCTGTTAAGGTCAGGAAACTTATAAGGAGAGTCACAAAATCTGGTGTAAGGAGAAACACTAATACTTACAATTCAAGCAATCACATCTCTCTATAGAAACTTATTAGTGATAATGAAAGGAATGTGTAAAACATTTTTTAGTTATAATGTGTAACAGTCTAAAAGCATAAGTCTAAAACTGGTTACTGTGACAGATCCACAAGAAGTCTAAAACTGGTTAATATCAAAACACATATCCTTTTCTACAACAGTTCTTGAATGATAAAGTCATGGAGATTGTTTTTAGATATATTTCTAATTTCTTTGACTAAATATGGAAATAGGCCAAAAAGCCTCCAGTCCCTAAAACTGCAGCATGATATATATGGGTCAAATAGGCATTTTCTCTAAAATTGCAGCCTGGTCCTATTTTCTCTTTCATTAGGCATAAGAACAAATGCACAATTTCCTTATTTATATATGTGGTCCATGAAAGCAGAGTTGACCAAATGCTTTTTTTCTTGTGTTTTGTATATGATGATTATTATACAAATCATAAGTTTTAGTTGCTAAAGAACCTGTTTAGTTGTTACTTTCTTTGTGTTTCTTTAATATGAAATCAAGCATTCTTGCTCAGTAAAAAAAAGTTAAGTTTTTGTCAATTTTATTGGGACCTATTCATATGAAATCGTTTTAGTGGTTACTTTCTAAGGTCCTATTCATTTGAAAAAATGTTAAGTTTTTGTCAATTTTATTGGAACCTATTATTGTCAAAACTGTATCCCATCCTTATTTTACTTACCTATGAGATAGATAAGTTAATTAAATAAGTAAACTATATTAACCATTGTATCCAAATGGTTATACCAAAAAGTGATGATGAGAACCATAACAAAAGTATAGTACCTATATGTATGACTGCTAGAACCATAACAAAAGTATAGTACCTATATGTATGACTGCAAAACTTATGACTGCTACTGTGTAGTATGACTGTTAAACTTATGACTAACACAGATAATAATAACATAATTCTTGTAATAAAGAGCAACTAAATGCTAAACTTGTGACTGCTACAGATTTTAGTATAGAGTTAAAACAAGAAACAATTGTGTAGTATGTAGTTTGAGAACATTATGACTTATGTAGTTTGAGAACTTATGACTGCTAAACTTATGACTGCTACTGTTTTTTTGTTTTGCTACCTGGTAGTTTGAGAACTTGTTATATAAGTCGGTACAATACATATGGAGTTCTGAAAGTGTGTCCAATGGCCTATCTACCAAGTTCCTTTGTTTAAATATTGTTACTAATCAGGTGTGTTCCTATACAAAGAAAACAAAAATAATTATAACATATTGGCTGAATGATTTATTTTTTTCCAAATCTCTGAACATGAATTTACAAAGACAACAATCAATAGAATAATTTTTTGTTAACGTCCAAGGCTGTGATTAAATGAATATTCCAAACTGAGTTTTATGTTTTGATATTCATCTTAATTTTTGATGTCTAATTCATGAGTTGGGTGAACACATTCCAGTAGTCTTTATGCATATGGGTTAAAGCTAGAAAGACTTGATCAATGGTCTAAGTTTATGCATTTGATAGTTGATACGTTGATCTCTTGACTTCTAAGTATTTTAGTTGATAAATCAGATTATTTTAACTGCCTCCGTTGTAAAATATGGAAATGGGAAACCGGTTGGGCTTGGGGAGTTTAGGAATGATAGGTAGGTACAAAAGATACTAAGTTAATTGCATAAAGACCATAAAAAGTATTTGTTTTATTACAACTTAGAGCAGGATTAGTAATTTAGGTAAAGTTAACTGTTCTCATGATTCTCTTTGACTTTGATTTTCTGCTCAAACTTGCTTCTTCTCAAGTTAAAACTTATACTGAATTAATTACAAACTTTTAGAGCAGGTTTAGTGTATTATGCTCAGTGGGTTCTACGCTTTGACGTAAATTCTGAACAATTTACAAATATATCCATACCTGAGTTTACATATAATGGTGGGTATAAATTACACGTTGTTAATGTCCATAATGACATTAGACTTTTTGTTGTTCATGGCCTGCATGAATATGTCTATTCCTTTGACGTATGGAAGATGATGGGTGATGAGTGGTCTTTGGAAGTTTCATTATCGAAGGTAATGCCCATTCGTCTTCCTATAGAATTCTACGTCAAATATGTCACGGATGAAGACAAATGGCTTCTTATGACGAATTATGATGATACTTATGTGTTGGACTTTAGTATGAACAAAGTCATTTACTCATATCCTTCTAAGTACTTTAATGCAATTCAAGGAGCAGCATACACCGAGACGCTTCTATCCCCAGGTATTAGTCGACATTGGATGAGTTTATATATGTGTGTATCCCTAAATATTTTATTATGTTAAAATACTTGGTATAATACTAACATTACTTGGTAAAATATGTTAAAATATTTTGTTATATTTTAATATGTTAGATTATTATTTCTTTTATGTGAAAATACTAACATATTTTTTTTTTTTACATTAATCGGAAGTTCCTAAAGATGTCTGAAGCCTTTTTAGAACCAGGTATGTTATGTTATCCTTTAACATTTTTAATATGTACTGTGGTTATGATAAAATCAATGTAATCTAGACTTTAACTTTACATTTCAGTGGCAGATGCTGTTCCGGTCGAGGACAATGAAGATTTTCCTGGTATTCTTAGCGATGAAGAGTGGTGGGATCTTTATGGTCAGGAGGTCATTGAAATGGTTATGTTTTATGAGGCCCTCTTAACGTGGCACACGGCTAGTATATATATATATATATATATATATATATATATATATATATATATATATATATCTATTACTATATATAATACATATTGTCTTAAAGGGCATTTTCGTCATAAAATTTTCTTAATCCTTAAGACGCATACATATAAAAAAGCAACATGTACAAGTCATACAAACAAACCATTTAAAAATAAGGGTTTTGGCGGCCATTGTTTGAATTCGAAATTTAAATTGACATCCGCTTTATCGGGACAGACGATTACTTTATCGCTAGCAGGCTTTATGGGAGCAGACTTTATCGGGAGCATCTGCTTTATCAAGAACCACACACCTTGGCCCTTGGAAATCGATTTTCTACTCTTCCTTTATCTCTCTCTTTCTTTTTGCTTCAGATCGATGAAAGTTTTACGGTAAACAACTTTGTTGTCTCAATTGATTCATCCCTTATTACTTCTACGTTCGCCGTCGCCGCCATGAAAGAAAATCGATGGGTGTACACCGCCTTCTCATCCAGAATCTTGTGTACACGTCTCTTGCTTCCTATGAAATCTGGGGAGCTGAAATACATCTCCTTTTGTACACATCTGAAATACAGTCTCGCAAATCTGGTGAGCTCATCGTTTGTATTTTGTTCGTATTGATCATCCGTTTTGTTTGTAGTTTTCTTGATGTTCATTTTTTATTGTTCTTCGTATATTCAGATCACAACGATTAAGGATTTAAAGGTATCTGGTGAGTAGATCTAGACATTGATTGTTGACTTCTAGGGTTTTTTCGTCCTAATCTGTTTTTTTTATGCTTGGATTTTTTGTATTTAATCTTCATATCGATTTTTTATTTCTAGGGTTTTTTCGTGTTTGTATGGAAATGCTACTACACCTTTTATGTTAATTGATTTAGTGTAAATTTTATAATATTTATCAGTGTTTTGTAATCTCTACTCTTCTATTCTTTTTCATCATAGATCGAGGCTTGCTATGTGATAGAAGTGATATGTATGACATTGGGGAATTGGAGTTTTCTACAAACTGGCATAGGAAGAACTAAGACCAACTATTGGAACGGGTTTCAAAGTCTATACAAATAGATAATTCCTCCAAAGATTGTTAACTGCTGGATGATGGCTGCAAAGGCTTACTATGACGGGCATGTAAGGTTCTCAACTTCATTTTTGAGGTTATTATTTTGTAGGTAGTTTGATGAGGTTTCTTTGTGTTTTCAGGTTATACGTCTGAAAAAAAATAGTTTTCATCAACTATATAGGTATGAAGTTAATTCATTTTCTCTCTACTGCTTTTATTCCAATTCCTTTATGCTGATTAAGCAATATAAATTTGAAATTCTGTTTTGGATCAACTAAATCCTACTTCACTGAAGCTACCATGATCATAGTTGCATATAGAATGGGCTGCTTCTCAAGGTAGTAAACCTTCCAAGGTACTATTCTATTCATTTTTATATTCACCCTTGTACTTATTCTGCTACAGCAATCGACAATTTGTAGTTTTTCTTCATGTCCTCGAGGATAATAGATATTTTACAGGTTGTTGCTGTAGATAATTTGAGGGAGAGTAAAAAAACCACACAAATGACTTCATTGACCATTCTTCTCATGATTAGAGACAACATGTTAATTCTGTTCATTTCTCCTTCTTGATTCTTAGTTTCTACCTTCATATCCATCACAAATGACTTCTTTGACCATTCTTAGGACTGATTTATTATTTAAATCTATTCATGTGTTTTGGACTAAATAAGAAGGTTAGTGTCTATACAGTGTCCTATCTTAAGCAAAGCATGCTTAAATTTTGTTAAATGTATTTATTTTGCAGGTTTATCTGTCCTGCCAGAGGTTTTTATCTACACCTTTCTTTGGTAATTTCTCTCATTTATTTTATGCAGTTGGTTAATATTAATCCAAGCTTTGTTTTGTATTCTTGCAGGCGACCTGTTCAGTCCTATGGAGGAGAGATTTGGCCAGGTTTATCAGGTTCGATTTAAACGTTCATTCTGCTTAATGCTCTTTATTATTTCCCTGTCTTTGATGAATATTTGGTCTGATGTTAATTTTTGTATAATTAATTTTTGTATAACCTGATTGGGTAACGGGTCAAACGGGTTTGAGTTGCCATAACTGGTAAATACATTAATATTTGTGGCTTCCTAAGTCATAGGCTAAAGAAGAAAGGTACATTAATATTTGCGGCTTCCTAAGTCATAGCCTATTTCAAACGGGTTTGGGTAACTGGTCAAACGGGTTCGAGTCACTACAACTGTATAATCTGATTCGAGGCAGTTTTTGGTAAATACATTAATATTTATCTAAATTTTCACATTCAGAAATCAGCATATTAATTTGAAGGACAGAACCTGGTGGGTTTTGGATAGAAATAACAGGGATGTTGGGGGGCTGATTTGTATGAGAAGATAACCATTTTTTACCCAAAATAAGTTGCAGCTGTTACTTTTGGTAGTACTAATGAAGGCAACATACATTTTGAAAAACATACATCTCTGCTAACGCCCACTGTGGATTAAAAGACTTTCATTATGAAATATTGTTGCAGAATACTGACTGCAGCCTGATGCTACTGTAGAAAAATGAAAAACAACTATCTGCAAGTTATGCGACTTGAAACATGTCTAAAAGATTTGGGGACAAGTTCATATGGTTTAGAATTTCTGTATGATCAAACAAAACAATAAATCTTGGGTAAGGTTAATATATGGGGACTCATTAACCACAACTTATGGGACTTAAAGCCATTGTAATACATTTGGGGACAGTCCCATAACTTAAGGCAGTATGCAAAAATTCCTAACCATATGCAAAAATCCAAAAATCCAAAATTTCAAACCATATGATCAAACAATCACATGTTCTTTTTATACACATAAAGTAGGTCTAAAAGGTTCAATAAGAACAAATACAGGTCTAAACCAATATACCAATATATAAAACCATAAACTTAAAATTAAATAACTATCAAATATGCTTTCTGCTCATAAATCAAACAAACTTTCTGCAATCCATCGCCATAAACCACACTTATATAACTACATCCATGGCAACATGCATTTTTAGTCAAAGTAAGGCTGCCTAATCCACAAAAATATTATGATTTAGGATGTAAACTTTTTTACCCTATTGTTTCAAATCTCTTCTGCTGATCTTTTTGAATCTGTTCTGCTGTTGTTCATGATATACTCTTATACATGGAACGAAGGCTCAAATCTGTAAAAATAACATAGATATTGCAGGTTACTACTAGGCTGCAAAAAACCAGCATCATGGTCAAATATTTAATGGACCTTCAAACTCACTACAGCAACAATGGTTACTTTTTAGCTTCAGTAGTATATATAGATCTTAATATCACTTTTAAAAGGGGTCAAAAAAATTTGTATTTTTGGCTGTAACATTTATCATTCTGATGTTTAGATGACAAGATGTAAGAATTTTTTTAATAGGTGTATGAATTATTTGATGTTCTCACTAATAAAGTTTCAATTCACGATCGGGAAGGTTCGATTGATTTCCGATTACAGTTTGATGTAAACTTAAATTTTCTTAGCATTATACTATGTTCTGTGTAGGAGTTTCACACCATAACTTGGGTACAAATGTACAGTTGTCTCTATGGTGAGTTTTTTTTTTCACGGTTTCACTGGATTCCCATAAATCCTCTCTCAAACTCAATATCAGTTGTGCTCCTTTGGTAATCTGGACCATATGTTGGTATGCATTTGTATTTTTCTTTCAATCAGAATATGTCCATTTGACATCTGTTGTGGCTTAGGTTGGAAATGTTTGAAGCTTTAAATTGTTATTATGCTCATGGTGAGGGTTTGCTTGCACCATGACTTGCAACTAAGTGTTCTATCATAAATGTAAGTTGACTGATTTTAGGGATTTCTGCGATGCTTCAGGATGATATACTCTTATACATGGAACGAAGGTAAGCTAGAGGCAAAATCTGTTCTTAGAATCAGTTTGCTTCCTTTGCAATTTATTTGATTACTTAATTACATTGGGTCTTTTGTTCTCTAAAAGTATCTATCATTCGGGCTGCTAATTGTAAAGTGAATGGATTCATTTTTCCCATGAAAGACAAAGTTAACAAAACATGTATCAGAAAAGAGGAAAGGTACTTTGTTTACATCTTATACCACAACTGAATACTCTTAGTTACATCTTAGAAAAGGTCTACAAACTTTGCGGTAGGTGTCACTAGGCCTCCTTTCTGGCCTTGAGTACTTTCCAAAAAAAAAAATCTTTAATTGCCTGCTTATTTTCATTTCGTCGTGCCATCGATTGTGATCAAGTATGCCAACAGTGCGATGCCTAATTGTCTTAAAAATCATGTCACTTTAAAAGCTTCACAAAATTAATTGACATGATCATTGTTTGAAAGGTTAATGCGCTTTAAATACTGGTTTGCCAATATTCTTGAAGTTATTAATTATAGCATGTTTAAGACATCAAAGGTTATTGTGTTGGAAATTAGTTTTATCCAAAATTTTGAATCGTGACCTATCTGAGTGCAACTGGAATTCCATTTTTAAGGTACATGGGTCAGTTTTGTCATAAAGTCTACAAAAAAAATCCACTTTGATCCAAAGCCATTATCAATCCCACCCGACGTAGCCATCAAGTACTCCCCAATAGATTAGAAAGGAAATTTTAACCAAGAGGATGATGTTTGTATCCCTAATCAAGTCTATCGCGTTGTAAATTGTCGTCACTGCTGAATGCGCGAATATAAGACAAAAACGCGCGCGAATATAAGACAAAAACGCGCTATAAACTGTCAAATATACAATACAATATATCACATGGTGATCGATAAACTAACATAAAAAAAATACAAACACTGGTTGATTGCCGCCACTGCATCACGTGGGTTTCCCTAGGGCAGAATCAAATACGACGATGTAAATTGTCGTGCCGAAGTAGCGCGCGAACAAAAAACGAATAACACACTATAAATTATCGTCGCCGCAACGCGCGGGCACACGGCTAGTATATATATATATATACAAGAAATATTGGGTTTATTTCGAACATGTAAACTTTAATAGGTATGAACTCTACTAACAGTTAATATCAAGATAATATTTTGGGAAAAATACAGTAATTTTAGGGACTAGATTGTAACTTGTATTCCTATAAAAACAGGTTAAATCCTAAACCCTAAACACACACAAAATCATAGAAAGTTTAACCCTAAAATCTACCCCTCTCTCTCTCCTATTGCGACCGCCAACTACCACCTCCAACGCAATCACCGCCGCCCGCCGGCCATCGTCGCCGCCACTGTGCCTCCAAGTCGTCGCCCGCCACCTCGCAACCGTCGTTGTTGCCTTGCGGTCTGCTCCAGTCACCGGTGTCGCCAGCCGCCTGGGTCACCACTCATTTTCGAGCATTTTTACAGGTGTTGATCAGTTCGCATAGTCCTGTGGTTTCGATATGCAGTGTTCGATTATCGTTTCGGGTTACAGGTTCGAGTTGTTCAAGTAGTTGAACAAGGATTTCTAGCGGATCCGTTTGTCACATATAGAGTGTCTCAGAAAATTTTGTACAATTCATATGGTTTGACAATCATGAAACCCATCATTGAGGTTTTCATTTATAAAATATACCCATAGTAAGTTTGACATCCAAGAGTTGTTCATTAAACTTTACATAAGTTCATTACACCAAAAAGGGGAATCGGTTTGTTCAGTCTTCATGTGATCAGTCCATCTTACACTTGATGAGCATCCCTTCAAGCTTCCGCCTTACCTGCAACATACTCACTTTCAATAGTGAGTTTCTATTACATAACAATGTATAATTAACATTAAACAATGAAGAAAACAACAAAATCAGAATTGGGCATCGCAAGCGTATCGCATAGGATGATTATACTTCCAAGCGATACGCTTGGATCTTCAGGTGTATCGCCTACTGAAACAAATACTCCAAGAGATACGCTTGGAGCTGAATTTCTAGGGATATGACCAATTTCGGCCAGTTCCATACATAGCCAAATTTTTTGCTATTTCCTCCTGTTTTCTACCAGATTTCACCAACTAGTTTTCCACCCTTTTTTAAGTCTTTCAAACATCACAAAACACTTTTAAAACATGTTTTTAATCACATTAACATACCCCTACCCGAATCGAACTCGTACTCTGCATTTACGGGTTCAACCAACCCGTTTGACCCGTTAGGACACCCATTGCCTTAAAGCTAAGATTTTACCCCAATTGCAAGTTAATCTTACCATAACCCATTGGCATACATGAAAGATAATTCAATCCCATATATCAATTACATCTTTTAAACCTGCATGGGTTCTATGCACTTCGTGTGCTGGTTACTATTGGAAATAACACAGTTTTAAAGGATTATGATCCTAAACTCACGTGACGACCTATTTATGCATCACATAGCTTTTAGGGAGTCACTACCTATTTATTCAATCATTTTTGGGTTATTGTACCCGTATGGCCTGTTAAGGCAGATCCTGGCCTTTGGTGTCTCCCAATGCCTTATTTGACCAAGATTTTAGCTTTAAGGATGTATGGTTCTATAAACCATTTATGATCCTCCTTTACTTTTTACATGGCATGGGCTCTAAAACCCCATTTCCACCCATTGCAACTTGTCATTTGTTATATGATTCCTCTGAATCTTACTTATGGTCAAATTTAGTCATTGGAGAACCTTTTGGCAATCAGGCTTCATGGTTCCAAGAACCATTCATCACCCATTTAAAATAGCTCAAGGTTTATTCCATTTGTATGTAATTACATATTTTACATACCTACTACATGTAACATAAATAGTGTTACCTCGTGAACTTGAGCTTCCACTTCCACTAACTCCTTCGCTGTTGCCTTCGTCAACTTGATCACCTAATGGGTCACTAAAAATATTAGGACCTTTATCATCATAGAACTTATACCACATTTCCATTAACATATTTCAATGCTACACATATACAATTATACATAGATGGAAATCAAGCAAACTCATCAAGTTTATTTCCACCTACTTGGTTACATCAACCACATAATATCAATTAAAAGCGCCCATCAATCAAGATAACAATTGATCACAATTTAATCAATGATGGGTCATCCTAGGGAGCCTATTGTTTCCTATAAACATTCAAGCTCAAAGCTAGCAATTTAGTTGCTTTGCCAACATTTTGGTTTTTCTTAGGCATTTTATGAAGCACCTTATGTGCATACATGAATACATACACATAACCCAATCCCATGAACCTCCCAATTTGCCATTTAAGCTAGGATTGATGGAATATACTTCCAACCCATCATCAATTCATCATATATCATCATTTACATGCAAGAAATCAATTGATAGAACCAATTTCATAATTTTCGTAAATAGTCATTTAGCATGGAGGTTCAAGTAAAGAACTTTGGTGACTACTTCACCAATTACTAACCAAACTAGACATTTATGCAACAATTGAAGTTCCTAACATCATGAGTTCATAAAACATCAACAATTTTCAGATTTGAGGTCCTAATTTAGTGACCTACACATGCAACATAAAGGGGGCTTTACTTACTTGCTTCAAATACGAGTTTAGGGCTAGAAAACACTCCTAATTTCAGTTTTGATGCACCAAAAATGGCAGCCTAAGCTTGCAACTACTGAATCTTGATTTCTTGAGGTGGAGTAGGGCTTGGGATGAAATCCAGGTCGTGAATCACGACCTCCACCCCCATTCCACCTATTTTGTTTATATTGATTTGATTATTTTCACATTTGGCCCCTCTATTTTCAGCTTTAGTTTAAAATTAACCATAAATATCATATTACACAATAAAACCCATTATTTTCATAAATAGGCAATTCTAGCAATATGAGGTTGTTTTGGCTATAAAGTTTATATTAGCTAGACGTTAACAGAAAATTTAGTTATTAAAATTTTGGGATGTTACAACTCCATCCCCTTAAAGGGGTTTCGTCCCTGAAACGATTTACATACCGAATAAGTGAGGGTAGTAGCGATGCATCTCCTCTTCCACTTCCCACGTCAAGTTGGAGCCTTTTCTATGCTCCCATTGAACCAATACTTGGTTCATTTCTTTATTTCGTATCCTCTTTACCTTGTGATCCAGAAACGCGATCGGCCTTTCCACGTAGTTGAGCTTCTTATCCACAACCAAATCATCCAAAGGCACATAGGCACTCTCATCCGCTAAACACTTTCGTAGGTGTGACACATGGAATGTGTTGTGGATTCTACTCAACTCTGCGGGTAGTTCCAACTGGTAAGCCATATTACCCACACGGGCTAAAACCATGAATGGTTCTATATACCTAGGAGTTAACTTACCCTACTTTCGAAAGCGGATAACACCCTTCCATGGAGATACCTTTAGCAACACCATATCTCCCTTTTTAAATTCTATACGTCTTCGCCTTTTGTCCGCATAGGAATTTTTCCTATCTTTGGCCGCCTTTAAACGGGCCCTTATCATGTCAAGCTTTTCTGAGGCTAGTTTGACTACTTTCTTACTAGAAAGCTCATGTTGCCCAACTTCACCCCCAACAAACGGGTGTTTGGTATTTCCTACCATATAGCATTTCGTAGGGTGACATCCCAATGCTCGAATGGTAACTATTATTATATGAGAATTCGACGAGAGGAAAGTAATGATCCCAACTCCCACCAAAGTCAATAGCACATGCCAGCAACATGTCTTCAAGTGTTTGGACGATTCTTTCACTTTGTCCATCCGTTTGAGGGTGGTATGCGGTACTAATCAAAAGTTTTGTACCCAACCACTCCTGAAATTCTCCCCAAAGCTGAGAGGTGAACCAGGTATCCTGGTTGGACACAATCGATACGGGTACACCATGGTGTGATATTATCTCGTTGGTATACACATTCGCCATTCTTTCCACGGAATAAGTCTCCCGGATTGGAACTAAATGAGCACTTTTGGTCAATCTATCAATAACAACCCATATTGCATTAAAGCCCTTGAGCGTTTTAGGTAGTTTGGTTAATAGATACATAGTTACGTGTTCCCACTTCCATATAGGAATTTCTAACGGATGGAGCTTGCCATAAGGCTTTTGGTGCTCCGCTTTGACTTTTAAGCAAGTCAAACACTTTCCCACGTACTTGACTATGTCCCGCTTCATACCGGGCCACCAATAGTCGCGTTTCAAGTCATGGTATATTTTTGTCGCCCCCGGATGAAAAGAGTATCGTGACTTATGGGCTTTATCAAATAACAATTTCTTCACTTCGCAAGTGTTTGGAACCCAAATTCTCCCAAATCGGTTTTTAAGCCCACTTTCTTCTTCCACCAAGTTTTTTACTTGGCCCACAATTCGTTCTTTTTTTTATTCTCATCTTTTATAGCTTCAACTTGAGCTTCTTTGATTTTGGTGATTAAATCTGATGTCACTACCAACTTCATTGATCGCACCTTTATAGGAGCGTAATCCTCTTTTCCACTAAGGGCATCCGCTACCACATTGGCTTTGCTCAGGTGGTAGTGAATTTCACAGTCATAATCCTTTATTATCTCGAGCCATCTTCGTTGTCTCATGTTTAACTCTTTTTGCTCGAAGAAGTATTTGAGACTTTTGTGGTCGGTGAAAATTGTGCATTTCACCCCATATTGGTAGTGCCACCATATCTTCAAGGCAAACACCACCGCCGCCAACTCCAAATCATGAGTTGGGTAGTTTTATTATGCACCTTTAATTGCCTTGAAGCATCGGCAATCACCTTACCCCATTGCATTAGAACACAACCAAGTGCCATTTTCGACACATCCGAATAAACTACCATATCTTCCGTTCCTTCCAGGAAGGTTAAGACCGGTACTTGCATCAATTTCTGTTTAAGGCTTTGGAAAGCCTCTTGTTTCTCGGTACCCCATATAAACTTGGTGTCTTTACGCATCAGCTTGGTCATGGGTAGGGCTATCTTCGAGAAGTCTTCAATAAATCTCCGATAGTAGCCCGCCAACCCGGGAAAACTCCACACTTCTGTCGGGTTCTTTGGGGGTTCCTATTTCATGACCATTTCTATCTTTGTCGGATCCACCGTGATCCCTTCGGCACCGATTAAATGTCCTAGGAATTGCACTTCCTTTAGCCCAAATGTACATTTAGAGAATTTAGCATATAGCTTTTCCTCCCTTAATTTCCCTAGCACCTCCCTCAAGTGTTTAGCATGTTCCACTTCATTACGGGAGTATACTAGTATTTCATCGATGAACACTATCACCGACTTATCCAACATAGGATTGCACACCCGATTCATTACATTCATGAAGGTCGCGGGTGCATTGGTGAGCCCGAAGGACATCACCAAAAACTAATAATGCCCATATCTCGTCCAAAAGGCCATTTTGGAAAATCTTCCTCTCTCACCTTCAGTTGATGGTACCCCAACCGTAGGTCTATCTTCGAGAACCATTTTGCCCCTTGGAGCTGACCGAACAAATCATCGATTCTAAGTAAAGGGTACCTATTCTTCAATGTGAGTTTGTTCAACTCACTGTAGTTGATGCACATCCGCATACTACCATCTTTCTTCTTCACAAATAACATCGGGGCTCCCCATGGGGAAACACTCGCCCGAATGAGCCTTTTATCCAACAACTCCTAGATTTGGTTTATCAACTCTTGCAACTCTGCCGGTGCCAGCCTATATGGAGCTTTGGCCAACGGCTTAGCGTTGGGCACTAATTTGATTTTAAACTCCACCTCTCCATCGGGTGGTATCCCCGGTAAATCGTCCGGAAACACATCTTTGAACTTCAACACTACAGGTATCTCATCAATCATTGGGCTCTGGACAGTTTGTGTACCAAGAGGTTTCTTGCCTCCATCATTGAACATAAAATTGGGGTACTCTGTTATTCACCATAAATGGTGACTATGCTCCCCTTTGGCGAAGATATCTCTATCTCCTTCTAGTCACAGATGACCTATGCGTGGTTGCGGGACAACCAATTCATTCCCACCACCACCTTGAATTCTCTTATCGCCATTGGAATAAGATCTATCAAGTATTCCTCGTATCCAATGGAGATTTTGCATCCCCGACATATATGAAAGACAAGAATACTTTTATCATTAGTTATTTCTACCTCTAAGGGTACATGCAATTTTTCAATTATAAACGAGGGATGCTTAATAAAATCATAAGAAACAAATGATCTATTAGCTCCCGTATCAAATAATATGTGAGCATGTATTAAATTAACAAGATATGTACCTGCCAACATGTTGGGGTCTGATTTGGCCTCTTCGGCCGTAAGTTGTAATGCCCGACCCGTAGCTTTCCGCATTTCCATTCTCCCGCACCTTTAGCCCCCTCCTCCTTGAGTTTTGTCATTCTGATTTCTTGTGCCCAGTCTGATAACAGTTGAAGCATCATGGTGCTTCAGATGGGTAGTTAGATATGACATGGTCTTTAAAAATGCACTCCCTCGAGTGTCCTTTCCCGCATACTTTGCTCTTGGAACAACCCCCTTAGAGTCCTTTTTCTTGGACGAGTCACCCACCCTTTCCTTTTTGGGTGGATTCGGATCCTCCCCATAGGTTTTCTTGCCTCCCGGACCTCTTCCCTGATGAT
Source organism: Deinandra increscens subsp. villosa (assembly GCA_039602395.1). Taxonomy (NCBI): domain Eukaryota; kingdom Viridiplantae; phylum Streptophyta; class Magnoliopsida; order Asterales; family Asteraceae; genus Deinandra; species Deinandra increscens. Next base: position 28,318,175 of record JBCNJP010000025.1, read on the forward strand.
ATTGTTTTCTCTTGCCCGTGCAGCATTAATCATTTGTTCCACCGTAGTAAACTAATTAAGAGGAATAAAGTTCTTAATACTTGCTTTCAACATGTTTTGGTAGAAGAACATTTGTGCCCCTTTAGTGGGTAGCACATCTGAGCAGAATTTTACCATATCCAGGTAAATTCCAGTGATCTCATCCACTGTTTGAGTATCCTCTTTCTCCAACTTGAGGAACTCCTGTTTCAATTAATTGAACATGGAGGGTGGGTAGTGATGTTCAATGACAATTCTTTAAATTCCGCCCAGGTTAGGACATTTGCCACCTCCTCCCCTTTTTCTAAGACTTTTGCGTCCCACCAATCATCTTCTAAATACCCCTTCCCCATTAGTCACCCATCAGTGGCATGCGATCGGGTCTGCATTACCCGTGTATTGTGGGGGTTTACACGCCATAAAATCTTTGAAGGAGCTCCCCTTCTTATTGGGTGTGCTTGCCTCCCCTTTATCTAGGAGAGCCTTCTTTAGTTCCTCGAACTTTTCGTTCAAGGTGCTTAATAGAACCTCATGTATCTTATGCACTTATTCAGGGATGGCTGTTTGCATGGCCCTTCCCACTTCATCATTTATTTGCGCTCTCAAAGCCTCCCTTCTCTGTTCCTCCCACAGGTTTATATGAGGTTTCTAGCTTTAGCTTTACCCCGTTTCTACCTGCCTCACTTCACTCACGCACTTCCCGGTTCAGGTGTGAAACACCTCTCCATGCGTTTCCCCGAGTGATAGCCAATGGCTCTTCCTTTACTGGCATATAGGAATTATTATTCCTATTAAACACAAGTAATAACAATCAAATTATGGTTAAACACCTTGAGCTCAAGGTTTAAGTTCAAGCACTCCCGAGTACTTAATTCCCTCAAACCATGGCTCTGATACCAAATTCTAACACCCATATAAAATTTGATGCCAAATGAGAGCCATTACTTTAAAAAATTCGATCTCAGAAAATTTTGTATAATTCATATGGTTTGACAATCATGAAACCCATCATTGAGGTTTACATTTACAAAATATACCCATTGTAAGTTTGACATCCAAGAGTTGTTCATTAAACTTTACATAAGTTCATTACACCAAAAGGGGGAATAGGTTTGTTCCATCTTCATGTGATCTGTCCATCTTGCACTTGATGAGCATCCCTTCAAGCTTTCGCCTTACCTGCAACATACTAACTTTCAATAGTGAGTTTCTATTGCATAACAATGTATAATTAACATTAAACAATGAAGAAAACAACAAAATCAGATCTGGGCATCGCAAGCATATCGCCTAGGATGATTATACTTCCAAGAGATACGCTTGGATATTCAGGCGTATCGCCTACTGAAAAAAATTCTCCAACCGATACGCTTGGAGCTAAATTTCCAGGGATTTGGTCAATTTCAGCCAGTTCCATACTTGGCCAAATTTTTAGCTATTTCATCCTGTTTTCTACCAGATTTCAGCAACTGTTATTCCACCATTTTTCAAGTCTTTCAAACCTCACAAATCAATTTTAAAACATGTTTTTAATCACATTAACATACCCTACCCGAATCGAATTCATACTTTGCATTTACGGGTTCAACCAACCCGTTTGAAGCGTTAGGACACCCATGTCCTTAAATCTAAGATTTTGCCCCAATTGCAAGTTAATCGTACCATAACCCATTGGCATACATGAAAGATAATTCAATTCCATATGTCAATTACATTTTCTAAAACTGCATGGGTTCTATGCACTTTGTGTGCTTGTTACTATTGGAAATAACACAGTTTTAGAGGATTATGATCCTAAACTCATGTGACAACCTATTTATGCATCAAATAGATTTTAGGGAGTCACTACCTATTCATTGAATCATTTTTGGGTTATTGTATCTGTTTGACCCGTTAAGGCGGGTCCTTGCTTTTGGTTTCTCCCAATGCCTTATTTGATAACGATCTTAGCATTGAGGATCTATGGTTCTATAAACCATCTATGATCATCCATTACTTGTTACATCACATGGGCTCTAAAACACCATTTCCGCCCAATGCAACTTGTCATTAGTTATATGATTACTCCGAAGCTTACTTATGGTCAAATTTAGTCATTGGAGAACCATTTGGCAATTAGGCTTCATGGTTCCAAGAACCATTCATCACCCATTTAAAATAGTTCATGGTTTATTCCATTTGTTTGTAATTACACATTTTACATAACTACTACTTGTAACATAAACAATGTTACCTCATGAACTTGAGCTTCCACTTCCACCAACTCCTTGGTTGTTATCTTTGTGAACTTGATCACCTAATGGGTCACTAACAATATTAGGACCTCAACCATCATAGCACTTATACCATATTTCCCTTAACATGATTTCAATGCTACACACACAATTACACATAGATAGCAATCAAGCATACTCATCAAGTTTATTTCCACATACTTGGTTACATCAACCACATAATATCAATTAAAAGCATCCATCAATCAAGAGAACAATTTATCAAAATTTAATCAATGATGGGTCATCCTAGGGAGCCTACTGTTTCCTATAAACATTCAAGCTCAAAGCTAGCAATTTAGTTGCTTTACCAACATTTTGGTTTCTCTTAGGCATTTTACGAAGCACCTTATGTGCATACATGAATACATACACATAACCCAATCCCTTGAACCTCCCAATTTGCCTTTTAAGCTAGGATTGATGGAATTTACTTCCAACCCATCATCAACTCATCATATATCATCATTTACATGCGAGAAATAAATTGAGAGAACCAATTTTACAATATTCATAAATGGTCATCTAGCATGGAGGTTTAAGTAAAGAAATATTGGGACTACTCACCAATTACTAACCAAACTAGACATTTATGCAACAAATGAAGTTCCTAACATCATGAGATTCATAAAACGTAAACATTTTGCAGATTTGAGGTCCTAATTTTGTGACCTACACATGCAACATAAAGGGGTTTTTACTTACTTCAAGTACGAGTTTAGGGCTAGAACACACTCCTAATTTTAGTTTTGTTGCACCAAAAATCGTAACCTGAGTTTGCAACTGCTGAATCTTGATTTCTTGAGGTGGAGAAGGGCTTGGGATGAACTCCAGGTCGTGATTCACGACCTCCACCCCCATTCCACCTATTTTGTTTATTTTGATTTGATTATTTGCACATTTAGCCCCTCTATTTTCAGCTTTAGTTTAAAATTAACCATAAATATCATATTACACAATAAACCCCATTATTTTCATAAAATAGGCAATTCTAGCAATATGAGGTTGTTTTGGCTACGAAAGTTTATTTTAGCTAGACGTTAACGGGAAATTTAGTTATTAAAATTTTGGTATGTTGCAACCTATCTCGTTAATTAAAAGTTTTGTACTTTGTAGCTTCCGCGTTTGATTATTTCATATATTCAATTTTCCATTAAACGAATAAATTATTTAAAAAAATGATTTATATTATTCGACAAAATTATTTTTTTTGTCCTAAACGAGCCATCGATTTCTAACAGTGGTATCAAAGCCACATTTACGATGATTCAGATAATATTAGATTGTTGATCTTGAGTTATATATATGTCAATATTAATCATAACATATAAATCATGCATTTACGTTTACGATTGTGTGAATCGAGTCATTGGCCCAATGATTATTTTAGTTGTGATTACTGTGGATGTGATTATTTATGGTTATGATTGTTTTATATCAATGATGTATGTATTTTTTTGGGTATGATGGACCCGCGATGTAATAGTTAGCTTTTATTTTATCTTGTAAAAGTAAATATATTTGCATCAAAATATACATAATGTTAAAGACAACAGAGCAGAGAAAGTCAAGACTGAAGTAGATCCAGGATGGTGGTACATGGATACCTTTTGGACATCTCGTGACGATAAAAGAAATCAATTGGGAGTAGTACTAGAATTGTGGTTGCTTGTCCCTAATTGACCTAATTTAGTCTCGTTGATTGGCTCGAACGTAACTAAACACATAATCATAAATGGCTCATTTCTATATTTTATGGTTGATTGATTATTTAGTATAATCCATCTAACCCAAATATAATTTTCACAATCCAAAAGGACCTTTATGATTAAAAATAAGTTTTAATCAAAAGGCATATATCTAATAAGTTGTTATTATAAAATTGGTTTTTAATTATAAGTAGTTAAAAAATTCTAAACCATAAAATTAGTAAAAATTTTATTAGTTTTAAAACAAGCATCGCGATAAATTACCGACCTAGTTTTAATAATTAGGTCGCATCATGCAGTGAAAAGGAGTTTCAGAATTTATCTCAGACATGTAAAATATGATTTTACTAAAGTGCACGACTTATTTTATCATGCAAATTCGTCATCCATTATATTTTAATATAAAAGAAAATCCCAGTTACAAAACGATATTTAATGCCATCCTAAATCTGAAACAATCGAACCGATCTACTAGAACTTTCTTTGTTAGCGCTTACCCTACATTAGGCATACGGTTTCGGTACGAGGTCTAGTCGCGGTTCCTGAGTAACATTGGCTGGTAAAACACATTTCTTATTTAGGGATAATATCACCTGTAGCATGATAAGTAGGTAGAGTTGGGGTAAATGTACAAAATTGACGAATCGTGTCACGCAAATCTAAGAGTTGTGTAGTGACACAATTGGTAAATCGTTACCCACCTACGAAGCAGATGCAGGAGTTAATATTGCTAAGCCAATCACTTCTGTATTTGTGAAATATGGTCATTTTCTAAAATTCAATTTTAATTAAAGACATAAATTACAATTGCAAGTTCATAATACGTCATGTAATCCAAAAATTAAGAGTTGTGTGAGACGTAATCAATAACAATTACCCACCTATGTAACTAATTCAGGTGAATAGTACTAAGTCAATCACCTTGTATTTGTGAAATGGGATCTCTATCCTAACTAAAATATGTGATATTGGGTCTAGCTATATAATTAGGTTATTTACTAACATGAAATACTAAAAGGTATATTGTTTACATCTTGTATATGTTCCATGGTTATTATAAGGAATTCCATCACCGACAAATCATGTACACAAACAAGCTCGCCAAGAGGAATTTTCCGGTATGGTACCAGAATTTGAGAAGTGTCCTTGAAAAGGAAAAATTGTTGTATGTATTAGACGTACCGCTAGCTGATCTTCCACCTCTGGATGACAGTAGACCTCAATGGATGGAGCATTACCATGACTCCACAAAAGTGTCATATTTGATTCTATCCACTATTAGTGAAGAACTCCTAAATGAAATTGGAGATGATTTCATAAGCCTATATGCATATAAAATGATCCATGAGTTAGGGAATGAGTATCAGTCAAAACAAGTTTAGAGTTTGGCAATCACTAAGGAGATAACTAAACGTATAAAATTCAAATATAGTGTGGTAGATCACGTTGATCGAATGATGAGTTACTTTGACAGGCTTGAGAAACTAGAGTTTCATGTACACCTAGTGACCTCCCTAAATAGGATTCTAACATCCCTTCCGAACGAATATGATGCATTCGTAAAGGGATACATCAAAAGCAAATTTGATGGGTCTATACCAGCTCTGAGAGAGATGCTTACTGCTGAGGAATAGAAACTCAAGCTAGTTGGTAAGCCTATACCCAAGAACCCTAGTCGAGGCGCGAATAGAGTCCGAATCTTTGATGATGATGCTTGCTTTATCTGCGGCAAGACGGACCACCTGCTATGCTCGAAAAAACGTTCCCAGACTGATCAGATCAGACTCCTCGCAAATTGTTATGAGGTAATATTTGTTTCAGCGTTTTCCTATCTTGAAATCACCAAGTGTAGAGACACTAATATGTGTGTTCATATTTTGATTGCAAGATGTGGAATTCAGTGACGATGAGGAGAACGATGAATGACTAAAGTGAGTTGAGAAGTCGACTGAAGCCGAAGATATTAGTTATGATTTTTTTTGAAATATCGTATTTTTTCTGCTTTTGTTTACAAATATTTACCTTATGCTTGAGATTTTATTATTTCTGCTATTTAATATTTGTTTTATACAAAAGGCAAATCTATGAGATAAATATCTTCCCAGTAACGAATAAATTGTTTTTTATGCATGAATGAGATTCAAAGTATTAGAGTTAATCATTCTAAACCAATGTTAGCATATTAGAAATTCCTAGAAATTTTAAGGAATCCAACTAGGCATGCAAACATAGTTTAATATGACTAACCAATTACAGAATTGATTGAAAAATCAAATTTGTGAACACAGGCATGAAGATGCAGCAGACAAATACGATGGAACTTAATTATGTCTCTTCAGAGACTATAAAAGAATAGTAGATACTTAAAAATTAAGTAGAAAATATGATTAGTCAAGTAAGACACAATTTGATTAGATCAAAACGATTATCTTAATTAAAAATACTAAACAAATCATTAGATCAATCTTCTTAAAACCTAAAGGATGTTTTAGTAGAGAAGAGAGTCAGACTTGCACTCAGGTGGAAGTCGAGCTAATGATGGAAGTCCACATAAAAATTGGGTAATACTCACCATTTCAAAAGATTAGATTAAATCTTAGAAAGGCCTAAAACATCATAGAAACTAACAAGAGTTATTAGATTCTAAATCCAACAATCAAAATTGCAGATACCTCATCAGATGATAGTCATACGATTAAGGATAAAGGATATCTTTAAGAGGTGTTGGATATGGGATATGAACTAAATAGACAACCAAGTCACGTACTTGAACAAAAGATAAGACGAGTGGTCGCAAAATCTGTCTTTAAATATTTCTAAAACTTTCAAAACAAATTAAAATACTTGGCGAAGTATAAATAGGCAATTCTTAGAGGAACAATTGCAGAAGAGGATGTTAAGGCAAGTGGGAGTTCAACAATAGATCTGAACAAAGAAGATGAAATCATAAAAGGAGCTTTTTATGGTGCATCAAGTGCTTAGACTAATTAACAGAAAAATTACAGTGATTGATTTTTGATATGAAATATGTTTAATCATCACAAAACCCCGATCCGTAAGATGAACTCTAACAGATCCACAACCGAGTAAATAATGGAAGGATGTTGATATGAGATATCAAGATAAGAGATCATTATGAACTCTAATAGGGTGATCTTAGAGAAGATCAATAGGTGGGGTATTTCATGAGTAAATTCAATTAAGGAAGAGTCCTTAATTGAACAAAACAAGAGAAACGATAGAGTAACCTCTGTTGATCCTCTTGTATAGTCAAGCAAAATATAACAAGTCGATATAGATATTAAATGTCCAAGCAAATTCTAATCATTGTATAGGTCTCAAGAATAAGATCATTAAGAGTACATAAATGTCACAGGAGTAATCCTATGAAAGTATCGTCGGTGAAACACTTAAGATGTGATATAAATCTCAAGATGAGTAGGAATTAGAAATCGGTAACTAATCAAGAGCTAATGCATAGCTCCGTTACTGAAGATCGTCAATATAATTACTAAAGGCAAAATAACAGGAGAAGAAGTAGTTCATCCACATACATCATCATTACAAGGAAAAGCCAAGTGTATGGCATACAAATCAAGACCGCAATGACAAAATTTCATGTCAATAAGTGATTTACAATAACAAACATCAGAAAAAGTTAATGTGATAAGAATGTCTTAATATAGTGAAACATGGGTATCTTAGACAATGCAATAACTGAATCTGCATGAGAGTGATGCGATCACATGTTGCCAAAGATGATCCAAAATTTACTATTTGGTGTTTTGAACAAATGACCATATCAATAAGTCCACTTGGAATCAATGGTTGATTGCTAAATGGACAATGTGTCTATGTTCAACATTTAGTACATTCTAGAAATCCATGAATACTGTATTCTAAAAGTCTGCGGTCGGTCGAATTCGTGGGAATGAATTTTGTGGAAAGATTATTGTGATTCATAATCGTTCATGAGATGAAAGCTCAAGGGATTGAGGGTTATGATTCACAGATACTCATTAGAGAAATAGTATTGGACATAACTCGCTTCAAAACTATCTTCATGGATCAAGGTCATAAGTAGTTTTGAAAAATGGTATGATCATCACATCCTCAGACCTAAGAAGAATATAGAGACTAACATTAGTGGAGGATCGTTCTTTGATCTTATCTAACGCTAGATCTTAATAGGATATAATAAAGGTACTTGATTGGGAACCGATCTGAAGCTAAGTGGGAGTTGTATGTTGTCGATCAAAGGGATTCTTTACTTCTTAGAATGAGAAGATGAACATCTAGGCGCCTTCGTAGGATTAAACTGGAAAAAAGTGTGGCCACACTCAAACTAAGAGGTAGTTTGTCATCCACTTTGGATCAGATACAAAAACCAAAAATGGTTGAAGAAAATATGAGATTGGTTAGAAATCCATGTCTTGTTTTCAACTGATGTTCTAGACAGAAAGGAATGACGATAAGGTTACCACGGCTTAACTCCACAAAAGCAAGAAAGTGCTTGAGAGCTTGGAGAATAGTTGACGAAAGAAATCATGTCATACCTTAATGGTCGTAGAGAGATTCAACTCGTGTCCACATCTACGAACGTTGAGATCTTAATCGAAAATCGTCCAAGTGGGAGTTTGATGGATTTTAATGTGTCCGATATCGATTACTCAACATAACCATAGATGTATGATCCAAGAGTTACACTCTGGACGAAGAACAAGCTGTATTATTTAAATATTATGTATTTAAAAATTAGTGATCACAAAGCGAACATTACGTGAATTATTATTTGCCGAAATAATAATTAAGATTAATTATTTGGGAAATAATTAATGGACAAAATAAAACGGTGATCGTTTAAGATGTAGGCAAGGAATAAAATTGTTAAAGAAGTTGACAATTTAATCAGGGGATATCTTTGGGTCAAAAGACAATTTTGACTAAATCTAGGATAAGACGATCTATATTACGAGGTAAATAAGATACTGATAAAACAAATATTATTAAAGATGTTAATAATAATTATCCAAAAAATGTTTTAGATAATCCGTTAACTAAAACGTGGAGATTGATATGTATATATATATATATATATATATATATATATATATATATATATATATATGTTGGAACATCCAAGATGAGTGAAGATGAAGACATTGAATGTATTTGTTCCAAATGGATCAAAACGGGTCAAGTCTATGAAACGCGAAGATTTCAAGGATTTAACTTATTTCCTGAGTTTGGAGTTAACGTCTTGACGATACAGAAGTAAATTGGCGGTGTCCAACATTGGTCCCGAGTTGGTGTGTTTTCAGCCTTGGAGATCCCGTTTGTTGTTTAAGATCTTGCTGATAAGCCTTTGAGATCTCGTTTGTTCTTGGAGATCTCGTCGATAAGCCTTGGAGATCTCGTTTGTTCTTGGCGACCTCACCACGGTCTAAAGGCTCTGATTTGTTCTTGGCGACCTCACCAAAGCTTGGCGATCTCACTCATAGTCTTGGCGACCTCACCAAGGTCTGAAGGCTGTGATTTGTTTCTTAGCGACCTCACCAAAGCTTGGCGATCTCACCCATAGTCTTGGCGACCTCACCAAGGTTTGGAGCAATTCAAGACTCGGATATGATCTGTAAACTAGCGAATACCCTCAAGATAACGTTAAGACAACTTCAACAACACTTAAGACGACACGCGAGTTGGTTTTAGCCGAGACAATTCAACCGGGTCGTTTACCTCAAACGAAGCTGATTTGATTTAATTTTGTTTCACTCCTTGTTGTTGCTATAAATAGAACACTTAGGTTATTTTTAGTAAGAGAGAAGAGAGTAAGGCTGCTAAGTGTGTGTTTTTCATGGTGTAATCTTCTTTTCTCTCTCAACACTTGTAATCAGTTATTCCTTGATATATCAATAAACATTGAGATTATAGATTGTTCTTCGTGTTCTTGGTTTGATTCGTTTGAGCTTCTTGATCGATCCGTTTTCCACACCTGATCGGTCTTGTACTTGTGGGATCCTCGGGTCTAAGTTGGACCTGACAAATGGTATCAGAGCCATGGTTCTTCATGTTCTTAAGTTTTTCCTCAAAAACTTGAACAATCACTCATTTAAGTCATCAAATCCGGCTGTTTGTATGATTCCTTGACCTATTTTGAATGAAATTTAGCAAGGAATCTTTTTGAATGCTTAGTTTTCATCAATAATCACAATAAATGGGTCAATTTTGAAGATTTTCAGATTTATGCGAACACAGAGCATACATGTTGTTCGTGACTTTTCAAAATTAAAATCACTTTTCCACTGATTTTGAGTCTAAATTGAACATCCACGCATGTTAGACTCATGATTTAGGGATGATAGCAAATTGAATCACTCAAAAACATCAAGTATTGAAGATTTTAGAGCAAAAATTATGTTCGTGGAAGATTTTCATAAAAGTCACTATTTGATCCAATTTAACCTATTTTAAGTGGTCTTTGGAGTTTGTTGCAGTTACAAAATTTGTTCCTAAGCATCTTCCTAAACTATTGGTGCAATAAAAACTTGATTTCGTGAAATTTGATTTTGACCCAGTGATTATGCTCAATAACATAGCTGGAAAATTTTCTAAGTCTTGAAAATTTGAAAATTTTCAAATTTAACATTAATGCTTGATTGATTCAAACTAAATAAGCTTCATCATGTTTGTTTTGTAGGTTTTGAGCAATTAACCTCGATCTTAGCATCCGTTGAAGCAATCTTGACCCGTTTGACCCATTAAGCAATTTAGTGAAGAAACCCAACTAGTTTCACCATGTCTGACTTTAACTCTGGAAATCACTTGTTCCAAGGGAACAACCGGCCTCCAAAACTACTCGGGGATGCTAACTATGATGACTGGAAAAAGAAATTTCCGTGCTACCTGAAGTATGTGGATTATGACCTGTTAACCTCGGTGAAGAATGGTCCTAAAGTGTTCTATGTGGATCCGGTGCTTGTGGCTGGTGCTGACCCTCGTGCAGGTCAGAGGCGAGTCATAAAGAAAGTTGAGGACTACACTCCCAATGAACATAGTCAGATGAAGGTTGACAAACGTGCTCTCGGGTGTATCAAAATGGCACTGTCTGATGACATTGTCTTCCATTTCACTAAAGCAACTTCTGCTCATGAGATTTGGGTACCACTTGAGAAGAAGTACGAGGGAAACATTGAGAGCAAAGAGAGGAGACTGGATTCTCTCAAACTGCGATTTAACATTTTTGCTTACACTGCTGGAGGCTCCTTTAAGACTCATGTGATAAACTTTTTGCAGACTCATCTGTGAAATGCAAAACAATCAAATACGACCTGAGATGCCAGCTATCTCTAAGATAATTCTGAAGTCATTTCCTCAAAACTTTGCTTCATACGTGGCCTATCTGATTGACAGCATTGACTTGGCCACTGTTGACTACATGGACCTAATTAACAAAGTAAGAAGCTATGAAGTTGCAGCTGTTGAAAGGGATGAAAATTCACTAATGGGAAAAGTCAATAATAAAAGTATCACCCAGATTACCCCAAATGCTGCCTTTATTGCTCCTAATGAGACTGACATGGAATTTCCTTACACTGCTCGTGGGTCCTGCTCCCCTGCTCAAGTTTCTGCTCAGCAACCCGTTTGTTAAGCTTCCTTTGTTGCTCAACCGCCTGTATCACTTGTGAATCAGTCACCTGTCACATATGAATCTAGTCCTGCATCTGTTGGTCTGACTGACAAAGACTTGGAGTTGTGTAATGCTCTTATAGCGTGTCTAGCTTCCCAAATGTTAAGGTGTTAGAACACAATGTAATTGTAACACAAAACAGTCAAGTATTAGAAGAAAATATAAGACACATCCTTAGAAGAGAAAGGATACGAAAGTCTGTATGAATTACGGAAATCTGCATGATTTCTTTATTCATACAAAACTACTCCAAAAATTCTGAAGTAAATCTGTACAGACTAAAATCTATAGAAATCCTCATTTCTGTAGAAAGCTTTTAATGGGAAGCATCAACAATCTTCAAAGAAGAGTCCCGAAGGAGTTCTGGATTATCAGAAGATAAATATTACGAGAAGAACAATTTCTATATTTATGTGAAGAACAAGCAAAATTGTAAAACCGAGATACGATCTTACTACTGCATGTATCAATCAATCATAATAAACACGGATGTAAATAAGAGATCTTGTATTGAATCACCTGAAGATACAATGAAAGCTCTCTAGTTTCTCTCTCTAGAAAACACACACACAGAGTGTAGAATGACTCAGAGTGTTAACATTCATTCTAACACAAACCTATTTATAGTTAGTGACTAAACAGGCTGTGTACCAAATGGTACGGGCGTACCATTTGGTCCGACGGACCATTTGGTCCGGCGCCAATGCTATTGTCACTAAAATTCATACTAAGACACGCTCACATAGATACAATACACGAGACACATCATAGCATAGGTATATGCTCTAACAAACTCCCCCTTAACGTGTAGTGTATCTATTTTCTAACTAAATTCCAGTCTTTAATCTTCAACATTGCTGCATCCGATCTTCGACTTGAAATCTTGTCAGAAATAGAGCTTGCATGGCTGGATCACTCTTAAATCATCTTTGATCTTCAAGATCCACTTATGAAAGATATTATATACTTCCCCTTTCTCCATGTTTGAGTTTTGTCACAGAGATAACCTGCAATTTCAGAAGACAGAAACGCGGCTTCCTTTTCCTTTTGAAAATTAATTTAATCTTGGCGTAAAACTTCTCTTCGAGAATCCAAGATATAGTTTTGAAATTTGATTTTGTGTCACATGTCGATCGGTCGAATACAAATAAGAAATAAAATCTTTTTGACTTTTCTAAGATAATGCCAAAACACACCTAAAATCTTTTTGGATTTTTCCAGATATGAAAGATAAAATGCAATACAGAATCAGACACTATTTTTTTCTTTTGCGAGAAAGATCACAACTTGGGATCATATTGAACATGACATGCTGAACTACACTTCAATTTCAATTACTTCAGCACATAAGTCATGTCGATTACTGGTATAATTTGTCCATCTTAAACTCTGGCACAATCATACTCATAACATCTGGATATGTTATTAGCATTTATTAGTGTTGGTCCAGAAAATCTACCAAGTCACGATATTGATATCACAAACGAGTGCGGAATCTTCGTAGGTGATTGATTCAAGAAGAAAGTAGAAGAAATAGATTTAACAAAGATCAAATCTTAAATGAAACACAAATACTTTCTTGAGCAATTGAAATCTGATCGTAAACTACAAGAGTGGCAGAAATCGTAATCCCAAAAGCTATCATTGATCATAAACAAGAGGGTTTATATAGTACCCTTACATAACCCTAAGACCAATCATAAACACAAATAACCGGCCCACATGGCCCAATCGAAATCTATCTAAGCCCAATAACTAGAAAGCCCACATCTAATGTTCATGCCTCTAATGTATGGCCCAACAATCTTCCCCTAGGCATGAACCATTAGAAAGTCTAAGGAAGATGTAAATCAAATCTGAATGTATGCGCCTCTTTCCTTGACCACCATTCTTTCTCCACGATCAGACTTGCTGTGCCATGAAACATCCCCACCCGTATAGCATTCTCCATATCATGTTCGTCACCAAGTATTGGACGGGATGCCATGAGCTTGATATCCTTCTCTCCGAACCTCAGCAAATCTACGGGATCATATATTCGGAACTCTCTCAACTTCTTGCAGACAACCACCACTTCATAGGTTGTAGGATCATAATACCAGCTGTCAAAATTCCTAACAAGCGTATGGTCTTCAATCTCATTGAGCATGTTGATGACTCGTGTTCGTTTGGTGGGACGGCACCTCATTTCACCGATTGGTTCATTTGTGACAGGATCAGTTCCGGTTTCAACCCACCTTGCAGCCTTCAGATCAAAGTTTTCAAAGTTTTGCTCCATCTGTGCTACCAAGTTGTTGCGAATCAGATTTCCATGATTAGCGTTCCACCTGTTAATGAACGGTGCCCTCAGCAAGTTTCTCAATTCTGTCTCAGTTCAGGAGTGGAATTGACCTCTTGATTGGTAGTACTCGACTGGACTATATCCATCTCTCACTACTGCAAATAACTCCTTTTCTGCATCATAATGCCAACACAGAATTGGCTGTCTGCTTCCCTTCTTGTCTACAGCACTCTCACCCACATCTATGCAATACTTCACAGGAGTAGGCCCCTTGAAGAGCTCCTTGAACCAATTCACTTGACCTTCGGGAGCCTTAGAAATATATCTTCCACCACGTACATATTCAGACATTTCAATGGTGTCATCTCCTTCATCTTCTTGTGTAACACTTGTACCCTGAACTGCTTGAGATGAGCTTTGGCCATGATCACCAGAAGATTTTGACTCTACAACTCTTTTCAATTCAGAATGCTTCTTCTTTAGATCCATTAAAGCTTCATACAGGTACTTGAACCTTAGTTTGTTGGCAGCTTCATTCTCTTTCAGGGTCTTGTTTTCATCCCTCAGTGCTTTTATCTCATTTTCACGTGTTCTGTTTTGAGAAAAAAGAAAATTTATTTGAGGGTCAGCACTCAACCTCATATCTATTGGGAGATCAGCAGCTTGAAATGGGCGGAAACTTTGAATAGCTGGTGGCAGACTTGTCCCAGTAAAGACACCCACTCTAACTGGGCTGGGTACAACAAAGGTGTTATCAACCTCCAGAAATTGCCTTTCTTCAAGAACAGGGCTACGTTCATTCAGAAGAGGACTTTCAGTCTGAACCTGGGCAGGTTGATCTTCAACATTCTGAACAGTTGTTTCTTCTTGAACAATTAGACTTTGAGAACTGGGCCCTGCTGGATGGACCATCATCAGACTTGAGCTAGTCTTTGTAAACTTGAACCTGATACTTCTTGGATCTGACCTCTTCCTGGGAGATGGTTCATGAATAGGGACAGGCTCTTTAAGCATCTCATTCACATTAAACTGAGTATCCAACTCTTGAGGGATTGAGTCATCGCTAGAAGACGAGTTCAGGACATCCCTTGTTCTTTTAAGATTCATTGGCCCTAAATCCCCATAGATATCATCATCCAAATTCTCTTGATCAGCGAAAATGTCGTCCATCACGTTTTCTTCATCAGAAGGTATAACTTCTGTTTTTTCCAGAACATTTACAGCAACAGGTGCTGTCACATCGTGGTCTTCAGCAACAGACACATTTACAGTCGGCACATCTGGTTCAGGTTCAGCCTCTTGATCTGACACAATCACCTGCTCTCTGGCAACTTCAAGAAAGGCACCCCTTTTGGCCCATTCAATCCTTCCCTCAAAGCTGTCTTTCCATCCATGAGTCAGATACGTAAGCCAATGTACCATCATTTCCCAATGATCAATTTCTCACAATTTTATATATTTGGCATGTATTCACCTTCCTTCATTATATATTTGGCATGTATTCACTTTCTCCCCATAACATGCATTTTCTCAATTACTCCCCCTTACTTACAATTCTCCCCCTTAAAATGAAAACTCTATTTTTGGATTTTCATTTTACACAAAAACAGGACTCTATTTTTGGTAGTTTTGAGAAAAACTTGTAGAAACAAAGAAAAAATGATCAATCAACACGGATACGATGCAGATTTTTAGAATTCAGAAAATTTGCAGGTTAAAAAGATTTATCATGAATATTTAAATTAAGCAGAATACTCCTCCATCAACAACTTTGCAATCGTCAATAGGTCTTCTAGAAGTACCTGCACACTGGTCAAACTAATTAGTCCATAAATGACCCGAAGCGAATCGCTTCTGGTCGACCAGTGTCCTTGTTTTGCTTAGAAACCACCTTAGGTTTCCATTGTTGTTGTTTTGGTAATTCAGTTTTTGATGAAACAATCACAGGTGACTGTGATGATGAACCTACACTTTGAACCTTTGAAAACATTGGAACAAAACGTTTTTGTTTATGGAAGAATGTAGGCTCAACTTCATCAAAAACTCTGCCTTGTTCATCAAAGAACTTTGGTGTGGCAGGTTTACCAAAAACTGATTTCTTGTGAAATCTTTGGGGTGAATCAGCAGGTGATGGACAAGTCTTTTGCCATATGCCCTGGGCGACGACAAATATAACAGATTCTTGTCGTTTTGTCCCATCTTTGATGTACCTGCGAAGAACACACATGAATATCTCGAACATGATCAGAATGAGAATCATATACCTGATGCCTGTGATCATGTACCCATTTGGATGTAGGGCTTCGAGATTGAGAACTTTCAGAAGAAATAGCAGCTTTCACAAAAACCTCAGCAATCTTCCGAGCATCAACACAATGAAGAGGAAATTCTTTGTCAGAAAATAATTGATCCGAACCCTTGAGTTTGTAAAACCGCTCGGGTTGAATTTTATCAGCTTGAAACACTTCCTTCTTCACTTGTTTCATCTTTAATTTCTTCAAATCTTGGAGATGATGATGCTGGAACCGTTCTCAACTTTGTTTTGCATCCTGTGAAAACCCAATCCTTCATGCTTTCCAGAAATTTTCTCCTCAGATGAACAATGTCCATTCTTTGCTAATCGAGAAAATTCAGCTTTTACTTCTGTTACATTCTTTTGATCATAAAAGATCTTTTCATCAAACTCAGGTTGAGTCTGGATCTTGTTACTAGAAGTAGCCGACTTCTCATTATCAGCAGAGGATGAACCATATACAAACTTCGGTGCAGGAGAGACTTCGGATTTCTTTTCCTTCTTTTTCTTATGCCTCTTGTTTTTCTTCTTTTCAACAACCTCTTCCACGTCAGCAGTAGATGATGAAACTTTTGAATAATCAAATTCATCAACTTGTTCCTTCACTTCTTTGAAAGCTTCTTTGATATGAGCAGGGGGTGATGCAGTTTTATCAAACATTTTCTCAAAATTAGCATCATTTGCTAAGAAACTTGTGAAAACTTGAGAATTTGAAACATTGTTGAGTAAACGATTAGCATCGAGAACTTGAATTTTAAGATCAGAAATTTGCTGTTGAGCTTCTGCGAATTCCTTTTCTTTTGCAATCAATCGCTTCGCAACTTTGTGAGTTTCAAACTTTTGCATGCGAAGATTGTCAAGTCCTTCATGTAGCTCCTTCTTCAATTTATTCTCATTTCGCTTCTGAATTTCCAGATTTGCAGCTTGAACCTTGTTAACACTAACCAATTCTCGCTTCTCATCCAATAACTTTTCCTTATCCACTTGATAAGCTTCAATTTTAGCATTCAAATCTTCAATAGTCTTTGTGAGCAGATCAAGCTTAATTTTGGATTTTTCAAACAAATTCTGAAAATCAGTAGCAGTATCCGCTGCTTCATCCTTCCATTTCTTCACTTCATGCATCAACTCATCCTTTTCTTCACAAATCTCAGCTTTTGAAATTTCAACATTCTTCTTATCTTGCTTCAAAACTTCCAAAACCTCATTCAATGTTTGGATTTCCATGGTCAAATACTCATTCTTTAATGTCAACTCCTTGTCATGATCTTTAGAAATCTTCAACTCTGAATTAATCACATCAAATGCCTCAGACAGTTGTTGAACTTTATTCATCAATAAAGCATTTTCTTTCATCAGACTCTCCAAGTTTTCAGCAGATTCATAAGAACTTGGAATTGAACTAGTATCGGAACTAGTATCTGAATAGGAATCATCTGATGGAACATGAGTAACAATCAAAGCTGATGAATCATAACCAAATTGTTGACCCCAATCATAAACACCATCTTTTTGTGCTGTCAAAGCTGTAGACTTGCTAGTGTTACTAGTAGATGGTTGAGTAAAACCAGGTTTGGATGATTGTGAAACACCAGACTTGTTTGTATGTGTCTGTTGACAGTCTTTAGCAAAATGTCCAAGTTGTGAACATTTGTAACACTTTAATTTGGACTTGTCAAAACCCAATTTATCACCAGAAATATTCCTTCCATGTTTCTTAAAGAATCTCTTAGATCTTTGACACAACATAGCATATTGCCAAGATACATCCAATTCAGTTAGTTGATCATCATCAAGAGCATCAAGATCCTCACTGGTTAACTTTGCATCAGCAACATTTTTGAGAATCAAACCAAAAGATGATGAAATCAATGCAGAAATCATTTTGGCACAATCATCTGTTGATTCAGCTGAAAAAGCATTTTGACTTGAAAAATTTGGAATTGTGAAATTGCAACCCCTTGAAGAATTATTATCAGAATTTCCTGAAACTCCAGCTATAAAAGCAACACTTGGTGCTGATTTGTATTCTGATTTGGCTTAGACTTTGCACTCATGCTTGCACTATTCTCACCATGATACAATTCAGGATTTTGCAAAGTAGCAGTTGACTTCTTTGAGTTTAACATTTCCATTTCTCGAGCATGAAGTTTTCCAGTAAGCTCGTGAAATGTCATTGCAGAATAATCCTTGTCATGCGTGAGTAGCAAAACATAATTCTCCCATTTCTCTGGCAAAGCTTCCAAAATCTTTTCTTTCAAATCAGCATCAGTTTTCTCAATCCCAACCACCTTTAATTCACTAATCAAGTGTGACAATCTTGAAACAAGAGCAGTAATGTTTTCATTGTCATAATTCTGAAAATTATCAAATTCTTTGTTTAGAACTTTCTTCCGACTCTTCTTGTAGTCATCATTACCTTCACACCTTGCTGATAAAGCATCCCACAATTGCTTAGATTTCTTGCAAGTGCTAAATTGATGAAGCAACTCAGTAGGTAATGCCATCGTAAGATAACCATAAGCTTTTTGTTCAAGCTCGTATGATTTTCTTTCAGCAAGATCAAAAGTATGAACTTCTTTAAAATCTCCCGCATCAGTTGGGTGTTGATAAAGTTTCTTGAGAGGAATCCACAAATCGATATCATTCGTGCTTATGTAAGCAGAAAATCGTTTCTTCCAATTCTGGTAATCTTCAAGCTTCAACAATTTGGGAACTTTCTGACTTGTTCCAATTTCGTTATCAAAATTCATCATGGTTTGCATCACACTTTGCATTGCAGCAAACGCTTGAAATTCCGACATCGTTGAAAATTTGAATCTGGTGACCGAACCTGCTCCGATCCTATCACTAACCTCCGAACTCTGTCCGAACCTAAATCCAAAGTCCGAACTATGTCCGAACCTGCTCCGAATCAGAAACAACAGGCCGAACTCCTAAACAACTCCGATCTATCTCCGAACCACCTCTGAACTCCGAACTTTGACCGAACTCTCACCGAAGACACACCGAAAGATGTCCGAACTTCAAGTTCGGAGCAGTTACTCCGAACCTGATCTGGAGACTCCGAACTTCGAACTCATTTTTCACAAATCGCACAAAAATGACTGTTTTTGACAAAACTTGATACTGTGGATTAGAAAAACCGATAAGAAAGTGATTTAGAAGCAAAATTGACACCAATAGCTCGATAGGAATTGATGAAGAACACGAAAACAAACTCGAGAAACACCAAAAACGTTTCAAAAATCCGATAATCGCAACCACAGATCAGTAGAATGAACCAGAAAGCTCTGATACCACTTGAAAATGCGTGAGCATCGGATCGTCTACTCGATCTAGCTAATCGGACATCGAAACGTAATTAACCGATTGATTTATTGATCAATGAAGAACAATTACAATCAGTAAACACTCAGAAATAGACTCAGAGAATACACACTCAGAAACACACACTTAACAGATCTCACACGCTCAGAAGTCTCTCAAATACAAAGACCAAACATCTATATATACTAGCTGGTCCGAGCTTCGGCCGAACCTCAGGTTCGGCCAGTCCGAACTTCAGGTTCGGACCTAGTTCGGCCAGACCTAGTTTAACTTGATCTTGATCTTGCTTGATACTTCACACGACGCATATATCAGGTATCAACAAGCTGACATCACCGTGGCTCCAAATTCATGCTTGTAAAAAGAATCAACATAGCTCTACCTGATTCAGCGAGCTAAGACTTCACTAATCTAAAGTTGGTTCATTTCTTCCAGCGATACATAAACAGTACCTTCCCAAAGTCTTAAATGATCAAATCCTCCCATGCTCACTACAACGAGTAACATGAAATGAAGCAAACCAGAATCTAGAATCCAAGAGTCTTCATTGCCATTTTGTGACGCCCACTCCCAGTCTTGGTTCCAGGAGGGGTCACGTGTCGGATTTACTCATGAACACATGGTACAACAGAGATAACTAAGCAGCGGAAATTAAAAACTTTTCATTTATATACATATAACAAGTTACAACAGTAAGGATAACAACATAATCTATAACTAGATCTTATCTATAGCTATGCCAGTCTACTACCAAGTCTTTCCTGATAGCTTGCCCATCTAATCTGCCCTTGCTAGAGCCCTTCCCTTGCTACTTTAAACATCACCGATACCTGACATACATGCTTTTAAAGGTTAGCTTACGCTGGTGAGTTCTAAGTATTTTAAAACTTTACCTTTCCTTGAAAGGTTTACCTCAAACATTTGGGCCTAACGACCCCTTCTTTATAAACATTTATCAGGTATAAAACATAACAGAGTTATACCAAAACATTTATCCTTTATCAGGTATAAGACGTAACAGAATTATACCAAAACATTTAACCATTCATTCTACTAAGCATTGTCTATTGGAACCACGTTAGTTCCTCGAGCAACCGTCGCCACCCGAAACCTTTCATAGAGTAACCGTCGTTACCCCGGGGAACCGTCATTCCCCGCTTCTGATTGTACAACCACCTTTTCCCTTTCTCTAGACAATATCTGCTTAGATTAAAACTTTTTCAACCTTTTAAACCTTTTCATCCTTTTCAAAAGTCCATTCAAATAGCCCTTGTATTTGGACTCATAACTTTTTTAACACCAGTCCATCACCCGTATATAAAATAAGCGTTTCATAAATATGATGTTATGGGTCTTGTACAACAAGGCTAATAAGATCATATTTACCCGACACTTATTCACATACATAGGCTTAGACCAAACATTCACATTTTCCATTTCTCAAAGCTTTATATAAAAGTTTTATCCTTTAGATTACCCGTTTATTATAACCTTCCCGAAAAGAGTAATAACAGGTAATAATAACTTTAAAACAGTTATAAGTATTATAACTTTTCCACGTATGTGTATCAACACAAAACAAGTAAAGGCATCTCAAATACTTTTCAAGTAAACAGTTGAATATATATCATTGCATGTATATCAGCCCGAAAACATTAAAACATTTAAAACATTTAAAAGTGGGCTCATAGAACTCACCTTATTCTCTTAAGCGGTTAATTCAGAGAAAACCTCCGCTATGTCTTCCAATAAACCTAATCGCGTATTATATGGCGTTAACGCAAGGTTTAATATAATAAACACTTCCTATGTTTATTTTAACTCTTTATTAACTTAATAATACTTAGTTATTAAGTTTATTCCTTTTAAAGGTCAAAATGACCAAAATGCCCTTTAGGCCATTATCCTTATATTTTATTGATAATTATGAAGACGCGCATTCCTATAAGTAGACACTCACTCCAGGATCGCCCAGTGTTGGGATGCCATTGCCCAGATGGGATGGCGACACCCCCGCTATTGCCAGAAACCCCAGTGTACAGGTTTCTACCATTCCGGTCCGCGCGAACTTCTAAATATCCGATTAACTCGGTATTTGGAATACTTTATCATTTATCCATTTTAACTTTATATATACTTATTATGTATATAAACATAGTTTCATACCAAAAACCAAGTCCTTATACCTTCCGGATTGTTTTATATTAAGTGATCATATTCCGAAACCCTAATTTCATGTTTTTCTTATTTCTTTATCAAAACTCATTTTTATTCAAAACTGACTTAGGGTATTATCCGTTACAACATTTTATAACATGCTTTAAAGTTTCAAAGCTTAGTTCGTTACCGTTTACTCGGTTTTGACAGAACAATGTCTAGAAAACCCTAATATCAATATTAACACCTTTAAATATATATTAACATATTTTAATATGTTTTAAATATATATTAAACATAAACCTTAATCCGATAATTAATTTATCATTATCGTTAATCTTTATATTAAATATATATTTATATATATTTAATATTTAAATATATATTCTTTTAAACAATTTAATTAAATAAAACTGATTAATAATCATATATATATTTATTTGTCTTAAATATATATTTATATTATTTATCCCGTTTTATTATGATTTAATATAAACTTTAACTTAAATATTTGTAATAATAAAAAATATAACGTGTTTACCTCTTGACGGGTCGTGAAACGAGTCCGAATAACCGAATAATAAAGTTTGTCCGATTTGGACAAATAAATAGTCCTTCCTGACTAGTTCTTTGCCACGAGCATTTCCCCGTTGTCGGTTTGTCGTTTGGACCTCGTTATGCCACCGAAATGTCGCCCGAAGGTGAATACGGGTAACTCGACGTCCCTTTTTCTAGCTCGAATTACGACCACCTACGACTGCCGTTAACAACCGCCAATCACCGCCACCATTCTCCGCCATCCCGAGTATTTACTAACGTTGTTGTTGTCACCCGTCATTAACCGTACGTCACCGAAAATCAATCGAAAGAGGGGACGGTGAAGTCGTGTTTTACCGGGTTTACTTCCGGTTTCATCATGTTTAACTCGCAACTGCCGCCGCCTACCACCACGTATAACCAGCTCCCACCACCATTATCTCCCGCCGCCTGTTACTGCCACCGTCTGGTGGTCGGAGACCTGCCGCTGGCCCGCCGGAGTTCTGGGTGTTGTAGGTTCAAGGTGACGAGGTCATCGGAGGTTGCTGGGTTGCTGGCATAACAGCGGTCGTCGGGCTTCGAGCAAGGTGGAGCTACATCGCCGGTTTCTGCTTGGTGGAGGCTGCCGGAAAATCGAGAGCAGCAGGTCGCCGAATTTACGGCTGTGTACTGCTGCTGCTAGGTTCATCGGGAGGTCGCCGGGAAAAAGAACGAGGGGGCTGCTGGCGTCGGCCGAACAAACGGGAGAAGAGGAGAGGGGATCGCCAGTTTTGTTGCTGCCGGAGTCGGGCGGAGGAGCGCCGTGGCTGCGCCGGCCGGAACGAGCAGAGAACGAGGGAACCATGGTGGAGCTCGCCACCGGCATTGATCGGAGAGGGAGGGGAGTGCCCGAGGTGACGGAAAAGTGGGGAGGGGGTGGCGCAGCTTTCTTTCTCCTCTCTCTTTCTCATTTCCTTTTCTGTCATTCTTTTTCTTTTGTTTTCTACTGGTTTTGTGTGTGTGTCTTGAGAATGCATGTATGTTTGTATATTTATAGTATGTAAATTTTGAGAGGAAGGAATACTTCATATGTAAGAATTGAACCACGTAAATTGTTGACTCATATTTTCATTTGCTGAATCATATAAAATTTTGACAGGTAGAATGTTTTAGAAGTAAGGAGCAAGTTTCATTTATGATATTATTAATATGGTATAAGTAGGTAGTATACCCGTGTTTTGTACCCGTGTAATAATATAACATTTCATAAACATTTCTTGAACATCTAAAATATTACGGGTGTCAAATAAATATAATTCTTATATTTATTCTTGGTTTAGAACGTAGACCGAGGAACGTTTCGATTACGCGGTAGGAACGCGTGTCTAAGCGGCAATGCGGTCGTGGCCGTTTTATAAACCGAATATGTCGTCCTGACTGAAATACTTAATAAGTAGTATAATAATATTTATACTTCGCCGAGTCACTAAAATTATCTCGAACGGCCAACCGAATTAGTTTCGGTTACTATCGCGTAACAGCAACGGTTACCGATTCTACCGTTTTTTTGTGCCGAACAATGTAAATATATTTTATAATGATTATACATTAAGTATTTAGCATTACCTGACATTCTACTTTTGTCTCGGTATTATTCGTGTTTTAATACGGTTTATTATAAACTGGGCCTAAATCATTATTTTGCATTTTCCCGCTTCGTTATAACTCAGATTTCAGATCCGTCTGCGTCCACGATCTTTATTTTTCGTTATCTACTATATTCTATAATTTCGCCCCTTGACGTTTTCTCGAATATTGTGCCGAATATTTCGTATGTGAATTGTGACGTTTATCTGTTATACGTATATATATTATGTCATATATATGTTTTAGCTACTTAACAAATATAGCACACGTATATAATTTAGGTCATAAAATTTTGGGGTGTTACACATTTGCATGTCTTCGGTGATTGCTCAATTACCTGAGAAATCATGAGTTTGAAAACGGGTCAACATAATGTTGGTGAGGTTCATAGGTTTATGATTTATCATTCACAGTTCGTGAAACAAATTTCAGTACACTTAATATTACTTCGGTTTACCGTTGTGGATGTATGATCTCACCTGAACCTTGATTTCAAATACTAACGGTTTACCCACCCGGCATCTCTTGCCCAGAGATGTTAAACAGAGCAGAATAACTCACGTATGCCCCTTGACAATGTACGGAGTCAGGATCGGAGCTACCGAACTGGGCAGGGTTGTCAACCCAAATAGAACTATTCACTAGCTATCGTTTCGTACAGAACTAATTGAAATCAATTAATGGTGGGATTACGGTTGTACAAACGTTTATAACGATAATGTACCAAGTTGGGCAATCAGTAAGAGAACAAGTAGTCATACGGCTAACAGATAAACCATAATATTAAGTAAAAAGCATTTAACACTTTTCATGATTTCTCCCCCAAAGTATAAAACAGTTAAAAGGAAAAGGGGCCGTGAAACTCACTGAATCAGCAGGTAAGCGGTAAATAAGCAGTGAAGGAACGGTAGCACGTAACGTCCTAAATCATTTAATAAACATATGCATAAGGTCTTATGATCATTTGAGTAACAAAAGTCACCCAAGTGATACCGGTCAAGTCTTGACGTTTTAATCCGTTTGCATCTTTGAAAACTCGTTAACTTGTATTTATTAAACAAATATGTTTGGTGATGATTTATATTTATGTTAAATAAATATAACCAAAGAATAATCATTTTTAATAATTCAACCAAGTCTTGAACATTGAGTTTAAAAGAATAATAATATTTATTATTATTTTCACAAGTTCGAATAATTATCTTTAATTAAATAATTACATATTTGATTTGTTAATCTTGCAAGTTATAATTATATTAAATAATTATGATTAACAATACTTTGGTGAATAAAACATGGTTTATATCTTTTGCAAATAATTATTTGTCAAGAATAATTATTAAACGTTTGCTTTATTTTTAAAACATGAATCTTTAAAGAAAACATTCAAAGTTTCTAGCATTCAATCATTTATATTTCGAAAGCGTTTAATATTTCATTTGCATGAAATATATATTTCTTTCTTAAATATTTTCAAAACATTGTAACGACGCTTGGATTTATATAACGTTGTCTTTATAAAAACTTGATTTTATTTAAAATCTCTAACGAACGTAAGTCCATTTTTGGTTACTTTGATTTCATCAAAGTAACATTAAAACCCATATAAGTATTCAAAGTCAATGACTTGCCTTTGATTTATTTTTATAAAAATCCTTTTATAAAAATATTTCTCTTCACATGTGACTTTTTATAGAAAAATTGTCTATTTATATAAAAGCCTTAGAAGGGTTAATACTTGTAATAAATCCAAGTATTTATGTCAAATTAATCATTTGACATAAATATTATTCTCACCATTTTTAGTAACAAAATCTATAAAAATTCCTTTTGTCATGTACTCTTTTTATAACACATTAAATATGTCATTTTTCCCAAATAAGTAACATTCTCTTTATGTTAACCATTTATGTTTTAAGTTACATATGTAACTTTGTTTAAATCATTTCATCTTGTTTAGTAGATTTATTTGTTTAACATTGTTCCAACATGTAACATAACATGATTTGAATTAAATCAACTAACACATTGTGTTAGGACATATATATAAATAAATAATCAACTAACACATTGGTGTTAGGACTTTTAAATGTAAATAACAATCAACTAACATTCTCATGTTAGGACATCAAATAATAAAGATCAACTAACACATTGTGTTAGGACTATTAAACATAAACATGTATAGATTATGAGTTAGCATTTAAGTTTCATTTTATATGAAGAGGCTTGCAGGTTTGTTTAAAATCAACTAACTTATTAAACCAAGGTTTCATAAAACAAGATTCATGGTGCACACTTGTTACTTTCCTTAGATTTCACAAATGTGTTTCACCACACTCCTTGGCTATTTTAAGTCTCAAAGACACCAAGATGAGTGCTTGATCTTGGAAGAAAGGAGAGTAAGAAGATAGTTTTTTTGTTAGTTGATCAAACATACACAAGCATTCTAGTTAACTTGATGGATTATTGTCAAGACTTGAGGGGTTCAAGAGGTGAAAACAAGTAGGAGAAGTGAGTTAGAAAACTCACAAAAAGTAAGGAAAAATCGGTGGAGAGTGGTGGCGGCGGTGGGTGGTCCGGCGGTGGTTGGCCGGCGGCGGTGGGTGGCTGTGGTTGTGGTTCCGGCCGGCTAAGGAGGAGAGGGAGAGATGAGTGTTTGGTGCAAGTTTGAAGTGGGGAGGGGTGTCTCCTATTTATAGTCAAATGGTGGTTACTAACCCTTGTGTGCTAGTATTAACTCTTCGTAATTGCTTATTAATGACCATTGGGCGTTGATGTGTTGTCAACACCACATTCACCCAACCTTTGTAGGTGACTAATATTTATAAGTTTTATAAAAGTCTAGGAGCTTTTATAAAATATGGAGGGGTTAAGAGTTTATAAAAATTATGATTTTTATAAATTTAGTTCAAGCATAATTTAATACAATGGTGGTGAGTTTTCAAATAATTATTTGGGCCAAAAGTTTATAAAATCAAGTGAGTTAATTTTATAAAAATCATTGGGCCAAAACAATTAAATTAAAAGGTTTGAGGTTTGGGCCAAAGCCCATGCGCATTTGGTTAAAGGGTCGGGTTCGGCCCAAGGCCGTTGGGCCGCGGGTCGGGCCTCCGGGTTGGCTCGAACGATCGGTTAGTCGGGTTGAGTCATCGGATCGAGTTTCGGGTTTGCTCGGATTATTTTGGGCTTATTGGGCCTAACCGGGCCCAATAGGGTGATCGGTTATCGGTTTGGCTAAGTCTTGACAATTTACCATTTTTCATAACGTTTTTAAGTTTCCAGAATGCTCGTAACGGTTTATATTAGTTTTGGTAAAATATAAAAGTCATTTTTTATATTTTATTTCTTGTTATTAAAATTCCATATTTAACATATATCATTTCTCAAGTTGGTCCGGTTTGGTACGCGTGAATGCAACGAAGACTCTTTCGTTTGTTCGCGTTAGTTTTAAGCTCGATTACCATGAGTGATTAGAATTCCAGTTGTTTCTAATCACGTAATCGCTTAAAATGTTCCCGTGTCGATGGTGAATATCCGTGACACATGTTTAAGAAAAATATAAAGACTTCATTTTTATATTCATTTCTTATCGTTAACATCCCATTAATTCCTTAATGGTCCTTAATGTTTATTTAGGGCGCGCTTTCCAGTAGAAACGTGGGAATCAGTTTTAAGTTCAGTTTTTATCGGTTACGTACAGTTACCAAACAGTTAATCATAGATAAGATAAGCACATAAGGTCTAATCTAAGGTCAAAGTGAGGAACGTTGACTTGACTTTTGGACGGGGTGTCACACTTTTGGATGCGAGAAGTTCATTTTCTTGGCCACGTCATGAACGAAAAAGGCGTACACGTAGACCCCGCAAAGATTGAGGCAATTAAGAATTGGGAAGCACCGAAATCCCCAACAAAGGTACGACAATTTTTAGGATTAGCCGGATATTATAGGAGATTTATTGAGAATTTCTCCCGGATTGCTCAACCGTTGACTTTGCTAACTCAAAAAGATAAAAAGTTCGACTGGACTCAGAAACAGGAAGAAGCTTTTCAAATGCTGAAACAAAAGTTGTGTAGTGCACCCATCTTATCCTTACCCGAAGGAACGGATGGATTTGTAGTATATTGTGACGCCTCAAGACTAGGTCTTGTATGCGTGCTTATGTAGAAAGATAAGGTCATAGCATATGCGTCACGACAACTTAAATTGCACGAGAAGAATTACACAACCCATGATCTTGAACTGGGAGCCGTAGTGTTTGCTCTAAAAATTTGGAGACACTATTTATACGGTACCAAGTGTGTAATTTTTACTGATCATAAAAGCCTTCAACACATTTTTAATCAAAAAGACCTTAACATGAGGCAACGACGTTGGATGGAATTACTCAATGATTACGATTGTGAAATTAAATACCATCCAGGTAAAGCCAACGTAGTTGCTGATGCTTTAAGTAGGAAGGAGAGAGTTAAACCTCTGCATGTTCGTGCATTAGGATTAACCATTCAGACAAGCCTGTCTGAGAAGATTCGCAACGCTCAACAAGAAGCCCTTCAGAAGCATAATTTGAGAAATGAAGGACTTAGGAGTTTGGAATGCGAATTGGAGTCCAAAACGGATGACACCAAGTATTTTATGAATAGAATATGGATCCCAAAATATGGTAATCTACGTAGCTTAGTCATGGATGAAGCGCATAGGTCGAAGTACTCAATTCATCCCGGTGCTACAAAGATGTACAAGGATCTCAGGGAGTTTTATTGGTGGCCTAATATGAAGGGAGACATCGCATTGTATGTCAGTAAATGCTTAACTTGTGCGAAAATAAAAGAAGAACATAAAAAGCCACCTGGATTGCTATAACAACCTGAAACTCATCTACCGTTAGCTGAGTTTTCCATAATAATAGTTACCACTCAAGTATTAAGGCTGCACCATTTGAAGCTCTGTATGGAAGGAAATGTCAGTCGCCACTGTGTTGGGCCGAAGTTGGTGAAAAGCAACTAACTGCACCTGAAGTTGTTCAAGAGACAACTGACAGGATTACGATTATTAAAGAAAGGCTTAAGGCAACAACTGATAGACAAAAGAGTTATGCCGACAATAGAAGGAGACCCTTAGAATTTAATAAAGGAGACCATGTTATGTTAAAGGTTTCTCCCTAGAAAGGCATAATTAGATTTGGAAAAAGAGGCAAATTAAGTCCTCGAAATATTGGACCATTCGAGATAATAGCTCGAATCGGTCAAGTAGCCTATAAACTACGACTTCCACCCTAGATGGATGGAGTACACGATGTATTCCATGTGTCAAATCTAAAGAAATGTTTGTCGGATGAATCACTGATCTTACCCCCAGGTGAGATCTAGATAGATGACAAACTTAGATTTAGTGAGGAACCTGTAGAAGTCTTAGATTGGAAGACTCTAAAGCTAAGACGAAGCCGTATAAAGTTAGTAAAAGTACGATGGAATTCAAAGTATGGTCCTGAATTCACTTGGGAACGACTCGACCAGATGGAAAAGAAATATCCCCAACTGTTCCGTCAGAAGCGAAAAGGTACGCTTTACAATAAATTTCAGGACGAAATTTTCTAAACCGGGGGAGACTGTGACATTGCACTTTAATTTTTTTAATTAAGAATAATAAATTAGGATTAATTGTGACTTTGTGAATTACTTGAATATTATATTTAAAGACTCGTCACTATGAACCGACCAACGAAACAGATGAAATATTTCGTTTTGTTTAAATATTGAGTTTGATATAAGTTAGAACCTTAAAAGAAGGTTTTACTTTCGGTTAGTGATAAAATAGAGAAAATTACGCGATTATGAAAACGAACCGAGTAAATAAAAACGTCACTACATTTGGTCACGGACCAAGTGTGACGAAACAGAAAAATAATTATACGGTTCCGAGCGTAATTTAATTCTATGAATTTTGATATAAAATTCGTAGTAAAATGAGTCTGAAAAATATACCGCGAATTGCGTAACAACCAGACTTTTACCTGTAAATGACCTACACTAGTGAAAGTTTATAAAAAAAATGGTATGTATGCATGTATATGTCGTGTATGTAATTGCATACATACCATTTTTTTATAAACTTTCACTAGTGTAGGTCATTTACAGGTAAAAGTCTGGTTGTTATGCAATTCGCGGTATATTTTTCAGACTCATTTTGCTACGAATTTTATATCAAAATTCATAGAATTAAATTACGCTCGGAACCGTATAATTATTTTTCAGTTTCGTCACACTTGGTCCGTGACCAAATGTGGTGACGTTTTTATTTACTCGGTTCGTTTTCATAATCGCGTAATTTTCTCTATTTTATCACTAACCGAACGTAAAACCTTCTTTTAAGGTTCTAACTTATATCAAACTCAATATTTAAACAAAACGAAATATTTCATCTGTTTCGTTGGTCGGTTCATAGTGATGAGTCTTTAAATATAATATTCAAGTAATTCACAAAGTCACAATTAATCCTAATTTATTATTCTTAATTCAAAAAAAATTAAAGTGAGATGTCACAGTCTCCCCCGGTTTAGAAAATTTTGTCCCGAAATTTATTGTAAAGCGTACCTTTTCGCTTCTGACGGAACAGTTGGGGATATTTCTTTTCCATCTAGTCGAGTCATTCCCAAGTGAATTCGGGACCATACTTTGAATTCCATCGTACTTTTACTAACTTTATACGGCTTCGTCTTAGCTTTTGAGTCTTCCAATCTAAGACTTCTACATGTTCCTCACTAAATCTAAGTTTGTCATCTATCTGGATCTCACCTGAGGGTAAGATCAGTGATTCATCTGACAAACGTTTCTTTAGATTCGACACATGGAATACATCGTGTACTCCATCCATTTTGGGTGGAAGTCGTAACTTATAGGCTACTTTGCCTATTCGACCTATTATCTCGAATGGTCCAACATATCGAGGACTTAATTTGCCTCTTTTTCCAAATCTAAT
The DNA here is from genome assembly GCA_039602395.1 of Deinandra increscens subsp. villosa. Taxonomy (NCBI): domain Eukaryota; kingdom Viridiplantae; phylum Streptophyta; class Magnoliopsida; order Asterales; family Asteraceae; genus Deinandra; species Deinandra increscens. The sequence goes on from JBCNJP010000025.1 coordinate 28,349,066, forward strand.
TATGCATTTCCAGGGAGAAACCTTTAACATAACATGGTCTCCTTTACTAAATTCTAGAGGTCTCCTTCTGTTGTCGGCATAACTCTTTTGCCTATCGGCTGCTGCCTTAAGCCTTTCTTTAATAATCATAATCCCATCAGTTGTTTCTTGAACAACTTCAGGTCCAGTTAGTTGCTTTTCACCAACTTCGGCCCAACACAGCGGCGACCGACATTTCCTTCCATACAGATCTTCAAATGGTGCAGCCTTAATACTTGAGTGGTAACTATTATTATAGGAAAACTCAGCTAACGGTAGACGAGTATCCCAGCTACCTCCAAAGTCTATTGCACAAGCTCTTAGCATATCTTCTAAAGTTTGTATGGTCCTTTCGCTTTGACTATCTGTTTGAGGGTGATATGCTGTACTCATGTCCAATCGAGTACCCATCCTCTCTTGTAATGATTGCCAAAATCGAGCGGTGAACCTGCCATCCCTATCGGATATAATGGATACTGGCACACCGTGTCGTGCCACTATCTCCTTTAGGTACATTTTGGCTAATGTTTCAACATCAGTCTTCTCTTTCATAGGTATGAAATGAGCAGACTTTGTCAAACGATCAACAACTACCCAAATGGTATCGTTACCACCGTTCGTGCGGGGTAATTTTGTTATAAAGTCCATAGCAATATGTTCCCATTTCCATTCACGAGTTTGAGGTGGTTGTAGCAATCCAGGTGGCTTTTTATGTTCTGCTTTTACTTTAGCGCAAGTTAAGCATTTACTGACATATAACACGATGTCTCCCTTCATATTAGGCCACCAATAAAACTCCCTGAGATCCTTGTACATCTTTGTAGCACCAGGATGAATTGAGTACTTCGACCTATGCGCTTCATCCATGACTAAGCTACGTAGATTACCATATTTTGGGATCCATATTCTATTTCATAAAATACTTGGTGCCATCCATTTTGGACCCCAATTCGCATTCCAAACTCCTAAGTCCTTCATTTCTCAAATTATGATTCCGAAGGGCTTCTTGTTGAGCGTTGCGAATCTTCTCAGACAGGTTTGTCTGAATGGTTAATCCTAATGCACGATTACGCAGAGGTTTAACTCTCTCTTTCCTGCTTAAAGCATCAACAACTACGTTGGCTTTACCTGGATGGTATTTAATTTCACAATCGTAATCATTGAGTAATTCCATCCAACGCCGTTGCCTCATGTTAAGATCTTTTTGATTAAAAATGTGCTGAAGGCTTTTATGATCAGTGAAAATTACACACTTGGTACCGTATAAATAGTGTCTCCAAAATTTTAGAGCAAACACTACGGCTCCTAGTTCAAGATCATGGGTTGTGTAATTCTTCTCGTGCACTTTAAGTTGTCGTGACGCATATGCTATGACCTTATCTTTCTGCATAAGCACACATCCAAGACCTAGTCTTGAGGCGTCACAATATACTACAAATCCATCCATTCCTTCTGGTAAGGATATGATGGGTGCACTACACAATTTTTGTTTCAGCATTTGAAAAGTTTCTTCCTGTTTCTGAGTCCAGTCGAACTTCTTATCTTTTTGAGTTAGCAAAGTCAACGGTTGAGCAATCCGGGAGAAATTCTCAATAAATCTCCTATAATATCCGGCTAATCCTAAAAATTGCCGTACCTTTGTTAGGGATTTCGGTGCTTCCCAATTCTTAATTGCCTCAATCTTTGCGGGGTCTATGTGTACGCCTTTTTCATTAATGACGTGGCCAAGAAAATGAACTTCTCGCATCCAAAAGTCACATTTTGAGAATTTGGCATACAACTTCTCCTTTCTTAACAACTCAAGGACCAATCTTAAATGTGTCTCATGATCTTCCTTGGTTCGTGAATAAACGAGGATATCATCTATAAAAACTATCACGAATTTGTCCAAGTAGGGTTTGCATACCCTATTCATGAGATCCATGAATATGGCCGGTGCATTCGTCAATCCGAATGGCATTACTAAGAATTCATAATGACCATAACGTGTCCGAAAGGCGGTTTTCAGAACGTCTTCATCTGTTATTCTTAGCTGATGATAACCGGACCTTAGGTCGATCTTCGAATAGTAGGTAGATCCTTGCAATTGATCAAACAGATCATCAATCCTTGGTAATGGGTACCGATTCTTGATGGTCAGTTTGTTTAACTCTCTATAATCGATGCACATCCTAAAGGATCCGTCTTTCTTCTTTACGAACAATATTGGAGCTCCCCAGGGTGAATAACTTGGCCTTATAAATCCCTTGTCTAGCAATTCTTGCAGTTGCTTAGACAATTCCTACATTTTTGACGGTGCTAAACGATAAGGTGATTTTGCTACTGGCGCTGCCCCAGGGATAAGAGATTTAGATACTATTGCAGTGTCTAGACTTAAACTAGGACTCTGGGAAAGCCAAGTAAGATGAGACAAATGCCAGTATTGATAGTTATGCCCATAGGTAGAACGTGCATTAGGAACATTATGGACGGGACTTAGGATATATGGGAATGGAAAATACACAATTGCAATGAGCTACTGCAATTTGGTATTAACTATATAAGTATATCCTAAGCACTGGTTATTATATGGCCAAGTGCGAGATAGTTTATTTGATGTTAGGATAAGTTATCAATGAAAGTAGGAACTTAGGATGTGGACACAAAGGATGCATGTCCACATCCTAGGTTCCTACTTTCATTGATAATCATGACCGACCGTATAGGCGTTATCACGACCAGGAGGCGGAATTACTATGATCAAAACACCAATGTTTATGTTCTTGTTCTTGGTTTACTTGTTCTTGATAAACCAACATGTTGAAACCATACCAAACCTTCTTTAAACATGAAATTAACTTAAGGATTTCTTAAAACATGTTTTTCTAAGGCTTCATACAAAATTTCAACCCATGATTCCCACTAGAACTCCCAATCTCAACAAAACATGTTCAAGAACCTTAATCTTGCATTATTCTTAAAAGGCATATCTAAGTGTTATGAATCATGAAACTAATTGAAGGATTATGTTAAACATACCTTAAGTTGATCTATTCCAGAAGATGGGCTCCTAACTCCCTTTGAATCTTCAAAAATGCAAGCTAGAGTGTTCTTGGTGTTCTTGAGGTTTCTTAGAGGTTTTAGGTTGATTTTAGGTGAATTAGCAAGGAAAAATGGATGGATCTATGGTCTATTTATAGCCAAGAGTGTCTCACATGATTCTTACAAGTGTCCTAGTGACTAAGCATGAGAATTAACACCTAGCATGGTGACTAATCATGAGAATTGACACCTAGCATGGTGACTAATCATTCAAATAATATATATTTAACATATAAACATGTAATTTTTCTTAATAATCTAACCCGATAAACACTTACCTTATGCATAGTTTATTGTTATAACTTCAAATACGCATTTCTTAACATTTTAACATGTTAATCACATAAACACATATACGGCACATATTCTCACATATAAAAATATATAAAAACATATATATATATATATATATATATATATATATATATATATATATATATATATATTACCTTTAGATTTTGGGATGTTACAACTCTCCCCTCCTTAAACAAGGTTTCGTCCTCGAAACCTGTTCAGGCTTCAAACAACTCAGGATGAGATTTTCGTATCTCGTCCTCTCTTTCCCATGTAGACTCGGAACCCTTCTTGTGCATCCACTGCACCCTAATCATTGGAATAGTCTTATTCCTAAGCTTTTTCTCATACCGATCTATAATAGCAACGGGCCTTTCTACAGGTGACAACATGTCATCGATTTCTATCTCATCTAAGGGTATTATTTGCGACTCATCCATCACACACTTCCTCAAATGTGATACATGGAATGTTGGGTGAATTCCAGACATTTCCTCATGTAGATCTAGTCGATAAGCAACTTCTCGTACACGTTCTGAAATTCGAAAAGGTCCTACGAACCTAGGGTCTAACTTACCCCTCTTGCGACAATGAATAATATTCTTCCAAGGGGATACTTTTAATAACACGAAGTCTCCTACTTGGAACTCTATCGGCCTCCTTCTCTTATCTGCATAAGAATTTTATCGATCCTGAGCAGCCTTTAGTCGTGCCTTGATTGCATCAAGGTTTCGAGCCATATTTTGAACCTCATCTTTGCTTCCTAGTTTTCGTTGTCCTACTTCACCCCAACACACTGGAGTTCTACACCTCCTACCATACAACATTTCGAAAGGTGGCATACCTATGCTAGCATGATAACTGTTGTTGTATGAGAACTCCGCCAGGTGTAGGTGACTATCCCAACTTCCTCCGAAGTCAATAATGCATGCACGCAACATATCTTCCAAAGTTTGTATCGTCCTCTCACTTTGTCCATCCGTCTGAGGATGATATGCCGTGCTAATATGCAATCTTGACCCCATTTTCTCATGGAATTTCTTCCGAAACCGCGAAGTGAACCGCGTATCCCTATCAGAAACAATAGTTACCAGCACTCCGTGTTGAACAACAATCTCCTTTGTGAACAACGTAGCTAACTCTTCAGAAGAATGTGTTTCTTTTATAGGTAAGAAATGAGCACTCTTTGTTAGCCTGTCCACTATCACCCAGATGGTGTCATAACCTTTAGTTGTTTTGGGTAGATTGGTTATGAAGTCTATCGTGATATGTTCCCACTTCCATTCGGGAATCTTCAAAGGTTGAAGCTTTCCATAAGGCTTTTGATGCTCAGCTTTAACCTTTGCGCAAGTCAAACACCTATTCACATATTGCATGACATTAAACTTCATACCCGGCCACCAATAGTCCCGTTTTAAGTCTTGGTACATCTTGGTTGCACCAGGATGAATTGAATAACGTGACTTATGAGCTTCATCTAAGATCTTACCGCGAATCTTACCTAAATGCGGTACCCACATTCGACCGTAGCTAGTCTTAACTCCAAACTCGTTTTCTACTAAGCTGCCAACTTGTCCTACCATCCTTTCTGTAAAACCGAGATACGATCTTACTACTGCGTGTATCAATCAATCATAGTAACAACGGATGTAAATAAGAGAAATCTTATTGATCACTTGAAGATACAATGAAGTTCTCTCTAGTTTCTTTCTCTAGAAACACACACAGAAAGGTGTAGAATGACAGAAGTGTTCAACTGGTTACTCTACACATTCTAACACAACCTATTTATACTAAGTGACTAACTACTCAGCGTACCACGTGGTACGCCGGACCATATGATCCGCCGCACCATATGATACGCCACACCTATGATATAGTCACTACAACACATACAAAGACACGCTCACATAGATACAATACACGAGACACATCACAGCATAGGAATATGCTCTAACAAACTCCCCCTTAACGTGTAGTGTATCTATTTGCTAACTAAACTTTAGTCTTCAATCTTCAACATTGCTGCATCCGATCTTCGACTTGAAATCTTGTCAGAAATAGAGCTTGCATGGCTGGATCACTCTTGAGTCAACTTTAATCTTCAAGATCCACTTGTAAAAAAAAAACCATACTCCCCTTTCACCATGCTTGAGTCTTGACACATATAACCTGCAATTTCAGAAGACAGAAACGCGGCTTCCTTTTTCTTTTTGAAAATTAATTTAAGCTTGGTGCAAAACTTCTCTTTGAGAATCCAAGATATAGTGTTGAAATTTGATTTCGTATCACATGTCGATCGGTCGAAAACAAATAAGAAGCAAAATCTTTTTGGCTTTTTGAAACTTTAAAGTAAAACACACCGAAAATCTTTTTGGTTTTTCTAAGTTTATTCTAAAACACACCTAAACTCTTTTTGAATTTTTCAGACATGAAACATAAATGCAATACAGAATCAGACACTATTTTTGTCTTTTGTGAGAAAGATCACAACTTGGGATCATATTGAACATAACATGCTGAACAACACTTCAATTTCAATTACTTCAGCACATAAGTCATGTCGATTACTGGTATAATTTGTCCATCTTAAACTCAGGCAAAATCATACTCATAACATCTGGATATGTTATTGTATTGATTAAGTTTGCTTTGACCAGTGTACCCCATACTATCAGACATACTCAGATATGTTTTTTCTTTTATTTCACACTTTGTGATTTCATTTGTGATTTAATCACATAATGATTGTATTCATGATTTAGTCAACTGTGTTCCATGCAAAAATAAATAAGAACGTTAAATCGTCTACCTTAAGGTCGATCTTTCGATACGCAGATAAGGCCTCGGATTTAACAAAATAAGAAAATAAAACAAGTTGAAATTGTATAACCCAACAACAATCAGGTCGGTACTTCCGTACACGCAGAGAAAGTCCGAAGAGTTATACGAAACACCAAAGAAAATAAAGCAGAACGTCAAACGAACAACAATCAGGTCGATCTTTCGATACGCAAAGAAAGTCCGATCGTTTGACAAAATAAAGAAAATCAAACAAGTTTAAATCTTTGCAAAATGAACACATGTATACACAGTGACTTCTCATTTTCTTTTTCACATATCTTTTCCTTTATATCATGAGACATGCATCAAGATGTTGTTCACTTGGTCAAGCATTATATTTAATGTGTTTATCACATCTGAATACTTTCTGATTTAATGCCGAGCCTACCAAGTACATCGAACAATGATCTTATGGTTTTTTCATCTAGTTTATCCATGAGCCAGACACGTAAGCCAATGTACCATAATTTCCCAATCATATTGGATACAATTTCTCATTTTTCAATGTTTCTGAATTTTTCCCTTTTTCAATGTTTTTGTATTTTTCCCTTTTTCACCCCCTTAAAATGAAAACTCTATTTTTGGATTTTCATTTTAACACAAACAAAAACACAAAGACGCTATTTTTGGTTTTTCAATTTTCTCCCCCTAAACTACATACGGAATGTAAAAAGAAAGAAAAATGAAAAACCGTATACGGATCGATTCTATGGATGAGACGGAAGTTTTGTCATTGATTCGTGTCGAATGATTACATAACGAAGGAGTATACAAATGTTAAAGCTCTGGGGGAGGTCGGAAAGAACCTCCCCTCTCAACCACACAGACACTAGACAGAAACTTACTAAGAAATACAAATACAAATCTATTTATACTTCTTCATTCTGTCCGAACTGGGTAACCTCCGAACCTGCTCCGAGCTTCCTCCGAACTTGGAGTTCGGACCACCTTCGGACAACTCCGAATCTGGAGTTCGGCTGAGGTTCGGACCTCAGTTCATGTTTCCGACAAATCAGTCTGTTTGACAATTCGAACAGTAACGACCACACAAGGCTCATGCATTAACAAATTCCCTCTTGGACGTTACTGTCGAATCCAGACACTCATCTTCTAGCAATCTTCAGTCAGCTCGTGCAGACATCTCTATCTTTAGCAAACTCCCCTTAACCGAATCATCAGGTATGCAGGAAACAATTCGCATCTTGTATAATCTCCACAACCAATAAAATTCCCCCTAGCTTCAAGCACAACCATCCAATTGGAACTGGCATGTATGATAATGGTTCACTTCACAAGTTGTATCCGGAAATTGTAAAGACACACGAACATCATTGCATCTTGATAATAATCTTTAATCTTCACCGAATTTAACACATTCTGATCTTTATGAAAACAGACACGATCAACATCTTCAATCACGGAAATTCCCCCTCAGCATCAAATCCATCCCAATATATTACTCCGGTAAACGTATATCTCGTTGCAGATTGGAATCTCACCAAGTCTTTCAACAACTCAAGAAAGTATCGGGCATATGACAGAGAGTTCCAAACCATAATTGAAAACTTTGACATATCGGTTCGCACGAACATCAGAATATACCACCTTTCCATGAAGATCAAAAACCACCATCATCCCTAAACTGATTGCTTTTGAATATTCACTTTTTCAAATATGAAACTTTGAAAGTTTGAAAATGAAGACTCGATTGATTAAAAACCAAACAGAAACACTTCCAATCACCCCTAACTGAAGGTTTAACGTCTCAAAATGAAGAAAAATGATAGATTTCGACCATTGAAAGAGCCAACAGCTCTGATACCACTTGAAAGTGACTGATCGTGGATAGGTTTGGTCGAATTGATCGAATACAATCGTAAACAAGTGAGAATGCAACACACAAACGTAAATAAACTCAATCGCGTATTATAACTAGATAACAGAGAATCAGAGTACACAGAGAATTTCACATACAAAAAGTTCGCTCTCTCTCAAAAACTTAAACAATAACAAAGACATAAACATATATATAGCCTACGGATGTCCGAACTCCCTGGCTTGTCCGAACTTCAGGTTCGGCCAAGGCTCGGCCAGGGTTCGGTCGGAGTTCGGCCACCAGACCAAAAACCTAAATCTTCATGTCTTCGTTTGATCCAGCTCATTGCCATAACGTGTATCAACAAACTCCCCCTTGGCAATAGCTGGACCGTTCTTCATCAGCTTTGAACATTTGTAGCAGCCTCATCTTCCTTCCAAACCAACTCATGATTATTTCCAGCAAAGATGTTGAACGCAAAGCGAACCCTTATCACCCTTTGGAACTTCAGAGCTTGATCCATGTAATCAGGGTGATACAGGATTGGATTGTGATACAACTCGTCAATATCAGCCTTTGACAAGTTAATCAGCCACATCGGATCGTAGATCTTCACAACCCGGTTATCTTTTTTCAACACAATCACTGCTTCTCCTGTCTTTTCATTATAATACCACCATCTCAGATCTTTGATAAAATCTTGTTCCATCTTCATCAATGTATCTTCTTCATCACCTCAGGCTTCTTTGGAAATACCAAGATAATCAGCCTCTTGCCAGTTCTTTGGTGTATTCTTGTTCGGGATCGCCGTCTTTTTGGTTTTTGAGGATCCAAAAACCAAAAACCCTCATTACATTCCCTCTCAAGAGTCTTCTTGAAATACATACCCAACCAATCATTACCATAACAGCAAAATGGTTTTCTTGTCAGCTCACGAATATCCCAAATCGGCAAACTGCTGAAATCTTTGGCACACTTGAAGTACTGGATTCCATGTTCACGTTTAATCCCATAGCACTTCAAGCTTGATGCATACATCCAACTGATAATCTCCCCTGACACCTGACCCTTGAACTTGAAAGACGATCTTTGCTTAACTGGCTTTGGAGGCGGCACATAATTAGCATGAAATGCTTTCATGAATTCTTTAAAAGTCTGATTCTGTTTCTGAATCTTTGCCTCCTTCACCACTGGGTCTTCAGGTTTCTCAGACTCTTTCTTTTTCAAAACCTCCTCAACTTCAGCATCTTTCTCTTTCGGAAACACCTCAAACTCATCACCACCAGATTGATCAAAGTTGGAATACAAATCTGGATACTCTTCTTCTGTAATATCCTCTATTTCAATTTCTTCATCAAAAATACCTTCCACATCTTCATCAGATTCTGGTTCTGGATCTTTGAATTTTTCAGGAGCTTTCTCAGATGCTTTCTTCATTTCCTCATCATTCAAATCAAACACCCGTTGTAACTCTTCGGCCGTTAAATCTCCAACAAATTCCCCTTCTTCAAGCATTTGTAACATATCAGCAAATTCACTCATTGACTTTGCAGCTTGATTGGATGGAATTGAAGTAATTGGCACCGCTTCTCTAGAATCTTTTTTCATCTGGGCAGATGATGTTCCAGCACCCGAACCTGCGGTTCCAGATGGGCCTGGTCCACCACCAACATTCCCTTCAGGATCATCCTGATCAGGATCATCATTCAAAAATCGTAACGGATCTTCATTACAGCCCGTACCGTCTCCAATCTCCCCCTGAGCATTAAACTTCTCGATCAAGAATTTTAACTGCTCATTCATCTCCAGAAGCATCTTGGATTGGTTCTGACTAACCCGTTTCAATCTCACAATCTCCCGATCTTTAACTTCATCCCGACTTTGCAGAGTTACAACTCGCTGATTTAAATCTTTATTTTCAAACTGCAGCATTGTAATCATCTTCTCTTGAGCTTCAGTTTTAGCCTTCAAGGCATCTATCTGTGATTGCTAATCAGATAACGCGCTTTGTAAAATACTCGCCTGAGAAAAAGAAACTGAGCCTTCTTCAAAATTGAAATTTACATCTGGTGTAGACTGAGTAGAAGCAGTTGCAGGAGCAGTTGAGAACACCGGAGTTGTCGATCCCATTGGCTGATTAACAAACTGCGCACCAGCACTTGCTGAAGGTGCTGTGCTAACAGTTGTCGAACGAGTGGCATTCATCAAGTTTTGCAGAAAATCAGCTTGAACGTCAGACACTGAAGTCTGAACCGTTGTTGTTGCTTCAGATACATACACAGCAGTAGTAGACGATGTAGAAATACCAGAACGAGGCTGTAATATAAACTGTTGAACACCCTTATTTTTCTTCATCCTACCTCCAGCCACTGATTTCTGCCTCTTCTTGCCTGAAAGAACTGCCGATGAACCAGTGACAGTCTTTTTACCTTTGCCAGAAATCACATCAGCATCTGGATTATAACCTTTGTCAGATTCAGATGAGGCCACGACATCATACACACGATCTTTGTAACGATCGTTGCTTTTGTTCTTGCTGACACGGTAGGCAAAATGTTCAGCACTACCTTTTCTGAGCTTAACATACTTTGAGTTGATTAAGACTCTCACAAACGGACCGTTTGTATCAGATAAGTCTTCAGAATCAGCTTCAGCATTCAGAAAGTCATCATCAGTTTCAGATTCATCATCAAGGACATTCACTGCCGGCATCTCTGTCTCAGTAACAGATGTGGAGACCACCGTTTCAGTTCTAGGCGGTTGAGATACTGGTTCTGGTTCTTGATGTATCGGTTCCTGAACCACTGGGACTTGTCTCTTAGGCCTTTTCACCCGACCTTGTATTGGTATTTGGTTCTGTTCTATGATCCAGCTGTAATCTAACTCCCAACTTTTCACTTTTTCAAATATGAAACTTTGAAAGTTTTTTTAGGGTCCCCAATTTTTCCCCTAAACAAGTGACATATTCAAATCTTCAATTTCTTATGATTCCAACCCCGCATTCTTGTAGTGGAATGATAAACTCAAGTGGCCCGCAACGGAATCTTTAATCTCATTTAATCTTCAGTTTGTGTAGAATGATAATCTCCGACAAACGTTCCCAAGTAATCATAACCATGTCTCCGAATCTCTGTCCATCATCAGAAACACGTATTCTTGAATCTCTGTCCATCATCAAGAACAATGACTACTTCACAAACTCATTTCTTGAAATTCGATCACTAACTCGTAACAAGTATCGGAATCTGGATTTTCTTCAAACATAACACCCTACAGCTACCAAATCAAGGGTAAACTCGATAACTAATCCGCTTCTGTAAACTTCCCACCTAACGGGGGTTCGGGGGCAGCGACCCTGAGAAGCGGGGTCCAAGGGGCGGCAGCCCCTGGCGGGGTCCAAGGGGCAGAGCCCCTGGCTGGGATCGTGCGAACCTTGTCCGCTCTACCTCCGAACCTGATCCTCCGAACCCTCTCCGAAACTAACCTTCGGACCAAGTCCAAACCTGACCTTCGGAACTTCCTCCGAACCTGACCATCGGACGTCCGAACCTGGAGTTCGGAGCGGTTATTTTTCAGATCTGTTCTTCGGCCGAACCCTGTCCGAACTCGAACTGGAAATTTTTGAAATCGCACCAGATTTAGAATTTGGTCGAATTTTGACATCCAGATACTTCTGTTAGGTAAAAACATGACTCAGGAAGACTCGATTGATTAAAAACCAAACAGAAACACTTCCAATTACCCCTAACTGAAGGTTTAACGTCTCAAAATGAAGAAAAACAATAGATTTCGACCATAGAAAGAGCCAACAGCTCTGATACCAACTGAAAAACCGTACACGGATCGATTCTATGGATGAGACGGAAGTTTTGTCATTGATTCGTGTCGAATGATTACATAACGAAGGAGTATACAAACGTTAAAGCTCTGGGGGAGGTCGGACATAACCTCCCCTCTCAACCACACAGACACTAGACAGAAACTTACAAAGAAATACAAAGACGAATCTATTTATACTTCTTCATTCTGTCCGAACTGGGTAACCTCCGAACCTGCTCCGAGCTTCCTCCGAACTTGGAGTTTGGACCACCTTCGGACAACTCCGAATCTGGAGTTCGGCTGAGGTTCGGACCTCAGTTCATGTTTCCGACAAATCAGTCTGTTTGACAATTCGAACAGTAAAGGCCACACAAGGCTCATGCATTAACAAAAAATAAATTGACCTTTCGACATGGATACCTTTCAGGTTTAGCTTTCATAAAAATTTCAGTTTTGAAATGTGAGATCGCATGTAATTTAAGTTAAAACAGCAGAATACTCCTCCATCAGCAACTTTGCAATCACCGATAGGTCTCCTAGAAGTACCTGCACACTGGACAAACACGTCAGCTTATAAATGACCCGAAGCGAATCGCTTCTGGTCGACCAGTATCTTGATTTCCTTTCGAAACCACCATAGGTTTCCAGTTTTGTTGTGTTAGTAAATTAGTATTTGAGGAACCAGTCACTGTTGATTGTGACGAACAACCTACATATGGAACATTTTGAAAACGTGGAATAAATCTTCCTTGGGTTTTGAAAAATGTAGGTTGTGAATATTCATCAAATACTTTGCCATTTTCATCAATGAATCGTTGTTTGGCAGCTTTACCAACAAATGGAGCCTTTTGTCTTCTTTGTGTAGAAGCAGCAGAAACCGGACAATCTTGTGCCATATGCCCCTTTTGTCGGCAATTATAACACAAGCGATTATTGACATTTCTGCGTTTCGGAATCTGTAAAGCTTCACAAACATATTCATCTCCAAAATGATCATAAAAGGAATCAAATACCTGATATCGATGATCATGAACCCATTTCGAAGTCGGCCTCTTTGGAGTAGAATTTGAATTTCCAGAAGAATATTTGGTTGTTTTTTCTTCTTGGTCTTTGGAGCAGCATCAGTTTTGATAAAGACCTCAGCAACTTTCTGAGAATCCACACAGTGAAGTGAAAACTCCTTATCAGAGAATATCTGATCTGAACCTTTGAGTTTATAAAATCTCTCAGGTTGAACTTTGTCAGCTTCAAACACATCCTTCTTGACTTGCTTCAGATTGACTTTCTTCAAATGTTGTTGCTGTTGAATCTTTGAAACATTCACTTTAACCTGCTTCTTTTAAAATCCCAAACCTGTATGTTTTCCAGAAACCTTCTCTTCTGAATCAGACGGTTTATGCCCGTTCTTTGCAAGACGAGAAAACTCTGCTTTGACCTTGTTGATATCGTTTGGAGCATCAACTATCGTTTCAGCAATGTCAGGAGATGAGCTTGCATAATTCTCTTTGTCATCAGATGACGAACTAGACACAACCTTTGGAGCTTCAGAAGTCGTAGCACTCTTGCCTTTGTGCTCTGTCCTTTCTTCAACAGATTGGGAACCAACAAACTTAGAATAATCACCAGTCTCAACCTTTTCTTTCAAATCATGAATGCCTTCTTTAAGACTTCCTGGTGGTGACACGGTTTTGTTAAACATCCTCTCAAAATTCTCATCCTTGGCCAGAAAACTTGTAAAAGATTGTGAGTTAGTAACATTGTTCAAAAGACGTTTTGAATCAATGACTTCAATCTTTAATTCAGAAATTCTTGATGAGCTTCAGCCAACTCTTTTTCTGTTGTAGTGAGCTTCTTTGCCACTTTATTAGTTTGTTACTTTTGCAATCTTAACTCATCTACTCCAGCCAACAATTCCTTCTCGAGTTTATCTTCATTTCTTTTCTGAATATCCAAATTTGCATTTTGCAACTTGTTCACTCTAACCAACTCCCTCTTCTCATCAAGTAACTTTTCCATATCAGTCTGATAAGATTGAATCTTAGTAGCTTGATCATCAGATAGTTGAGTAAGTATATCAAGTCTGAATTTGGATTTGTCAAAAAGATTCTGAAAATCCTTTGTAGTATCCTCAGCTTCATCTTTCCATTTCTTCACTTCTTTGACTAATTCATCCTTTTCTTCAGATAACTTTGTAACTTTCTGTTCAAACTCTTGTTTAACACTTTGAAATTTTGATTCTTTCTCAATAATCTCTGCTTGTAAATCTGAAAACTTTTCTTTCTAAGAAGAAAATTCTTGAAATAGAGCTTCTAAATTTTGCGTTTCAGTTGTCAAATCTTCAATCCTTCTTTTATTTTCCTCGATCAACAACTCATTTTCCTTTATTAAAGCTTGAATCTTCTTGTCTTTTTGAGAACAGAACTCACAAACCGATTCATAGCCACTATTTCCAGAACCACTTGTTTCAGATTCAGAATCAGTTACTTCTTCTTCATTATCACTATGAACAACTTGAGCAATCAAAGCAGATGAACCAGTCCATGAAGACTCATCATTAATTTCATCAGTAGCCCAATCATAGCCTTTATTCGTTGTTCGTGCTTTTTCAAATGCTTTAAGTACATCAGCATCCCAATCATAACCTTCATTGGACTCAGAAGCAACAGCAGTTAAAGCAATTGGAGAATTAGAAGTTTGCCCCCAATCATATTGTTTATCAACTTGAGACACCAAGGCTGTTGGAGACTTTGATAAAGAAGCAGTTGATTTGAACATTCACGAGAAAAATGTCCAAAATTAGAACATTTGAAGCATTTTGCCTTTGATTTATCAATGCCAACTTTGCCATCTAGATTTAAACTTTGAAATCCAGTCTTTATCTTGAATCTTTTAACTCTTTGAGCTAACATTGCCAATTGCCAATTGATATCCATTTGCTCAAGATTATCAGGATCAATCTGATCAAAATCTTCTTCAATCAGATTAGATGTTGTCAACCCACCATTCAACAATCCATAATATGAAGATAACAAAGCTGAGATTAATGCCAAATGCTCATCCGGTGTTTTAGCAGAAAATGAAGTCTGACTTGAATGATTTGGAATAGTGAAGTTACATCCTCTTGATGAATTTCCAGAATTTCCTGAACCATGACCAGCCACAAAAG
>JBCNJP010000025.1:28364603-28402185 GCA_039602395.1 Deinandra increscens subsp. villosa
GGCAGAATGAGGGCCAGTTGGGACCAATGAGTCCCAATAAGGTTTGTATATAACCAATAACCATGTTTAGGACCAATGATGGCCCAATAAGGTGTGTTTGGGGAAAATGAGGGTCAGTTGGGACCAATGAGTCCTAATAAGGTGTCTATGTAACCAATAAGTTGTATTTAGGACCAATGATGGCCCAATAAGGTGTGTTTATACACAATGAGGGTCAAATGGGACCAATGAGTCCCAATAAGGTGTGTATATAACCAATAAGCATGTTTAGGACCAATGATGACCCAATAAGTTGTGTTTAGGCACAATGATGGTCAGTTGAGACCAATGAGTCCCAATAAGGTGTGTATATAACCAATAACCTTGTTTAGAACAAATGATGGCCCAATAAGGTGTGTTGGGGGAAAATGAGGGTCAGTTGGGACCAATGAATCCCAATAAGGTGTGTATGTAACCAATAAGTTGTGTTTAGGATCAATGTTAGCCCAATAAGGTGTGTTTAGGGGCAATGAGGGTTAGTTGGGACCAATGAGTCTCAATAAGGTGTGTATATAACCAACAAGCATGTTTAGGACCAATAATGGCCCAATAAGGTGTGTTTGGGGGAAATGAGGGTCAGTTGGGGCCAATAAGTCCCAATAAGGTGTGTATGTAACCAATAAGTTGTGTTTAGGACCAATGATGGCCGAATAAGGTGTGTTTAAGGGAAATGAGGACCAGTTGGGACCAATGAGTCCCAGTAAGTTGTGTATGTAACCAATAAGTTGTGTTTAGGACCAATGATGGCCGAATAAGGTGTGTTTAAGGGAAATGAGGGTCAGTTGGGACCAATGAGTCCCAATAAGGTGTGTATATAACCAATAAGCATGTTTAGGACCATTGATAGCCCAATAAGTTTTGTTTAGGGGCAATGATGGTCAGTTGGGAACAATGAGTCCCAATAAGGTGTGTATATAACCAATAACCTTGTTTAGAACCAATGATGGCCCAATAAGGTGTGTTTGGGGAAAATGAGGGTCAGTTGGGACCAATGAATCCCAATAAGGTATGTATGTAACCAATAAGTTGTGTTTAGGATCAATGATAGCCCAATAAGGTGTGTTTAGGGGCAATGAGAGTTAGTTGGGACCAATGAGTCCCAATAAGGTGTGTATATAACCAATTAGCATGTTTAGGACCAATGATGGCCCAATAAGGTGTGTTTAGGGGAAATGAGGGTTAGTTAGGACCAATGAGTCCCAATAAGGTGTGTATGTAACTAATAAGTTGTGTTTAGGACCAATGATGGCCCTATAAGGCGTGTTTAAGGGAAATGAGGACCAGTTGGGACCAATGAGTCCCAGTAAGTTGTGTATGTAACCAATAAGTTGTGTTTAGGACCAATGATGGCCGAATAAGTTGTGTTTAAGGGAAATGATGGTTAGTTGGGACCAATGAGTCCCAATAAGGTGTGTATATAACCAATAAGCATTGTTAGGACCATTGATAGCCCAATAAGGTGTGTTTAGGGGAAATGAGGGTTAGTTAGGACCAATGAGTCCCAATAAGGTGTGTATGTAACCAATAAGTTATATTTAGGACCAATGATGGCCTAATAAGGTGTGTTTAAAGGCAATGAGGGCCAGTTGGAACAATGAGTCCCAATAAGGTGTGTATATAACCATTAACCATGTTTAGGACCAATGATGACCCAATAAGTTGTGTGTAGGGGCAATGATGGTCAGTTGGGACCAATGAGTCCCAATAAGGTGTGTATATAACCAATAACCATGTTTAGGACCAATGATGGCCCAATAAGGTGTGTTTGGGGAAAATGAGGGTTAGTTGGGACCAATGAATCCCAATAAGGTGTGTATGTAACCAATAAGTTGTGTTTAGGATCAATGTTAGCCCAATAAGGTGTGTTTAGGGGCAATGAGGGTTAGTTGGGACCAATGAGTCTCAATAAGGTGTGTATATAACCAACAAGCATGTTTAGGACCAATAATGGCCCAATATGGTGTGTTTGGGGTAAATGAGGGTCAGTTGGGGCCAATGAGTCCCAATAAGGTGTGTATGTAACCAATAAGTTGTGTTTAGGACCAATGATAGCCCAATTAGGTGTGTTTAGGCAGAATGAGGGTCAGTTGGGACCAATGAGTCCCAATAAGGTTTGTATATAACCAATAACCATGTTTAGGACCAATGATGGCCCAATAAGGTGTGTTTGGGGAAAATGAGGGTCAGTTGGGACCAATGAGTCCCAATAAGGTGTCTATGTAACCAATAAGTTGTATTTAGGACCAATGATGGCCCAATAAGGTGTGTTTAAACACAATGAGGGCCAGTTGGGACCAATGAGTCCCAATAAGGTGTGTATATAACCAATAAGCATGTTTACGACCAATTGTTAGAGCATATTCCTATGCTATGAGTGTCTCGTGTATTGTATCTATGTGAGCGTGTCTAAGTGATAGTTGTAGTGACTATTTGGTTATGGGCGTATCACATGATCCGGCGGATCATGTGGTCCGGCGTATCAGTTTGATACGCTGGGTGATTAGTCACTTACTATAAATAGGGTGTGTTAGAATGTGCATGGTAACCAGTTGAAACACTTCTGTCATTCTACACCTTTCTGTGTGTGTTTCTAGAGAGAGAAACTAGAGAGTCTTCTTTGTATCTTCAAGTGATCAATAAGAATTATCTTATTTACATCCGTTGTTACTATGATTGATTGATACACGCAGTAGTAAGATCGTATCTCGTTTCTACAAGTGGTATCAGAGCATTTGGTTGCTCTATTGCTGTGTTTTTGATCAATTTTCGGATTTTTAGAGAGAGAAAGTTTGGGTTTCTTCACGTTTTCATCAAATTCTTTCAATTCTGAGTGTTTCAACGATGGAAAATGATTTCTGAGTGTTTCTAGAGGGTTTTCGCGCTATACTGAATCAAATTCCAGCTCCAAACATCAAAATTCGCGAAAATCAGTGAAATCAGTCTCGAAGTCAGCTGGTCCGCCGGATGAAAATTCTGATCCGCCGGATGAGTTTTCTGATCCGCTAGGCAATCTTCATCAGTCTGATCCGCAGCAGTTACAGCGTATCAGTGTGATCCGCTGAAAATTCTGGTCCGCCGTACCAAAATTTGGTCCGCCGTATCAAAATCTGATCCGCTGAAGATATCTGATCCGCATCTGGTCCGCTAGTTCAATTCTGATCCGCTAGTTCATCTGATCCGGAATCTGGTCCGCTAGTACAAATTTGATCCGCCTGAATGATTTGATCCGGAACTGATCAGTTCATTTTGTTTTGATACGCTGGCAGAATAGTGACTTTCACTAAAACTGACGTAACTTGCAAACCGTTTGGAGTTACGGAACCCAATACCAGCCAAAACGTTCGTCTTTCCGAGATCTAGGACGTGTACTGGCCTACGGCCAGTACCGAGCAGTTTTGACCCCCAAAATCCGCTTGGAAGTCCTTCGTTTTTGAGTTCGAAGTTTTGAAGTATCATTTTACGTTGAAAAATGTCCAATTTTCAAGCATTTGCGGCTATGCAAAGCACGGTACAAGCTATGCTCAATTTTGATAATGAAATAGGAACAAGTCAGAAAGTTCCCAAGTTGTTAAAATTGGAAGATTATCAAAATTGGAAGCAACGTTTCTCTGCATACATCAGCACAAATGATATTGATTTGTGGATTCCGATTCGAACGCTGTATGTGCGTCCAACTGACAATGGGGAATATAAAGAGATTCAAGATTTTGATAAGGATGAACGAAGAAGTTATGAACTTGAACAAAAAGTTTATGGTTATCTTACCATGGCTTTACCTACTGAGTTGTTACATCAATTCAGTACTTGCAAGAAGGCTAAACAGTTATGGGATGCTTTATCTGCTCGATGTGAAGGCAATGATCAGTATAAGAAGAGTCGAAGGAAAGTGTTGAACAAAGAATTTGAAAATTTTCAACAATACGACAAAGAAAATATTTCTGCTCTTGTTTCAAGATTTTCACATCTTATTAGTGAGATGAAAGTAGTCAAGATTGAAAAGACCGAGGAAGAATTGAAAGAGAAATTGATGGAAGCATTACGAGAGAAATGGGAAAATTATGTGTTGTTGCTTACTCATGATAAAGATTATTCCACATTATCATTTCATGATTTGACTGGAAAGCTTCATGCTCGAGAAATGGAAATGATGAATTCAAACAAGTCCACTGCTCAATTACAAAATCCTGAGTTATATCATGGACAAAATTCTGCAAGTATCAATGCAAAATCTAAATCATCTGCTTATGGTACATCAAATCCACCTCAAACAGCATTTGTTGCTGATCATGGATCAGGAAAGTATGAAAGTTCATCAAGGAGGTGCAGTTTCACTACTCCTGATAGATCATCTGCTAGTTCGATTAATGGGAAGTCAGCTGAAGATTTAGTTGCGTTGTTATCTGGATTCATATCATCTTCTTCTGGCGATATATTTAGTCAAATTGGTAACTCTTGTCTATATAGAGAGGATTTAGATCATATGGATGAAGATCAGTTGAACAAATTAGATTTGGAGTGGCAGTTTGCTATGCTAACTGAAAGAGGTAGAAGGTTTATTAAGAAACATGGAACGACATCTATTTTTCAAGGAGACAAACTTGGTTTGAATAAGTCACAGATCAAATGTTTCAAATGTTCCAAATATGGTCATTTTGCTCGTGAGTGTCCTGCAAAAGAAAAGGTGGTTCAGACAGCTGATAAAACTGCTTCACCTCAAATTGCTTTGACTGCTATTTCTTCTGCGTCAAAAGAACAAACATCGAATGAAGGATATGATTGGGATGCTGATTTTCCTGATGAGTCTTGTTTTGTTGCTCAGATTGTTCACAGTGATGACGAAGAAGAGATAACAGATTCTGATTCAGATGTTAGTAGTTATGGAAATAGTGGTTATGAATCTGTCTGTGAGTTTTGTTCTCAAAAAGATAAAATGATTCAAGGTTTAGTCAAGGAAAAAGAAGATTTGGTTGCTGATAGGGAAAAGTTGGAAGGTATGATCCAAGAGTTAGAATCTCAAAAAGAAAAGTTTTCAGTTTTTCAGACAGAGTCAATTGAAAAAGAGTTGCAGTTTCAAGGTGTTGAGCAGGAATTTGAAAAGAAATTTACAAAATTATCTGAAGAAAAGGCTGACTTAGTCAAGGAAGTTGCAAAATGGAAGACAGAAGCTGAGGATGCTGCCAATGATTTTAATAATTTGTTTGAAAAGTCCAAGATTAAACTTGATTTACTTACCAAGGCTTCTGATGATTCGGTTGCTAAAATTGGAGTATATCAGCTTGATATGGAGAAGTTGTTAGATGAGAAGCGAGAACTGGCAAGAGTAAACAAGTTGCAAAATGCAAATTTGGATATTCAGAAAAGAAACGAAGATAAACTTGAGAAGGAATTGTTGGCCGCTCTAGATGAGTTGAGATTGCAAAAGTATGAAACTAATAAAGTGGCAAAGAAGCTAATTGCATCAGAAAAGGAGTTGGCTGAAGCTCTTCAAAGAATTTCTAAATTAAAGATTGAAGTCATTGATTCAAAACGTCTTTTGAACAATGTTACTAACTCACAATCTTTTACAAGTTTTCTAGCCAAAGATGAAAATTTTGAGAAGATGTTTAACAAAACAGTCTCGCCACCAGGAAGTCTCAAAGAAGGCGTTCATGATTTGAAAGACAAGGCTGAGATTGGTGATTATACTGAGTTTGTTGGTTCCAAATCTGTTGAAGAAAAACAAAAGGAAAAAGGCAAAAGTACTGAAGCTTCTGAAGCTCAAAAGGTTGTGTCTGGGTCTTCGTCTTCAAAAGCTGACATTGATGAAACAATTATCAATGCTCCAAAAGATATCAAGAAAGTTAAAGCTGAATTTTCTCGTCTTGCAAAGACCGGGCATAAATCATCTGATTCAGAAGAGAAAGTTTCTGGAAAATATACAGGTTTGGGATTTCAAAAGAAACAGGTTGATGTGAAAGTTTCAAAGGTTCAACAGCAACAGCATTTGAAGAAAGTTAATCTGAAGCAAGTGAAGAAAGAAGTTTTTAAAGCTGACAAAGTTCAACCCGAGAGGTTTAACAAACTCAAGGGTTCGGAACAAATATTTTCTGACAAAGAATTCCCGCTACATTGTGTGGATGCTCAGAAAATTGCCGAGGTATTTGTGAAAAATGTTGATTCAAAGATCAAGAAGCAACAAGGTGCTAAATATTCTTCTGGAGGATCCAATTCTACTCCAAAGAGCCCGACATCTCAATGGGTTCATGATCATCGTCAACAGGTATATGATAATTTTTATGATCATTTTGGAGATGAATATTTTTGTGAAGCAATGCAGGTTCCAAAACGAAGACCTGTACACAATCGCTTGTGTTACAATTGCCGACAAAAAGGGCATCTGGCACAAGATTGTCCGATTTCTGCTGCTTCTAGTTCAAGGAAAGGAAAGGTTCCATTTGTTGGTAAAGCTGCCAAACAACGATTCATTGATGAAAATGGCAGAGTATTTGATGAATACCCACAACCTACATTTTACAAAACTCAAGGAAGATTTATTCCGCGTTTTCAAAATGTTTCATATGTAGGTTGTTCGTCACAATCGACTGTGACAGGTTCATCAGATACTGATTTACCAAAACAACAACACTGGAAACCTAAAGTGGTTTCAAAAGGAGATCAGGACACTGGTCGACCAGAAGCTATTCGCTTCGGGTCATTTATAAACTGATGTGTTTGACCAGTGTGCAGGTATTTCTAGAAGGCCCGTTGGTGATTGCAAAGTTACTGATGGAGAAGTATTCTGCTGATTTAACTTAAATTACATGCGATATCAAATTTCAAAATTGAACATTTTCTAAAAGCTAAACTTGAAAGGTATCCATGTCGAAAGGTCAATTTTTTTTACATTTCGTATGTAGTTTAGGGGGAGAAAATTGAAAACCAAAAATAGCGTCTTTGTGTTTTTGTTGGTATTAAAATGAAAATCCAAAAATAGAGTTTTCATTTTAAGGGGGAGAAAAACAGAAAATACAAAAACATTGAAAAAAATAGAAAAATACAAAAACATTGAAAAATGAGAAATTGTATCCAACATGATTGGGAAATGATGGTACATTGGCTTACGTGTCTGACTCATGGATAAAATAGATAAAAAAAGCCATAAGATCATTGTTCGATGTGCTTGGTAGGCTCGGCATTAAATCAGAAAGTATTCAGATGTGATAAACACATTAAATAATAATGCTTGACCAAGTGGACAACATCTTGATGCATGTCTCATGATATCAGGGAAAAGATATGTGAAAAAGAAAATGAGAAGTCACTGTGTATACATGTGTTCATTTTGCAAAGATTTAAACTTGTTTGATTTTCTTTATTTTGTCAAACGATCGGACTTTCTCTGCGTGTCGAAAGACCGACCTGATTGTTGTTCGTTTGACGTTCTGCTTTATTTTCTTTGGTGTTTCGTATAACTCATCGGACTTTCTCTGCGTGTACGGAAGTACCGACCTGATTGTTGTTGGGTTATACAATTTCAACTTGTTTTATTTTCTTATTTTGTTAAATCCGAGGCCTTATCTGCGTATCGAAAGATCGACCTTAAGGTAGACGATTTAACGTTCTTATTTCTTTTTGCATGGAACACAGTTGACTGTATCATGAATATAATCATTATGTGATTAAATCACAAATGATATCACAAAGTGTGATATAAAAAGCAAAAACATATCTGAGTATGTCTGATAGTGTGGGGTACACTGGTCAAAGCAAACTAAATCAATCAATAACATATCCAGATGTTATGAGTATGATTGTGCCTGAGTTTAAGATGGACAAATTATACCAGTGATCGACATGACTTGTGTGCTGAAGTAATTGAAATTGAAGTGTAGTTCAGCATGATATGACCAATATGATCCCAAGTTGTGATCTTTCTCACAAAAGACAAAAATTGTGTCTGATTCAGTATTGCATTTATGTTTCATATCTGAAAAGTTCAAAAAGATCTTCGGTGTGTTTTGATATAAAGTTTCAAAAAGCCAAAAAGATTTTATTTCTTATTTGTTTTCGACCGATCGACATGTGATACGAAATCAAAATTTCAAAACTATATCTTGGATTCTCGAAGAGAAGTTTTGCGCCAAGACTAAATTAATTTTCAAAAGAAAAGGAAGCCGCGTTTCTGTCTTCTGAAATTGCAGGTTTGTGTGTCAAGACTCAAGCATGGTGAGAGGGGAAGTATGAAGTATTTTTCACAAGTGGATCCTGAAGTGCAAAGATGATCCAAGAGTGATCCAGCCATGCAAGCTCTATTTCTGACAAAATTTCAAGTCAAAGATCGGATGTAGCCATGTTGAAGATTGAAGACTGAAGTTTAGTTAGAGAATAGATACACTACACGTTAAGGGGGAGTTTGTTAGAGCATATTCCTATGCTATGAGTGTCTCGTGTATTGTATCTATGTGAGCGTGTCTAAGTGATAGTTGTAGTGACTATTTGGTTATGGGCGTATCACATGATCCGGCGGATCATGTGGTCCGGCGTATCAGTTTGATACGCTGGGTGATTAGTCACTTACTATAAATAGGGTGTGTTAGAATGTGCATGGTAACCAGTTGAAACACTTCTGTCATTCTACACCTTTCTGTGTGTTTCTAGAGAGAGAAACTAGAGAGTCTTCTTTGTATCTTCAAGTGATCAATAAGAATTCTCTTATTTACATCCGTTGTTACTATGATTGATTGATACACGCAGTAGTAAGATCGTATCTCGTTTCTACACCAATGATGACCCAATAAGTTGTGTTTAGGCACAATGATGGTCAGTTGAGACCAATGAGTCCCAATAAGGTGTGTATATAACCAATAACCTTGTTTAGAACCAATGATGGCCCAATAAGGTGTGTTTGGGGAAAATGAGGGTCAGTTGGGACCAATAAATCCCAATAAGGTGTGTTTGTAACCAATAAGTTGTGTTTAGGAACAATGTTAGCCCAATAAGGTGTGTTTAGGGGCAATGAGGGTTAGTTGGGACCAATGAGTCTCAATAAGGTGTGTATATAACCAACAAACTTGTTTAGGACCAATGATGGCCCAATAAGGTGTGTTTGGGGGAAATGAGGGTCAGTTGGGGCCAATGAGTCCCAATAAGGTGTGTATGTAACCAATAAGTTGTGTTTAGGACAAATGATAGCCCAATTAGGTGTGTTTAGGCAGAATGAGGGCCAGTTCGGACCAATGAGTCCCAATAAGGTGTGTATATAACCAATAACCATGTTTAGGACCAATGATGGCCCAATAAGGTGTGTTTGGGGCAAATGTGGGTCAGTTGGGACCAATGAATCCCAATAAGGTGTGTATGTAACCAATAAGTTGTGTTTAGGATCAATGATAGCCCAATAAGGTGTGTTTAGGGGCAATGAGGGTTAGTTGGGACCAATGAGTCCCAATAAGGTGTGTATATAACCAATTAGCATGTTTAGGACCAATGATGGCCCAATAAGGTGTGTTTAGGGGAAATGAGGGTTAGTTAGGACCAATGAGTCCCAATAAGGTGTGTATGTAACTAATAAGTTGTGTTTAGGACCAATGATGGCCCTATAAGGCGTGTTTAAGGGAAATGAGGACCAGTTGGGACCAATGAGTCCCAGTAAGTTGTGTATGTAACCAATAAGTTGTGTTTAGGACCAATGATGGCCGAATAAGTTGTGTTTAAGGGAAATGAGGGTTAGTTGGGACCAATGAGTCCCAATAAGGTGTGTATATAACCAATAAGCATTGTTAGGACCATTGATAGCCCAATAAGGTGTGTTTAGGGGAAATGAGGGTTAGTTAGGACCAATGAGTTCAAATAAGGTGTGTATGTAACCAATAAGTTATATTTAGGACCAATGATGGCCTAATAAAGTGTGTTTAAAGGCAATGAGGGCCATTTGGAACAATGAGTCCCAATAAGGTGTGTATATAACCAATAAGCATGTTTAGGACCAATGATGACCCAATAAGTTGTGTGTAGGGGCAATGATGGTCAGTTGGGACCAATGAGTCCCAATAAGGTGTGTATATAACCAATAACCATGTTTAGGACCAATGATGGCCCAATAAGGTGTGTTTGGGGAAAATGAGGGTTAGTTGGGACCAATGAATCCCAATAAGGTGTGTATGTAACCAATAAGTTGTGTTTAGGATCAATGTTAGCCCAATAAGGTGTGTTTAGGGGCAATGAGGGTTAGTTGGGACCAATGAGTCTCAATAAGGTGTGTATATAACCAACAAGCATGTTTAGGACCAATGATGGCCCAATATGGTGTGTTTGGGGGAAATGAGGGTCAGTTGGGGCCAATGAGTCCCAATAAGGTGTGTATGTAACCAATAAGTTGTGTTTAGGACCAATGATAGCCCAATTAGGTGTGTTTAGGCGGAATGAGGGCCAGTTGGGACCAATGAGTCCCAATAAGGTGTGTATATAACCAATAACCATGTTTAGGACCAATGATGGCCCAATAAGGTGTGTTTGGGGAAAATGAGGGTCAGTTGGGACCAATGAGTCCAAATAAGGTGTCTATGTAACCAATAAGTTGTATTTAGGACCAATGATGGCCCAATAAGGTGTGTTTAAACACAATGAGGGCCAGTTGGGACCAATGAGTCCCAATAAGGTGTGTATATAACCAATAAGCATGTTTAGGACCAATGATGACCCAATAAGTTGTGTTTAGGCACAATGATGGTCAGTTGAGACCAATGAGTCCCAATAAGGTGTGTATATAACCAATAACCTTGTTTAGAACCAATGATGGCCCAATAAGGTGTGCTTGGGGAAAATGAGGGTCAGTTGGGACCAATGAATCCCAATAAGGCGTGTATGTAACCAATAAGTGAAAAAGCATGTAAAGATCGATTCTATGGATGAGACGGAAGTTTTGTCATATATTGTGTTGAATGATTACATAAACCGAAGGAGTATACAAACGATTAAGCTCTGGGGGAGGTCGGACAGAACCTCCCCTCTCAACACATTGATCTGAGAAGACACTGGACAAAAAACTTACAATGAAATACAAAGACTTCACTATTTATACTATTTCATTCTGGGCCGAACCTGGGACCTCCGAACCTGGAGTTCGGCCAAGGTTCGGAGCCTCCGAACCTTGAGTTCGGCCGAGGCTCGGACCCCAGACTTTGTCCACTCTCAAATCAGTCTGTTCGTCAATTCGAACAGTAACGGCCACACAAGGTTCATACCTCAACAAATTGAAAACTCGAAATGAAGAAAAACGATAGATTTCGACCATAGAAAGAGCCAACAGCTCTGATACCACTTGAAAAAGCATGTAAAGATCGATTCTATGGATGAGACGGAAGTTTTGTCATATATTGTGTTGAATGATTACATAAACCGAAGGAGTATACAAACGATTAAGCTCTGGGGGAGGTCGGACAGAACCTCCCCTCTCAACACATTGATCTGAGAAGACACTGGACAAAAAACTTACAATGAAATACAAAGACTTCACTATTTATACTATTTCATTCTGGGCCGAACCTGGGACCTCCGAACCTGGAGTTCGGCCAAGGTTCGGAGCCTCCGAACCTTGAGTTCGGCCGAGGCTCGGACCCCAGACTTTGTCCACTCTCAAATCAGTCTGTTCGTCAATTCGAACAGTAACGGCCACACAAGGTTCATACATCAACAAATTCCCCCTTGGACGTTACTGTCGAATCCAGACATTGATCTTCTAGCAATCTTCAGAAGACAAAAGTGTAGTTTTTCTTTTTCAAACATAACTTTAATCTTGGAAGCAAAACTCCTCCTTCGAAGAAACCAAGATATTTAGATTTGAAAATTTGTTGTATCCCGTGTCGATCAGATCAAAAACAAAGAAGAAAGAAAATCTTTTTGGATTTTACAAAGTTTATATCAAAACACACTGAAAATCTTTTTGATTTTTCATAAACTGAAACATAAATGCAATATAGAATTAGACTCTATTTTTGTTTTTGGTGAGAAAGATCACAACATGAGATCATATCAGACATAACGCATCGTACTCACTGCAATTTCAAAATACTAAGCATGCAAGCCAAGCTGACTGAGAATACAACCATTTGGTTTATTTCAGCTAAAGCAGATCATTGTCTATAGCTTTCTGATATGAAATTAAGTGTATTTATCGAGCATTGATAACATGGTACCCACACAATCAGGAATACTGGCAAACTGCTTATTTCATATTTTTGTTTTTTTTTTCTTTTATTCAAGCCAAGTTACCCGCAGCAGATTTCTCATACTGATATTGTAAACTTGCTTATACAGAATCAAATGCCATAGAGATATCAACTTCATGGTGTTTCTTGCGAAAAGAAAGCAGAACCCTAAACAAACAACAATCAGGTCGGCCGGTAGGCACGCAGAGAAAGTCCGATTGTTTAGGAAAATAAGAAATAGAAAATAAAGCAGAAGTTGTATAACCCAACAACAATCAGGTCGGTACTCACGTACACGCAAAGAAAGTCCGATGAGTTATACGAAACACCAAAGAAAATAAAGCAGAATGTCAAACGAACAACAATCAGGTCGATCTTTCGATACGCAGAGAAAGTCCGATCGTTTGACAAAATAAAGAAAATCAAACAAGTTGAAATCTTTCAAAATAAAGCAAGCGTACACCAAAACATCTCTTTATTCTGTTTTTGATACTTTCTTATTTTATTTTGCCAGATATGCACAGTACCCATCATGATTTGTAACCACAATTATCAAGCAAGCGTTATCTTTATATCATACTCGCATATATCAGACTACTTAGCACATTCAGTCAAGTCAAGCAAGTACCTACAGCCTTTCTTTCTACTTTATTCATGGCAAATAACGTATGCTGATGTACCATCATTTCTCATATGGTTGGATCAATTTCTCTTTTTAATAATTTTCATTTTTTTAATTTTTCATTTTTTTTTTAATTTTTCATTTTTTTAGGAAACAAACATCACACTATTTTTGTGTTTTTCAAATATTCTCCCCCTAAAATTCAACAAACTCTATTTTTGAATTTTCCAAAATTTCTCCCCCTAAAGATACGAAAGAAAGTAAAAGGAAAGAAAATAAAATTGATCGATCAACACGGATACCTCGCATTTTTAGATTTTGAAAAATCATTTTTCTCAAAAATATTTGTGAAATATCAACTCTGTGAAGCGCTAACTTAAGCAAAATACTCCACTATCAGCAACTTTGCAATCACTAATAGGTCTTCTTGAAGTACCTGCACACAACCTCAAACAACTTTTAGTTAAATACGGGAACCCAAACCGGCTTGGGTCGTCCCGTATCCTCAACAAAATCGTTTCCCGCCGAGGTTGCCATTTTCTGTTTCCAAGAACGAAATGGTTTAGACGATTTCGCCCGATGCGAATCAGAACCATTTAAAAACTTTGACTTGTTGAAAACCATATTCAACAACTCTTCGACCAACATTTTCTCAGGTTTTGAGTGATGTTGTCGATGCCCATAATATGAAAACTCATTTGAATAAGGCATTTTAAAATCATTATTGAAAAATTGTTTTCTTTTTGAAAAATGTGTTGGTTTTGAAAACTGTGGTGACCAATCATCATAATTTGAGGTTCTACCAACAACCGGCTTCTGATGAGCTGGCTTCCGTTGGTTTTTCTGATTTTGTCTAATAGGTACCTCATTAAGAATCATTGAATCAGATGACGACGATCGATGTGAACCACGTGAAAACCTTTTTCGAGTAGCACAATCACGAATCACATGTCCCGTCTTGTTGCAGTAAAAGCAAGCTCTCCTATCAGCTAACTTAGGAGATGACATGGATTCTGTTGACATTGTTGAATGTTGAGAAGAATCACTCTCTTGGCACTCTAACTTAGAATTCGTTGACAGAAAATCAGCTTCAGGTTCACACAAGATATGATTCTCAAGTGGAATCTCCTTTTCTTTGTGAATCTTGATATCCTCCACAATGTCTTCTATCTCAAGCATATCTTGAAAATCATTTCCAACATTCATGTTCTCGTCTTTGCTTTCATATCCCAGACCACCATACTTTTTAGATTTATCTGGTACCGACTTAGGTTTCTCATGACCTTGTGAAGCAAGTCGAGAAAACTCATCCTTGATGGCATTTAAATCATCTTTATTGGAAAGCAAAGATTCATCAATCACAATCTCCGAGAATTTGTCAACTTTCACTTTTCCTGGATTGCCGTCATAAACCTTTTCCTTATCAAGCAATATGGAACTTGAAACAAATTTAGTTCTCTTGTTAGCATCAAAATTCTCTTCATTTTTCTTCTGCGACTTTGACTTCTTCTTCTCAGAAGAATTATCAGCAAACTTTGAATAATCATGAACTTCTTCCGTTGCTTTCAAAGTATTGATAGAATTTTCAATAACCACAGGAGGTGGAACATTTTTCAGAATTGCATCACCAAAAATCTGTTGAAAATTCTCCTTTTTGCATAAAAAATTTGTGAAAGACGATGAATTATTGAGATTATGCAACTGTCTTTTGAAATCACACACCTCAATCTTCATATCTGCAATTATCTTTTGCGCTTCAGCTAACTCTTTTTGTGTTACAATAAATTCTTCTGTTGTTCTATTCAGAGTAAACTTTTCTCTCCTCAACTGATCATGAGCATCATATGTTTCTTGAACAACCTTTTCCCATTTTTGTTTATAAATCTCAACATTCTGTTTCAAAAGCTTATTTTCACGAAGCAATTCAGCTTTAGCATCTAACAACTTCGTGTTGTCCTCTTGATGACTTAATTCTTTAGCAGTAAGATCAGCAACTTCCTTTTCTAGACCTTCTAGTTTGATCTTTGATTTTGCAAACAAATCATCAAAAATTGCAGCCATATCATTTGCTTCTTTCTTCCATTTCTCAACTTCCTTTATCAAATCATCATTTGTTTCAGTCAGCTTTGAAACTTTTGCAATCAACTCCGCATTCTCATGCTTAAGCTTCACTTCATTCTCAGCAGCTTCACATTTTGAAGAACCATCATTTTGAACTTCTTCAATTTGAATGTCTTTGTTTTTGTGAACCTGGACATCCTCAACCACTTTTTCTATCTGGATCTTCTCTTTGTCATTTTGAATACCATTGACAAGTCTATCTATTTTCTGGAGAATTTTGTTCTCTTTTAATGCAATCCTTTCAAAGAATGTCAATGATATGTCAGAAGATAACTTTTGAGTTGGAAACATCGTTGTTTCTTCCAGAATAACACCTTTTATCTTCTCGTTCTTGATCTCAAGCTTGACTTTCAATTCTGACACTTCTTTTGTCAAAGCATCAATTTTCTCTTTGTATAATTTTTCATCCTCCAAAAACTTTTTGTATTCTGAACTCATATTTTTCAAATCAGCAAGCAACTTTGTATTTTGCTCTTGATGACTGTCAAGTTTGGTAGTATATTCAGTACACGGTTTTGTCAGAATCTCACAATTTGCACAGAGTTTAGATTTCTGAATGTCAATCTTGTTTCCGGATTCATTCATTTCAGCATATTTCTGAGCAAGAACATCCCATAACATTCTAGAATTCTTGCACGTTTTGAATTGAGACAGGAATTCTTTTGACAATGCCATTGTGAGAATATCATAGGCTTTTAATTCTCTTTCATAACATTCCCTTTCCTCAAATGAAAGATCTCTTTGAAATTTAGGAACACCATGCCAATCAGTCGGATATGAATAATTTTTATCAATCGCCTTCCAAAATTCATCAAAGTTAGCGTTGATAAAAATCTCAAAAACTTTTCTCCATTCTTGATAATCTTCGCATTTTAATAATTTGGGAACCACCGAACTTGCTTGAACTTTACTCATTGTGATTACACCAGAAAAATATCAATCATTGAATCTTGTACCTTGAACTTTGTGAAATTGATGAATTTAAATCTCGAAGCCAAGTCTCAAAAAAAAAATATTTTTGTATAATTTTTTTTATTTTCTTTTATGAAAGAAATTTAAAAAAAAATGTTTATAGTTTTTGTTTTGTTGTTTTTTTTTTTTTTTATTATTATTAGAAAACTAGTATTATTTTGTTTATTAAAAAACTTGTTTTTTTTTTTTTAAAACAAAACTTGATAGTCCCTTTTTGTAGTATTCTAAAAACTAAAGGGTGGCAAATGAAAATGTTCAAGTAAAACAAAATAGTCGATGGAAAAGATTTTTCCGGTGACTTTGCCGGCGAACAAGAAATTTCCGGCGAGATTAACTTCTAAGCCACCACAAACTTCAAAAATCCATAACTTTCTCAATTCTTGACGAAAAATCAATCCGAAAGTTGCGTTGAAATCGTATCGACGAGACGAATCAAACTAGCACCATTGTTGGTAGCTTTTGATGAGGTTTAAGGCCTGAACGAAAAGCTCCGGTGAATGAGGAAGATGATGAATTTGTGATCTTCTCAAATCAGCACCAAAACGAAAACGGATCGTTGCATTAGCTTCTTATGCTTGAAAGGAACCTGTAGCAACCAAAATTACGCGAAATGATCGAGTATTATGAAAGTTGCCATTGAAGAAGTTGAAGAACACGTGAATGAGCTGTGAAATTGCGATCCAGATCAAAACTCAACCAAAATCGAAAACGATTGTCGCAATGGATGCGTAGTAACCCGTGGAAACTTCCTGTATCAATTTGAAACTCCAAAACTAAGCAATTTGTTCCAATTTTGAAGTCAAATGATGAACAATTTGACTTCAAAAAGTCAAACTTCGCGATTTGAATAAATTCAGCCTTGAATTCGATCAAAAACTGGCGTAGAATCACGGCCTTGATGCTCTGATACCAATTGAAAACTCGATTCGTCCCGATCTAGTGATTTGTACACCGAATCTTGACCGAAAGTTCACCCGAACTCAAGAACACAAAAATGTAAATTAAACTCAGTTTATAGCTTGAATTGGATCAATGTTTACATGATTCGACTCGTTTATAGCATCTAAACATGATCCTAACAATGAATCTCTCTGAAAATCAAGATGAAAAATTCCTCCTCTTATGAATTGCTCTCACGGGAAAACGGTTATCGGGAGGCTACTTCTTCCGAACTTCATTCTCCATAAATATATGAACCAGATTATGAGTTCCGAACTTATGGTTCGGCGGCAGTTCGGTGAATGTCCGAACTTTAAGTTCGGACCTCTTTGATTGTGTTTGATCTTGATCTTCAATTCATATCTCATTTATGAGATTTTACTAAAAACACAAACAAGACCCTCCACTTTAATAGATTGACACTATCCACCCCTAACCTTGAATTAACTATTCTAACTCAATCAACTAACAAAACTAACTGACTAACTGATACACACACGACACACATATTTTGCACCAACAATAAGTTGTGTTTAGGATCAATGATAGCCCAATTAGGTGTGTTTAGGCGGAATGAGGGCCAGTTGGGACCAATGAGTCCCAATAAGGTGTGTATATAACCAATAACCATGTTTAGGACCAATGATGGCCCAATAAGGTGTGTTTGGGGAAAATGAGGGTCAGTTGGGACCAATGAGTCCAAATAAGGTGTGTATGTAACCAATAAGTTATATTTAGAACCAATGATGGCCTAATAAGGTGTGTTTAAAGGCAATGAGGGCCATTTGGAACAATGAGTCCCAATAAGGTGTGTATATAACCAATAAGCATGTTTAGGACCAATGATGACCCAATAAGTTGTGTGTAGGGGCAATGATGGTCAGTTGGGACCAATGAGTCCCAATAAGGTGTGTATATAACCAATAACCATGTTTAGGACCAATGATGGCCCAATAAGGTGTGTTTGGGGAAAATGAGGGTTAGTTGGGACCAATGAATCCCAATAAGGTGTGTATGTAACCAATAAGTTGTGTTTAGGATCAATGTTAGCCCAATAAGGTGTGTTTAGGGGCAATGAGGGTTAGTTGGGACCAATGAGTCTCAATAAGGTGTGTATATAACCAACAAGCATGTTTAGGACCAATGATGGCCCAATAAGGTGTGTTTGGGGGAAATGAGGGTCAGTTGGGGCCAATAAGTCCCAATAAGGTGTGTATGTAACCAATAAGTTGTGTTTAGGACCAATGATGGCCGAATAAGGTGTGTTTAAGGGAAATGAGGACCAGTTGGGACCAATGAGTCCCAGTAAGTTGTGTATGTAACCAATAAGTTGTGTTTAGG
Source organism: Deinandra increscens subsp. villosa (assembly GCA_039602395.1). Classification (NCBI taxonomy): domain Eukaryota; kingdom Viridiplantae; phylum Streptophyta; class Magnoliopsida; order Asterales; family Asteraceae; genus Deinandra; species Deinandra increscens. The sequence goes on from JBCNJP010000025.1 coordinate 28,382,823, forward strand.
ACCAATGATGGTCGAATAAGGTGTGTTTAAGGGAAATGAGGGTCAGTTGGGACCAATGAGTCCCAATAAGGTGTGTATATAACCAATAAGCATGTTTAGGACCATTGATAGCCCAATAAGTTTTGTTTAGGGGCAATGATGGTCAGTTGGGACCAATGAGTCCCAATAAGGTGTGTATATAACCAATAACCTTGTTTAGAACCAATGATGGCCCAATAAGGTGTGTTTGGGGAAAATGAGGGTCAGTTGGGACCAATGAATCCCAATAAGGTATGTATGTAACCAATAAGTTGTGTTTAGGATCAATGATAGCCCAATAAGGTGTGTTTAGGGGCAATGAGAGTTAGTTGGGACCAATGAGTCCCAATAAGGTGAGTATATAACCAATTAGCATGTTTAGGACCAATGATGGCCCAATAAGGTGTGTTTAGGGGAAATGAGGGTTAGTTAGGACCAATGAGTCCCAATAAGGTGTGTATGTAACTAATAAGTTGTGTTTAGGACCAATGATGGCCCTATAAGGCGTGTTTAAGGGAAATGAGGACCAGTTGGGACCAATGAGTCCCAGTAAGTTGTGTATGTAACCAATAAGTTGTGTTTAGGACCAATGATGGCCGAATAAGTTGTGTTTAAGGGAAATGATGGTTAGTTGGGACCAATGAGTCCCAATAAGGTGTGTATATAACCAATAAGCATTGTTAGGACCATTGATAGCCCAATAAGGTGTGTTTAGGGGAAATGAGGGTTAGTTAGGACCAATGAGTCCCAATAAGGTGTGTATGTAACCAATAAGTTATATTTAGGACCAATGATGGCCTAATAAGGTGTGTTTAAAGGCAATGAGGGCCAGTTGGAACAATGAGTCCCAATAAGGTGTGTATATAACCATTAACCATGTTTAGGACCAATGATGACCCAATAAGTTGTGTGTAGGGGCAATGATGGTCAGTTGGGACCAATGAGTCCCAATAAGGTGTGTATATAACCAATAACCATGTTTAGGACCAATGATGGCCCAATAAGGTGTGTTTGGGGAAAATGAGGGTTAGTTGGGACCAATGAATCCCAATAAGGTGTGTATGTAACCAATAAGTTGTGTTTAGGATCAATGTTAGCCCAATAAGGTGTGTTTAGGGGCAATGAGGGTTAGTTGGGACCAATGAGTCTCAATAAGGTGTGTATATAACCAACAAGCATGTTTAGGACCAATAATGGCCCAATATGGTGTGTTTGGGGTAAATGAGGGTCAGTTGGGGCCAATGAGTCCCAATAAGGTGTGTATGTAACCAATAAGTTGTGTTTAGGACCAATGATAGCCCAATTAGGTGTGTTTAGGCAGAATGAGGGTCAGTTGGGACCAATGAGTCCCAATAAGGTTTGTATATAACCAATAACCATGTTTAGGACCAATGATGGCCCAATAAGGTGTGTTTGGGGAAAATGAGGGTCAGTTGGGACCAATGAGTCCCAATAAGGTGTCTATGTAACCAATAAGTTGTATTTAGGACCAATGATGGCCCAATAAGGTGTGTTTAAACACAATGAGGGCCAGTTGGGACCAATGAGTCCCAATATGGTGTGTATATAACCAATAAGCATGTTTACGACCAATGATGACCTAATAAGTTGTGTTTAGGCACAATGATGGTCAGTTGAGACCAATGAGTCCCAATAAGGTGTGTATATAACCAATAACCTTGTTTAGAACCAATGATGGCCCAATAAGGTGTGTTTGGGGAAAATGAGGGTCAGTTGGGACCAATAAATCCCAATAAGGTGTGTTTGTAACCAATAAGTTGTGTTTAGGAACAATGTTAGCCCAATAAGGTGTGTTTAGGGGCAATGAGGGTTAGTTGGGACCAATGAGTCTCAATAAGGTGTGTATATAACCAACAAGCATGTTTAGGACCAATGATGGCCCAATAAGGTGTGTTTGGGGGAAATGAGGGTCAGTTGGGGCCAATGAGTCCCAATAAGGTGTGTATGTAACCAATAAGTTGTGTTTAGGACAAATGATAGCCCAATTAGGTGTGTTTAGGCAGAATGAGGGCCAGTTCGGACCAATGAGTCCCAATAAGGTGTGTATATAACCAATAACCATGTTTAGGACCAATGATGGCCCAATAAGGTGTGTTTGGGGCAAATGTGGGTCAGTTGGGACCAATGAATCCCAATAAGGTGTGTATGTAACCAATAAGTTGTGTTTAGGATCAATGATAGCCCAATAAGGTGTGTTTAGGGGCAATGAGGGTTAGTTGGGACCAATGAGTCCCAATAAGGTGTGTATATAACCAATTAGCATGTTTAGGACCAATGATGGCCCAATAAGGTGTGTTTAGGGGAAATGAGGGTTAGTTAGGACCAATGAGTCCCAATAAGGTGTGTATGTAACTAATAAGTTGTGTTTAGGACCAATGATGGCCCTATAAGGCGTGTTTAAGGGAAATGAGGACCAGTTGGGACCAATGAGTCCCAGTAAGTTGTGTATGTAACCAATAAGTTGTGTTTAGGACCAATGATGGCCGAATAAGTTGTGTTTAAGGGAAATGAGGGTTAGTTGGGACCAATGAGTACCAATAAGGTGTGTATATAACCAATAAGCATTGTTAGGACCATTGATAGCCCAATAAGGTGTGTTTAGGGGAAATGAGGGTTAGTTAGGACCAATGAGTCCAAATAAGGTGTGTATGTAACCAATAAGTTATATTTAGGACCAATGATGGCCTAATAAGGTGTGTTTAAAGGCAATGAGGGCCATTTGGAACAATGAGTCCCAATAAGGTGTGTATATAACCAATAAGCATGTTTAGGACCAATGATGACCCAATAAGTTGTGTGTAGGGGCAATGATGGTCAGTTGGGACCAATGAGTCCCAATAAGGTGTGTATATAACCAATAACCATGTTTAGGACCAATGATGGCCCAATAAGGTGTGTTTGGGGAAAATGAGGGTTAGTTGGGACCAATGAATCCTAATAAGGTGTGTATGTAACCAATAAGTTGTGTTTAGGATCAATGTTAGCCCAATAAGGTGTGTTTAGGGGCAATGAAGGTTAGTTGGGACCAATGAGTCTCAATAAGGTGTGTATATAACCAACAAGCATGTTTAGGACCAATGATGGCCCAATATGGTGTGTTTGGGGGAAATGAGGGTCAGTTGGGGCCAATGAGTCCCAATAAGGTGTGTATGTAACCAATAAGTTGTGTTTAGGACAAATGATAGCCCAATTAGGTGTGTTTAGGCGGAATGAGGGCCAGTTGGGACCAATGAGTCCCAATAAGGTGTGTATATAACCAATAACCATGTTTAGGACCAATGATGGCCCAATAAGGTGTGTTTGGGGAAAATGAGGGTCAGTTGGGACCAATGAGTCCAAATAAGGTGTCTATGTAACCAATAAGTTGTATTTAGGACCAATGATGGCCCAATAAGGTGTGTTTAAACACAATGAGGGCCAGTTGGGACCAATGAGTCCCAATAAGGTGTGTATATAACCAATAAGCATGTTTAGGACCAATGATGACCCAATAAGTTGTGTTTAGGCACAATGATGGTCAGTTGAGACCAATGAGTCCCAATAAGGTGTGTATATAACCAATAACCTTGTTTAGAACCAATGATGGCCCAATAAGGTGTGCTTGGGGAAAATGAGGGTCAGTTGGGACCAATGAATCCCAATAAGGCGTGTATGTAACCAATAAGTTGTGTTTAGGATCAATGATAGCCCAATTAGGTGTGTTTAGGCGTAATGAGGGCCAGTTGGGACCAATGAGTCCCAATAAGGTGTGTATATAACCAATAACCATGTTTAGGACCAATGATGGCCCAATAAGGTGTGTTTGGGGAAAATGAGGGTCAGTTGGGACCAATGAGTCCAAATAAGGTGTGTATGTAACCAATAAGTTGTATTTAGGACCAATGATGGCCCAATAAGGTGTGTTTAAAGGCAATGAGGGCCAGTTGGGACCAATGAGTCCCAATAAGGTGTGTATATAACCAATAAGCATGTTTAGGACCAATGATGACCCAATAAGTTGTGTTTAGGGGCAATGATGGTCAGTTGGGACCAATGAGTCCCAATAAGGTGTGTATATAACCAATAACCATGTTTAGGACCAATGATGGCCCAATAAGGTGTGTTTGGGGAAAATGAGGGTTAGTTGGGACCAATGAATCCCAATAAGGTGTGTATGTAACCAATAAGTTGTGTTTAGGATCAATGTTAGCCCAATAAGGTGTGTTTAGGGGCAATGAGGGTTAGTTGGGACCAATGAGTCTCAATAAGGTGTGTATATAACCAACAAGCATGTTTAGGACCAATGATGGCCCAATATGGTGTGTTTGGGGGAAATGAGGGTCAGTTGGGGCCAATGAGTCCCAATAAGGTGTGTATGTAACCAATAAGTTGTGTTTAGGACAAATGATAGCCCAATTAGGTGTGTTTAGGCGGAATGATGGGCCAGTTGGGACCAATGAGTCCCAATAAGGTGTGTATATAACCAATAACCATGTTTAGGACCAATGATGGCCCAATAAGGTGTGTTTGGGGAAAATGAGGGTCAGTTGGGACCAATGAGTCCAAATAAGGTGTCTATGTAACCAATAAGTTGTATTTAGGACCAATGATGGCCCAATAAGGTGTGTTTAAACACAATGAGGGCCAGTTGGGACCAATGAGTCCCAATAAGGTGTGTATATAACCAATAAGCATGTTTAGGACCAATGATGACCCAATAAGTTGTGTTTAGGCACAATGATGGTCAGTTGAGACCAATGAGTCCCAATAAGGTGTGTATATAACCAATAACCTTGTTTAGAACCAATGATGGCCCAATAAGGTGTGCTTGGGGAAAATGAGGGTCAGTTGGGACCAATGAATCCCAATAAGGCGTGTATGTAACCAATAAGTTGTGTTTAGGATCAATGATAGCCCAATTAGGTGTGTTTAGGCGTAATGAGGGCCAGTTGGGACCAATGAGTCCCAATAAGGTGTGTATATAACCAATAACCATGTTTAGGACCAATGATGGCCCAATAAGGTGTGTTTGGGGAAAATGAGGGTCAGTTGGGACCAATGAGTCCAAATAAGGTGTGTATGTAACCAATAAGTTATATTTAGGACCAATGATGGCCTAATAAGGTGTGTTTAAAGGCAATGAGGGCCATTTGGAACAATGAGTCCCAATAAGGTGTGTATATAACCAATAAGCATGTTTAGGACCAATGATGACCCAATAAGTTGTGTGTAGGGGCAATGATGGTCAGTTGGGACCAATGAGTCCCAATAAGGTGTGTATATAACCAATAACCATGTTTAGGACCAATGATGGCCCAATAAGGTGTGTTTGGGGAAAATGAGGGTTAGTTGGGACCAATGAATCCCAATAAGGTGTGTATGTAACCAATAAGTTGTGTTTAGGATCAATGTTAGCCCAATAAGGTGTGTTTAGGGGCAATGAGGGTTAGTTGGGACCAATGAGTCTCAATAAGGTGTGTATATAACCAACAAGCATGTTTAGGACCAATGATGGCCCAATATGGTGTGTTTGGGGGAAATGAGGGTCAGTTGGGGCCAATGAGTCCCAATAAGGTGTGTATGTAACCAATAAGTTGTGTTTAGGACCAATGATAGCCCAATTAGGTGTGTTTAGGCGGAATGAGGGCCAATTGGGACCAATGAGTCCCAATAAGGTGTGTATATAACCAATAACCATGTTTAGGACCAATGATGGCCCAATAAGGTGTGTTTGGGGAAAATGAGGGTCAGTTGGGACCAATGAGTCCAAATAAGGTGTCTATGTAACCAATAAGTTGTATTTAGGACCAATGATGGCCCAATAAGGTGTGTTTAAACACAATGAGGGCCAGTTCGGACCAATGAGTCCCAATAAGGTGTGTATATAACCAATAAGCATGTTTAGGACCAATGATGACCCAATAAGTTGTGTTTAGGCACAATGATGGTCAGTTGAGACCAATGAGTCCCAATAAGGTGTGTATATAACCAATAACCTTGTTTAGAACCAATGATGGCCCAATAAGGTGTGTTTGGGGAAAATGAGGGTCAGTTGGGACCAATGAATCCCAATAAGGTGTGTATGTAACCAATAAGTTGTGTTTAGGATCAATGTTAGCCCAATAAGGTGTGTTTAGGGGCAATGAGGGTTAGTTGGGACCAATGAGTCTCAATAAGGTGTGTATATAACCAACAAGCATGTTTAGGACCAATGATGGCCCAATAAGGTGTGTTTGGGGGCAATGAGGGACAGTTAGGGCCAATGAGTCCCAATAAGGTGTGTATGTAACGAATAAGTTGTGTTTAGGACCAATGATGGCCGAATAAGGTGTGTTTAAGGGAAATGAGGACCAGTTGGGACCAATGAGTCCCAGTAAGTTGTGTATGTAACCAATAAGTTGTGTTTAGGACCAATGATGGCCGAATAAGGTGTGTTTAAGGGAAATGAGGGTCAGTTGGGACCAATGAGTCCCAATAAGGTGTGTATATAACCAATAAGCATGTTTAGGACCATTGATAGCCCAATAAGTTTTGTTTAAGGGCAATGATGGTCAGTTGGGACCAATGAGTCCCAATAAGGTGTGTATATAACCAATAACCATGTTTAGGACCAATGATGGCCCAACAAGGTGTGTTTGGGGAAAATGAGGGTCAGTTGGGACCAATGAATCCCAATAAGGTGTGTATGTAACCAATAAGTTGTGTTTAGGATCAATGATAGCCCAATAAGGTGTGTTTAGGGGCAATGAGGGTTAGTTGGGACCAATGATTCCCAATAAGGTGTGTATATAACCAATTAGCATGTTTAGGACCAATGATGGCCCAATAAGGTGTGTTTAGGGGAAATGAGGGTTAGTTAGGACCAATGAGTCCCAATAAGGTGTGTATGTAACTAATAAGTTGTGTTTAGGACCAATGATGGCCCTATAAGGCGTGTTTAAGGGAAATGAGGACCAGTTGGGACCAATGAGTCCCAGTAAGTTGTGTATGTAACCAATAAGTTGTGTTTAGGACCAATGATGGCCGAATAAGTTGTGTTTAAGGGAAATGAGGGTTAGTTGGGACCAATGAGTCCCAATAAGGTGTGTATATAACCAATAAGCATTGTTAGGACCATTGATAGCCCAATAAGGTTTGTTTAGGGGAAATGAGGGTTAGTTAGGACCAATGAGTCCCAATAAGGTGTGTATGTAACCAATAAGTTATATTTAGGACCAATGATGGCCAATAAGGTGTGTTTAAAGGCAATGAGGGCCAGTTGGGACCAATGAGTCCCAATAAGGTGTGTATATAACCAATAAGTATGTTTAGGACCAATGATGACCCAATAAGTTGTGTTTTGGGGCAATGATGGTCAGTTGGGACCAATGAGTCCCAATAAGGTGTGTATATAACCAATAACCATGTTTAGGACCAATGATGGCCCAATAAGGTGTGTTTGTGGAAAATGAGGGTTAGTTGGGACCAATGAATCCCAATAAGGTGTGTATGTAACCAATAAGTTGTGTTTAGGATCAATGTTAGCCCAATAAGGTGTGTTTAGGGGCAATGAGGGTTAGTTGGGACCAATGAGTCTCAATAAGGTGTGTATATAACCAACAAGCATGTTTAGGACCAATGATGGCCCAATATGGTGTGTTTAGGGGAAATGAGGGTCAGTTGGGGCCAATGAGTCCCAATAAGGTGTGTATGTAACCAATAAGTTGTGTTTAGGACCAATGATAGCCCAATTAGGTGTGTTTAGGCGGAATGAGGGCCAGTTGGGACCATGAGTCCCAATAAGGTGTGTATATAACCAATAACCATGTTTAGGACCAATGATGGCCCAATAAGGTGTGTTTGGGGAAAATGAGGGTCAGTTGGGACCAATGAGTCCCAATAAGGTGTCTATGTAACCAATAAGTTGTATTTAGGACCAATGATGGCCCAATAAGGTGTGTTTAAACACAATGAGGGCCAGTTGGGACCAATGAGTCCCAATGAGGTGTGTATATAACCAATAAGCATGTTTAGGACCAATGATGACCCAATAAATTGTGTTTAGGCACAATGATGGTCAGTTGGGACCAATGAGTCCCAATAAGGTGTGTATATAACCAATAACCTTGTTTAGAACCAATGATGGCCCAATAAGGTGTGTTTGGGGGAAATGAGGGTTAGTTAGGACCAATGAGTCCCAATAAGGTGTGTATGTAACTAATAACTTGTGTTTAGGACCAATGATGGCCCAATAAGGCGTGTTTAAGGGAAATGAGGACCAGTTGGGACCAATGAGTCCCAGTAAGTTGTGTATGTAACCAATAAGTTGTGTTTAGGACCAATGATGGCCGAATAAGGTGTGTTTAAGGGAAATGAGGGTCAGTTGGGACCAATGAGTCCCAATAAGGTGTGTATATAACCAATAAGCATGTTTAGGACCATTGATAGCCCAATAAGTTTTGTTTAGGGCCAATGAGGGTCAGTTGGGACCAATGAGTCCCAATAAGGTGTGTATATAACCAATAACCTTGTTTAGAACCAATGATGGCCCAATAAGGTGTGTTTGGGGGAAATGAGGGTTAGTTAGGACCAATGAGTCCCAATAAGGTGTGTATGTAACTAATAACTTGTGTTTAGGACCAATGATGGCCCAATAAGGCGTGTTTAAGGGAAATGAGGACCAGTTGGGACCAATGAGTCCCAGTAAGTTGTGTATGTAACCAATAAGTTGTGTTTAGGACCAATGATGGCCGAATAAGGTGTGTTTAAGGGAAATGAGGGTCAGTTGGGACCAATGAGTCCCAATAAGGTGTGTATATAACCAATAAGCATGTTTAGGACCATTGATAGCCCAATAAGTTTTGTTTAGGGGCAATGAGGGTCAGTTGGGACCAATGAGTCCCAATAAGGTGTGTATATAACCAATAAGCATGTTTAGGACCAATGATGGCCCAATAAGGTGTGTTAGGGGGAAATGAGGGTCAATTGGGGCCAATTAGTCCCAATAAGGTGTGTAGGTAACCAATAAGTTATGTTTAGGACCAATGATAGCCCAATAAGGTGTGTTTAGGCGGAATGAGGGCCAGTTGGGACGAATGACTCCCAATAAGGTGTGTATATAACTAATTAGCATGTTTAGGACCAATGATGGCCCAATAAGGTTTGTTTAGGGGAAATGAGGGTTAGTTAGGACCAATGAGTCCCAATAAGGTGTGTATGTAACTAATAAGTTGTGTTTAGGACCAATGAAGGCCCAATAAGGCGTGTTTAAGGGAAATGAGGGCCAGTTGAGACCAATGAGTCCCAGTAAGTTGTGTATGCAACCAATAAGTTGTGTTTAGAACCAATGATGGCCGAATAAGGTGTGTTTAAGGGAAATGAGGGTCAGTTGGGACCAATGAGTCCCAATAAGGTGTGTATATAACCAATAAGTATTGTTAGGACCATTGTTAGCCCAATAAGGTGTGTTTAGGGTAAATGAGGGTTAGTTAGGACCAATGAGTCCCAATAAGGTGTGTATGTAACCAATAAGTTGTATTTAGGACCAATGATGGCCCAATAAGGTGTGTTTAAAGGCAATGAGGGCCAGTTGGGACCAATGAGTCCCAATAAGGTGTGTATATAACCAATAAGCATGTTTAGGACCAATGATGACCCAATAAGTTGTGTTTAGGGGCAATGATGGTCAGTTGGGACCAATGAGTCCCAATAAGGTGTGTATATAACCAATAACCATGTTTAGGACCAATGATGGCCCAATAAGGTGTGTTTGTGGAAAATGAGGGTTAGTTGGGACCAATGAATCCCAATAAGGTGTGTATGTAACCAATAAGTTGTGTTTAGGATCAATGTTAGCCCAATAAGGTGTGTTTAGGGGCAATGAGGGTTAGTTGGGACCAATGAGTCTCAATAAGGTGTGTATATAACCAACAAGCATGTTTAGGACCAATGATGGCCCAATATGGTGTGTTTAGGGGAAATGAGGGTCAGTTGGGGCCAATGAGTCCCAATAAGGTGTGTATGTAACCAATAAGTTGTGTTTAGGACCAATGATAGCCCAATTAGGTGTGTTTAGGCGGAATGAGGGCCAGTTGGGACCAATGAGTCCCAATAAGGTGTGTATATAACCAATAACCATGTTTAGGACCAATGATGGCCCAATAAGGTGTGTTTGGGGAAAATGAGGGTCAGTTGGGACCAATGAGTCCCAATAAGTTGTCTATGTAACCAATAAGTTGTACTTAGGACCAATGATGGCCCAATAAGGTGTGTTTAAACACAATGAGGGCCAGTTGGGACCAATGAGTCCCAATAAGGTGTGTATATAACCAATAAGCATGTTTAGGACCAATGATGACCCAATAAGTTGTGTTTAGGCACAATGATGGTCAGTTGGGACCAATGAGTCCCAATAAGGTGTGTATATAACCAATAACCTTGTTTAGAACCAATGATGGCCCAATAAGGTGTGTTTGGGGGAAATGAGGGTTAGTTAGGACCAATGAGTCCCAATAAGGTGTGTATGTAACTAATAACTTGTGTTTAGGACCAATGATGGCCCAATAAGGCGTGTTTAAGGGAAATGAGGACCAGTTGGGACCAATGAGTCCCAGTAAGTTGTGTATGTAACAAATAAGTTGTGTTTAGGACCAATGATGGCCGAATAAGGTGTGTTTAAGGGAAATGAGGGTCAGTTGGGACCAATGAGTCCCAATAAGGTGTGTATATAACCAATAAGCATGTTTAGGACCATTGATAGCCCAATAAGTTTTGTTTAGGGGCAATGAGGGTCAGTTGGGACCAATGAGTCCCAATAAGGTGTGTATATAACCAATAAGCATGTTTAGGACCAATGATGGCCCAATAAGGTGTGTTAGAGGGAAATGAGGGTCAATTGGTGTGACAATTGTAACTTCCCATGTTAACTCCGTTAAGTTTCTCCGTTAATTCCATCAGTTCCGTTAGACAATCTCCGTTAGCCATGTTATAAACCCTAACTAATGCGTGTCTAGACCGAATGCGTCCATGACCTTTTGTTGATCACCGAACCCGTCCATATGTGCTATGTGTTTATTTACTTACTACCATTTCGTGAAGTTATATGCAACGTGTTTATTTGATTAAGGGTGTAACTGTGTGATTATCGAGAAATTGTGCTTGTCTTACTTAGAATGTAAATTGACCTTTTGGGTAGCCAGCGAAACTACCAGGCGAAACTACAGTTTCGCCCGGTAGCTAAGACATTTGGGCTACGGGACCAGTTTCGCGTGGCTAGCGAAACTGCCAGCGAAACAACCAGCGACACTGCCGGCGAAACTAGCACCTGATATATAGGAAACCCAAGCCAACCTTTTCATTTTTGCTCATTCCTCACAAACACACACACTTCTGCACTCTCCCTCTCTCGAGATCTCCGGCCAGCAAGGAAACAGCTCGAACCACAGTGATTCCAGCCCCAAATTTCCATCCATTCGAGCATTGGAGATCAACCGTGAGTCACATAAACCTCCTTTATGCATTTCTTGTATGTTTAACTAAAATGTATGCTTAGAATCCACATGCAACGACTTCTGCTACTGCTATGATACTTAGGGATGCTAGACATAACATAAATTCTGTAACTTACCATGTCAATATGAAGATCTATGCTAGTTAGGTTCCTTTATGTGAAAATGCATTCTTGGTAAATTGATGACTAGAAACCATGTTTTAGGTGTTAAAATTGCTCACGTGATGTTGGTAAACGTTTAGGTATGCTAGATATCGAATTGCATGTGATACAGAAGCTGTTAGAAAGGTTTTTAGTCAAATTTACGGGTTTTTTTAGCGACTAGCGAAACTGTGCCTTCATCAGGCGAAATTATCTAGCGAAATTACGTGTATCTCCTTCTAGCGAAACTAAGTAGCGAAACTATAGTGTCGCCGGGTAAACCAACCAGACCTGCTCGAACGAAACTACCGAGCGAAATTCCCTGAACGAAAGTTCAAACCAGTTTCGGTCGGAACTAGGCTAGCGAAACTGTGCTAACAGTTTCGAGCGAAACTAGCCTAGCGAAACTGTGTCATCGGGTATTGCCTAGCGAAAGTGCTGCCCGTGCACACAGCGAAACTGCCTAGCGAAACTGCTAGCGAAATTGTGACCATAATCCAAACTTGTACAATTTACTTGAAATGATATGCCATGACTTGCATGCTTTATACTATGATAATACTTGCTTGGACTTCTGATGTATATGAACCATTGTGTATGATCAACCATCGGTATCGTGTGTCGTTATGTCGTGTCGTGTTTTTCCAACGTGCTAGTAGTTTTAAACACAACCTTATGCCTAAGACCTTAATGTGATTATTAGGTCCTCATTAGCAATCACAATTGGATTTATTGAAGCTTAAGCCGAGCAACTTAAGGTGAGTTTCACTTACTGTTATAGTTGCATCCGGTAAGGGATGGCAACACACGGTAAAGGTATTTCTTTACTTGAGTATTTATCCCATTATATCACATGTTCACTGAATTGCTTTATAAACAAAAGTCCTTACTTATCGGGCTATTAGTATAGAATAGCGAGGTAATGTTGAGTAGATCTACTAGGGATTGACACCCCCGCTCAGCGGTGCACAGGATGCACCCTCCCGACTGGCGGTCGGACTGAGACCAATATTAGCCTAGGAATACCGTGATCGGGAAAGACACGGGGAAGGCAAATTACATAGGTGAATACCTATCAAATACAATGTCAGCTTTGGTTGCGAACGTTCAGAGGAGCATAAGCATAGGCTAGCTACCTAACGATACGGATAATACTTACATTTCTACATTACGGATTGATTTCTTTACGATTCGTATACATTTTTGGTCTACATGGTGTTGTGTAGACCGATTTAGTGAACTCACCAGCCTGTTTAGCTGACACTTGATCGTTGTTTACTTTTCAGGTCGTTAGGTGGATTCATGGATGGCACGGATGGCGGCAGTACTCTCTTTTGCAAACTTTTGGGAAATTCATATTTCCAAACTTTATGAACATGTCTTTTGTACATCAAACTTGTAAATCACTAATATGCTTCCGCTGATCCTTTTAAACTAACTTATGTATTCGTAAAACAAACTTTCCTCTACTTTATTTTTGAAGCCCCTTATCTTTTATTTATTTACTGTTATGGCTTGGTTGTAACTAAAGTCTTGGATCCTGGTCTGGTTCACACCCCACACGGTTATACTCCGTTAGTGGAATTTGGGGGTGTGACAATTGGGGCCAATTAGTCCCAATAAGGTGTGTAGGTAACCAATAAGTTATGTTTAGGACCAATGATAGCCCAATAAGGTGTGTTTAGGCGGAATGAGGGCCAGTTGGGACGAATGACTCCCAATAAGGTGTGTATATAACCAATTAGCATGTTTAGGACCAATGATGGCCCAATAAGGTTTGTTTAGGGGAAATGAGGGTTAGTTAGGACCAATGAGTCCCAATAATGTGTGTATGTAACTAATAAGTTGTGTTTAGGACCAATGATGGCCCAATAAGGCGTGTTTAAGGGAAATGAGGGCCAGTTGAGACAAATGAGTCCCAGTAAGTTGTGTATGCAACCAATAAGTTGTGTTTAGAACCAATGATGGCCGAATAAGGTGTGTTTAAGGGAAATGAGGGTCAGTTGGGACCAATGAGTCCCAATAAGGTGTGTATATAACCAATAAGCATTGTTAGGACCATTGTTAGCCCAATAAGGTGTGTTTAGGGGGAATGAGGGTTAGTTAGGACCAATGAGTCCCTATAAGGTGTGTATGTAACCAATAAGTTGTATTTAGGACCAATGATGGCCCAATAAGGTGTGTTTAAAGGCAATGAGGGCCAGTTGGGACCAATGAGTCCCAATAAGGTGTGTATATAACCAATAAGCATGTTTAGGACCAATGATGACCCAATAAGTTGTGTTTAGGGGCAATGATGGTCAGTTGGGACCAATGAGTCCCAATAAGGTGTGTATATAACCAATAACCATGTTTAGGACCAATGATGGCCCAATAAGGTGTGTTTGGGGAAAACGAGGGTCAGTTGGGACCAATGAATCCCAATAAGGTGTGTATGTAACCAATAAGTTGTGTTTAGGATCAATGTTAGCCCAATAAGGTGTGTTTAGGGGCAATGAGGGTTAGTTGGGACCAATGAGTCTCAATAAGGTGTGTATATAACCAACAAGCATGTTTAGGACCAATGATGGCCCAATAAGGTGTGTTTGGGGGAAATGAGGGTCAGTTGGGGCCAATGAGTCCCAATAAGGTGTGTATGTAACCAATAAGTTGTGTTTAGGACCAATGATGGCCGAATAAGGTGTGTTTAAGGAGAATGAGGACCAGTTGGGACCAATGAGTCCCAGTAAGTTGTGTATGTAACCAATAAGTTGTGTTTAGGACCAATGATGGCCGAATAAGGTGTGTTTAAGGGAAATGAGGGTCAGTTGGGACCAATGAGTCCCAATAAGGTGTGTATATAACCAATAAGCATGTTTAGGACCATTGATAGCCCAATAAGTTTTGTTTAGGGGCAATGATGGTCAGTTGGGACCAATGAGTCCCAATAAGGTGTGTATATAACCAATAACCTTGTTTAGAACTAATGATGGCCCAATAAGGTGTGTTTGGGGAAAATGAGGGTCAGTTGGGACCAATGAATCCCAATAAGGTGTGTATGTAACCAATAAGTTGTTTTTAGGATCAATGATAGCCCAATAAGGTGTGTTTAGGGGCAATGAGGGTTAGTTGGGACCAATGAGTCCCAATAAGGTGTGTATATAACCAATTAGCATGTTTAGGACCAATGATGGCCCAATAAGGTGTGTTTAGGGGAAATGAGGGTTAGTTAGGACCAATGAGTCCCAATAAGGTGTGTATGTAACTAATAAGTTGTGTTTAGGACCAATGATTGCCCTATAAGGCGTGTTTAAGGGAAATGAGGACCAGTTGGGACCAATGAGTCCCAGTAAGTTGTCTATGTAACCAATAAGTTGTGTTTAGGACCAATGATGGCCGAATAAGGTGTGTTTAAGGGAAATGAGGGTCAGTTGGGACCAATGAGTCCCAATAAGGTGTGTATATAACCAATAAGCTTGTTTAGGACCATTGATAGCCCAATAAGTTTTGTTTAGGGGCAATGAGGGTCAGTTCAGACCAATGAGTCCCAATAAGGTGTGTATATAACCAATAAGCATGTTTAGGACCAATGATGGCCCAATAAGGTGTGTTAGGGGGAAATGAGAGTCAGTTGGGGCCAATGAGTCCCAAAAAGGTGTGTAGGTAACCAATAAGTTATGTTAGGACCAATGATAGCCCAATAAGGTGTGTTTAGGCGGAATGAGGGCCAGTTGGGACCAATGAGTCCCAATAAGGTGTGTATATAACCAATTAGCATGTTTAGGACCAATGATGGCCCAATAAGGTGTGTTTAGGGGAAATGAGGGTTAGTTAGGACAAATGAGTCCCAATAAGGTGTGTATGTAACTAATAAGTTGTGTTTAGGACCAATGATGGCCCAATAAGGCGTGTTTAAGGGAAATGAGGGCCAGTTGGGACCAATGAGTCCCAGTAAGTTGTGTATGCAACCAATAAGTTGTGTTTAGAACCAATTATGGCCGAATAAGGTGTGTTTAAGGGAAATGAGGGTCAGTTGGGACCAATGAGTCCCAATAAGGTGTGTATATAACCAATAAGCATTGTTAGGACCATTGATAGCCCATTAAGGTGTGTTTAGGGGAAATGAGGGTTAGTTAGGACCAATGAGTCCCAATAAGGTGTGTATGTAACCAATCAGTTGTATTTAGGACCAATGATGGCCCAATAAGGTGTGTTTAAAGGCAATGAGGGCCAGTTGGGACCAATGAGTCCCAATAAGGTGTGTATATAACCAATATGCATGTTTAGGACCAATGATGACCCAATAAGTTGTGTTTAGGGGCAATGATGGTCAGTTGGGACCAATGAGTCCCAATATGGAGTGTATATAACCAATAACCATGTTTAGGACCAATGATGGCCCAATAAGGTGTGTTTGGGGAAAATGAGGGTCAGTTGGGACCAATGAATCCCAATAAGGTGTGTATGTAACCAATAAGTTGTGTTTAGGAACAATGTTAGCCCAATAAGGTGTGTTTAGGGGCAATGAGGGTTAGTTGGGAACAATGAGTCTCAATAAGGTGTGTATATAACCAACAAGCATGTTTAGGACCAATGATGGCCCAATAAGGTGTGTTTGGGGGAAATGAGGGTCAGTTGGGGCCAATAAGTCCCAGTAAGGTGTGTATGTAACCAATAAGTTGTGTTTAGGATCAATGATGGCCGAATAAGGTGTGTTTAAGGGAAATGAGGGTCAGTTGGGACCAATGACTCCCAATAAGGTGTGTATATAACCAATAAGCATGTTTAGGACCATTGATAGCCCAATAAGTTGTGTTTAGGGGCAATGAGGGTCAGTTGGGACCAATGAGTCCCAATAAGGTGTGTATATAACCAATAAGCATGTTTAGGACCAATGATGGCCCAATAATGTGTGTTAGGGGGAAATGAGGCTCAGTTGGGACCAATGAGTCCCAATAAGGTGTGTATATAAGCAATAAGCATGTTTAGGACCATTGATAGCCCATTAAGTTGTGTTTAGTCGGAATGAGGGCCAGTTGGGACCAATGAGTCCCAATAAGGTGTCTATGTAACCAATAAGTTGTATTTAGAACCAATGATGGCCCAATAAGGTGTGTTTAAACACAATGAGGGCCAGTTGGGACCAATGAGTCCCAATAAGGTGTGTATATAACCAATAAGCATGTTTAGGACCAATGATGACCCAATAAGTTGTGTTTAGGGGCAATGATGGTCAGTTGGGACCAATGAGTCCCAATAAGGTGTGTATATAACCAATAACCTTGTTTAGGACCAATGATGGCCCAATAAGGTGTGTTTGGGGAAAATGAGGGTCAGTTGGGACCAATGAATCCCAATAAGGTGTGTATGTAACCAATAAGTTGTGTTTAGGATCAATGATAGCCCAATAAGGTGTGTTTATGGGCAATGAGGGTCAGTTGGGACCAATGAGTCCCAATAAGGTGTGTATATAACCAATAAGCATGTTTAGGACCATTGATAGCCCAATAAGTTGTGTTTAGGGGCAATGAGGGTCAGTTGGGACCAATGAGTCCCAATAAGGTGTGTATATAACCAATAAGCATGTTTAGGACCAATGATGGCCCAATAAGGTGTGTTAGGGGGAAATGAGGGTCAGTTGGGGCCAATGAGTCCCAATAAGGTGTGTGGGTAACCAATAAGTTATGTTTAGGACCAATGATAGCCCAATAAGGTGTGTTTAGGCGGAATGAGGGCCAGTTGGGACCAATGAGTCCCAATAAGCTGTGTATATAACCAATTAGCATGTTTAGGACCAATGATGGCCCAATAAGGTGTGTTTAGGGGAAATGAGGGTTAGTTAGGACCAATGAGTCCCAATAAGGTGTGTATGTAACTAATAAGTTGTGTTTAGGACCAATGATGGCCCAATAAGGCGTGTTTAAGAGAAATGAGGGCCAGTTGGGACCAATGAGTCCCAGTAACGTGTGTATATAACCAATAAGCATTGTTAGGACCATTGATAGCCCAATAAGGTGTGTTTAGGGGAAATGAGGGTTAGTTAGGACCAATGAGTCCGAATAAGGTGTGTATGTAACTAATAAGTTGTGTTTAGGACCAATGATGGCCCAATAAGGCGTGTTTAAGGGAAATGAGGGCCAGTTGGGACCAATGAGTCCCAGTAAGTTGTGTATGCAACCAATAAGTTATGTTTAGAACCAATGATTGTCGAATAAGGTGTGTTTAAGGGAAATGAGGGTTAGTTGGGACCAATGAGTCCCAATAAGGTGTGTATATAACCAATAAGCATTGTTAGGACCATTGATAGCCCAATAAGGTGTGTTTAGGGGAAATGAGGGTTAGTTAGGACCAATGAGTCCCAATAAGGTGTGTATGTAACCAATAAGTTATATTTAGGACCAATGATGGCCCAATAAGGTGTGTTTAAAGGCAATGAGGGCCAGTTGGGACCAATGAGTCCCAATAAGGTGTGTATATAACCAATAAGCATATTTAGGACCAATGATGACCCAATAAGTTGTGTTTAGGGGCAATGATGGTCAGTTGGGACCAATGAGTCCCAATAAGGTGTGTATATAACCAATAACCATGTTTAGGACCAATTATGGCCCAATAAGGTGTGTTTGGGGAAAATCAGGGTCAGTTGGGACCAATGAATCCAAATAAGGTGTGTATGTAACCAATAAGTTGTGTTTAGGATCAATATTAGCCCAATAAGGTGTGTTTAGGGGCAATGAGGGTTAGTTGGGACCAATGAGTCTCAATAAGGTGTGTATATAACCAACAAGCATGTTTAGGACCAATGATGGCCCAATAAGGTGTGTTTGGGGAAAATGAGGGTCAGTTGGGGCCAATGAGTCCCAATAAGGTGTCTATGTAACCAATAAGTTGTGTTTAGGACCAATGATGGCCCAATAAGGCGTGTTTAAGGGAAATGAGGACCAGTTGGGACCAATGAGTCCCAGTAAGTTGTGTATGTAACCAATAAGTTGTATTTAGGACCAATGATGGCCCAATAAGGTGTGTTTAAACACAATGAGGGCCAGTTGGGACCAACGAGTCCCAATAAGGTGTGTATATAACCAATAAGCATGTTTAGGACCAATGATGACCCAATAAGTTGTGTTTAGGGGCAATGATGGTCAGTTGGGACAAATGAGTCCCAATAAGGTGTGTATATAACCAATAACCTTGTTTAGAACCAATGATGGCCCAATAAGGTGTGTTTGGGGAAAATGAGGGTCAGTTAGGACCAATGAATCCCAATAAGGTGTGTATGTAACCAATAAGTTGTGTTTAGGATCAATGATAGCCCAATAAGGTGTGTTTAGGGGCAATGAGGGTTAGTTGGGACCAATGAGTCCCAATAAGGTGTGTATATAACCAATTAGCATGTTTAGGACCAATGATGGCCCAATAAGGTGTGTTTAGGGGAAATGAGGGTTAGTTAGGACCAATGAGTCCCAATAAGGTGTGTATGTAACTAATAAGTTTTGTTTAGGACCAATGATGGCCCAATAAGGCGTGTTTAAGGGAAATGAGGACCAGTTGGGACCAATGATGGCCGAATAAGGTGTGTTTATGGGAAATGAGGGTCAGTTGGGACCAATGAGTCCCAATAAGGTGTGTATATAACCAATAAGCATGTTTAGGACCATTGATAGCCTAATAAGTTGTGTTTAGGGGCAATGAGGGTTAGTTGGGACCAATGAGTCCCAATAAGGTGTGTATATAACC
>JBCNJP010000025.1:28402685-28418685 GCA_039602395.1 Deinandra increscens subsp. villosa
CCCCTAAACACACCTTATTGGGCTATCATTGATCCTAAACACAACTTATTGGTTACATACACACCTTATTGGGATTCATTGGTCCCAACTGACCCTCATTTTCCCCAAACACACCTTATTGGGCCATCATTGGTTTTAAACAAGGTTATTGGTTATTATACACACCTTATTGGGACTCATTGGTCCCAACTGACCATCATTGCCCCTAAACAAAACTTATTGGGCTATCAATGGTCCTAAACATGCTTATTGGTTATATACACACCTTATTGGGACTCATTGGTCCTAACTGACCCTCATTTCCATTAAACACACCTTATTCGGCCATCATTGGTCCTAAACACAACTTATTGGTTACATACACAACTTACTGGGACTCATTGGTCCTAACTGGTCCTCATTTCCCTTAAACACACCTTATTCGGCCATCATTGGTCCTAAACACAACTTATTGGTTACATACACACCTTATTGGGACTCATTGGCCCCAACTGTCCCTCATTTCCCCCAAACACACCTTATTGGGCCATCATTGGTCCTAAACATGCTTGTTGGTTATATACACACCTTATTGAGACTCATTGGTCCCAACTAACCCTCATTGCCCCTAAACACACCTTATTGGGCTAACATTGATCCTAAACAAAACTTATTGGTTACATACACACCTTATTGGGATTCATTGGTCCCAACTGACCCTCATTTTCCCCAAACACACCTTAGTGGGCCATCATTGGTTCTAACACAAGGTTATTGGTTATATACACACCTTATTGGGACTCATTGGTCTCAACTGACCATCATTGTGCCTAAACATAACTTATTGGGTCATCATTGGTCCTAAACATGCTTATTGGTTATATACACACCTTATTGGGACTCATTGGTCCCAACTGGCCCTCATTGTGTTTAAACACACCTTATTGGGCCATCATTGGTCCTAAATACAACTTATTGGTTATATAGACACCTTATTTGGACTCATTGGTCCCAACTGACCCTCATTTTCCCCAAACACACCTTATTGGGCCATCATTGGTCCTAAACATGGTTATTGGTTATATACACACCTTATTGGGACTCATTGGTCCCAACTGGCCCTCATTCCGCCTAAACACACCTAATTGGGCTATCATTGGTCCTAAACACAACTTATTGGTTACATACACACCTTATTGGGACTCATTGGCCCCAACTGACCCTCATTTCCCCCAAACACACCATATTGGGCCATCATTGGTCCTAAACATGCTTGTTGGTTATATACACACCTTATTGAGACTCATTGGTCCCAACTAACCCTCATTGCCCCTAAACACACCTTATTGGGCTAACATTGATCCTAAACACAACTTATTGGTTACATACACACCTTATTGGGATTCATTGGTCCCAACTAACCCTCATTTTCCCCAAACACACCTTATTGGGCCATCATTGGTCCTAAACATGGTTATTGGTTATATACACACCTTATTGGGACTCATTGGTCCCAACTGACCATCATTGCCCCTACACACAACTTATTGGGTCATCATTTGTCCTAAACATGCTTATTGGTTATATACACACCTTATTGGGACTCATTGTTCCAAATGGCCCTCATTGCCTTTAAACACACCTTATTAGGCCATCATTGGTCCTAAATATAACTTATTGGTTACATACACACCTTATTTGGACTCATTGGTCCTAACTAACCCTCATTTCCCCTAAACACACCTTATTGGGCTATCAATGGTCCTAACAATGCTTATTGGTTATATACACACCTTATTGGGACTCATTGGTCCCAACTAACCCTCATTTCCCTTAAACACAACTTATTCGGCCATCATTGGTCCTAAACACAACTTATTGGTTACATACACAACTTACTTGGACTCATTGGTCCCAACTGGTCCTCATTTCCCTTAAACACGCCTTATAGGGCCATCATTGGTCCTAAACACAACTTATTAGTTACATACACACCTTATTGGGACTCATTGGTCCTAACTAACCCTCATTTCCCCTAAACACACCTTATTGGGCCATCATTGGTCCTAAACATGCTAATTGGTTATATACACACCTTATTGGTACTCATTGGTCCCAACTAACCCCTCATTGCCCCTAAACACACCTTATTGGGCTATCATTAATCCTAAACACAACTTATTGGTTACATACACACCTTATTGGGATTCATTGGTCCCAACTGACCCTCATTTTCCCCAAACACACCTTATTGGGCCATCATTGGTCCTAAACATGGTTATTGGTTATATACACACCTTATTGGGACTCATTGGTCCGAACTGGCCCTCATTCTGCCTAAACACACCTAATTGGGCTATCATTGGTCCTAGACACAACTTATTGGTTACATACACACCTTATTGGGACTCATTGGCCCCAACTGACCCTCATTTCCCCCAAACACACCTTATTGGGCCATCATTGGTCCTAAACATGCTTGTTGGTTATATACACACCTTATTGAGACTCATTGGTCCCAACTAACCCTCATTGCCCCTAAACACACCTTATTGGGCTAACATTGTTCCTAAACACAACTTATTGGTTACAAACACACCTTATTGGGATTTATTGGTCCCAACTGACCCTCATTTTCCCCAAACACACCTTATTGGGCCATCATTGGTTCTAAACAAGGTTATTGGTTATATACACACCTTATTGGGACTCATTGGTCTCAACTGACCATCATTGTGCCTAAACACAACTTATTGGGTCATCATTGGTCCTAAACATGCTTATTGCTTATATACACACCTTATTGGGACTCATTGGTCCCAACTGGCCCTCATTGTGTTTAAACACACCTTATTGGGCCATCATTGGTCCTAAATACAACTTATTGGTTACATAGACACCTTATTGGGACTCATTGGTCCCAACTGACCCTCATTTTCCCCAAACACACCTTATTGGGCCATCATTGGTCCTAAACATGGTTATTGGTTATATACAAACCTTATTGGGACTCATTGGTCCCAACTGGCCCTCATTCTGCCTAAACACACCTAATTGGGCTATCATTGGTCCTAAACACAACTTATTGGTTACATACACACCTTATTGGGACTCATTGGCCCCAACGGACCCTCATTGCCCCTAAACACACCTTATTGGGCTAACATTGATCCTAAACACAACTTATTGGTTACATACACATCTTATTGGGATTCATTGGTCCCAACTAACCCTCATTTTCCCCAAACACACCTTATTGGGCCATCATTGGTCCTAAACATGGTTATTGGTTATATACACACCTTATTGGGACTCATTGGTCCCAACTGACCATCATTGCCCCTACACACAACTTATTGGGTCATCATTGGTCCTAAACATGCTTAATGGTTATATACACACCTTATTGGGACTCATTGTTCCAACTGGCCCTCATTGCCTTTAAACACACCTTATTAGGCCATCATTGGTCCTAAATATAACTTATTGGTTACATACACACCTTATTGGGACTCATTGGTCCTAACTAACCCTCATTTCCCCTAAACACACCTTATTGGGCTATCAATGGTCCTAACAATGCTTATTGGTTATATACACACCTTATTGGGACTCATTGGTCCCAACTAACCCTCATTTCCCTTAAACACAACTTATTCGGCCATCATTGGTCCTAAACACAACTTATTGGTTACATACACAACTTACTGGGACTCATTGGTCCCAACTAACCCTCATTGCCCCTACACACAACTTATTGGGTCATCATTGGTCCTAAACATGCTTAATGGTTATATACACACCTTATTGGGACTCATTGTTCCAACTGGCCCTCATTGCCTTTAAACACACCTTATTAGGCCATCATTGGTCCTAAATATAACTTATTGGTTACATACACACCTTATTGAGACTCATTGGTCCCAACTAACCCTCATTGCCCCTAAACACACCTTATTGGGCTAACATTGATCCTAAACACAACTTATTGGTTACATACACACCTTATTGGGATTCATTGGTCCCAACTAACCCTCATTTTCCCCAAACACACCTTATTGGGCCATCATTGGTCCTAAACATGGTTATTGGTTATATACACACCTTATTGGGACTCATTGGTCCCAACTGACCATCATTGCCCCTACACACAACTTATTGGGTCATCATTGGTCCTAAACATGCTTATTGGTTATATACACACCTTATTGGGACTCATTGTTCCAAATGGCCCTCATTGCCTTTAAACACACCTTATTAGGCCATCATTGGTCCTAAATATAACTTATTGGTTACATACACACCTTATTGGGACTCATTGGCCCCAACTGACCCTCATTTCCCCCAAACACACCTTATTGGGCCATCATTGGTCCTAAACATGGTTATTGGTTATATACACACCTTATTGGGACTCATTGCTCCGAACTGGCCCTCATTCTGCCTAAACACACCTAATTGGGCTATCATTGGTCCTAGACACAACTTATTGGTTACATACACACCTTATTGGGACTCATTGGCCCCAACTGACCCTCATTTCCCCCAAACACACTTTATTGGGCCATCATTGGTCCTAAACATGCTTGTTGGTTATATACACACCTTATTGAGACTCATTGGTCCCAACTAACCCTCATTGCCCCTAAACACACCTTATTGGGCTAACATTGTTCCTAAACACAACTTATTGGTTACAAACACACCTTATTGGGATTTATTGGTCCCAACTGACCCTCATTTTCCCCAAACACACCTTATTGGGCCATCATTGGTTCTAAACAAGGTTATTGGTTATATACACACCTTATTGGGACTCATTGGTCTCAACTGACCATCATTGTGCCTAAACACAACTTATTGGGTCATCATTGGTCCTTTACATGCTTATTGCTTATATACACACCTTATTGGGACTCATTGGTCCCAACTGGCCCTCATTGTGTTTAAACACACCTTATTGGGCCATCATTGGTCCTAAATACAACTTATTGGTTACATAGACACCTTATTGGGACTCATTGGTCCCAACTGACCCTCATTTTCCCCAAACACACCTTATTGGGCCATCATTGGTCCTAAACATGGTTATTGGTTATATACAAACCTTATTGGGACTCATTGGTCCCAACTGGCCCTCATTCTGCCTAAACACACCTAATTGGGCTATCATTGGTCCTAAACACAACTTATTGGTTACATACACACCTTATTGGGACTCATTGGCCCCAACTGACCCTCATTGCCCCTAAACACACCTTATTGGGCTAACATTGATCCTAAACACAACTTATTGGTTACATACACATCTTATTGGGATTCATTGGTCCCAACTAACCCTCATTTTCCCCAAACACACCTTATTGGGCCATCATTGGTCCTAAACATGGTTATTGGTTATATACACACCTTATTGGGACTCATTGGTCCCAACTGACCATCATTGCCCCTACACACAACTTATTGGGTCATCATTGGTCCTAAACATGCTTAATGGTTATATACACACCTTATTGGGACTCATTGTTCCAACTGGCCCTCATTGCCTTTAAACACACCTTATTAGGCCATCATTGGTCCTAAATATAACTTATTGGTTACATACACACCTTATTGGGACTCATTGGTCCTAACTAACCCTCATTTCCCCTAAACACACCTTATTGGGCTATCAATGGTCCTAACAATGCTTATTGGTTATAGACACACCTTATTGGGACTCATTGGTCCCAACTAACCATCATTTCCCTTAAACACAACTTATTCGGCCATCATTGGTCCTAAACACAACTTATTGGTTACATACACAACTTACTGGGACTCATTGGTCCCAACTGGTCCTCATTTCCCTTAAACACGCCTTATAGGGCCATCATTGGTCCTAAACACAACTTATTAGTTACATACACACCTTATTGGGACTCATTGGTCCTAACTAACCCTCATTTCCCCTAAACACACCTTATTGGGCCATCATTGGTCCTAAACATGCTAATTGGTTATATACACACCTTATTGGGACTCATTGGTCCCAACTAACTCTCATTGCCCCTAAACACACCTTATTGGGCTATCATTGATCCTAAACACAACTTATTGGTTACATACATACCTTATTGGGATTCATTGGTCCCAACTGACCCTCATTTTCCCCAAACACACCTTATTGGGCCATCATTGGTTCTAAACAAGGTTATTGGTTATATACACACCTTATTGGGACTCATTGGTCCCAACTGACCATCATTGCCCCTAAACAAAACTTATTGGGCTATCAATGGTCCTAAACATGCTTATTGGTTATATACACACCTTATTGGGACTCATTGGTCCCAACTGACCCTCATTTCCCTTAAACACACCTTATTCGGCCATCATTGGTCCTAAACACAACTTATTGGTTACATACACAACTTACTGGGACTCATTGGTCCCAACTGGTCCTCATTTCCCTTAAACACACCTTATTCGGCCATCATTGGTCCTAAACACAACTTATTGGTTACATACACACCTTATTGGGACTTATTGGCCCCAACTGACCCTCATTTCCCCCAAACACACCTTATTAGGACATCATTGGTCCTAAACATGCTTGTTAGTTATATACACACCTTATTGAGACTCATTGGTCCCAACTAACCCTCATTGCCCCTAAACACACCTTATTAGGCTAACATTGATCAAAACACAACTTATTGGTTACATACACACCTTATTGGGATTCATTGGTCCCAACTGACCCTCATTTTCCCCAAACACACCTTATTGGGCCATCATTGGTTCTAAACAAGGTTATTGGTTATATACACACCTTATTGGGACTCATTGGTCTTAACTGACCATCATTGTGCCTAAACACAACTTATTGGGTCATCCTTGGTCCTAAACATGCTTATTGGTTATATACACACCTTATTGGGACTCATTGGTCCCAACTGACCCTCATTGTGTATAAACACACCTTATTGGGCCATCATTGGTCCTAAATACAACTTATTGGTTACATAGACACCTTATTGGGACTCATTGGTCCCAACTGACCCTCATTTTCCCCAAACACACCTTATTGGGCCATCATTGGTCCTAAACATGGTTATTGGTTATATACAAACCTTATTGGGACTCATTGGTCCCAACTGGCCCTCATTCTGCCTAAACACACCTAATTGGGCTATCATTGGTCCTAAACACAACTTATTGGTTACATACACACCTTATTGGGTCTCATTGGCCCCAACTGACCCTCATTTCCCCCAAACACACCATATTGGGCCATCATTGGTCCTAAACATGCTTGTTGGTTATATACACACCTTATTGAGAGTCATTGGTCCCAACTAACCCTCATTGCCCCTAAACACACCTTATTGGGCTAACATTGATCCTAAACACAACTTATTGGTTAAATACACACCTTATTGGGATTCATTGGTCCCAACTAACCCTCATTTTCCCCAAACACACCTTATTGGGCCATCATTGGTCCTAAACATTGTTATTGGTTATATACACACCTTATTGGGACTCATTGGTCCCAACTGACCATCATTGCCCCTACACACAACTTATTGGGTCATCATTGGTCCTAAACATGCTTATTGGTTATATACACACCTTATTGGGACTCATTGTTCCAACTGGCCCTCATTGCCTTTAAACACACCTTATTGGGCCATCATTGGTCCTAAATATAACTTATCGGTTACATACACACCTTATTGGGACTCATTGGTCCTAACTAACCCTCATTTCCCCTAAACACACCTTATTGGGCTATCAATGGTCCTAACAATGCTTATTGGTTATATACACACCTTATTGGGACTCATTGGTCCCAACTAACCCTCATTGCCCCTACACACAACTTATTGGGTCATCATTGGTCCTAAACATGCTTAATGGTTATATACACACCTTATTGGGACTCATTGTTCCAACTGGCCCTCATTGCCTTTAAACACACCTTATTAGGCCATCATTGGTCCTAAATATAACTTATTGGTTACATACACACCTTATTGAGACTCATTGGTCCCAACTAACCCTCATTGCCCCTAAACACACCTTATTGGGCTAACATTGATCCTAAACACAACTTATTGGTTACATACACACCTTATTGGGATTCATTGGTCCCAACTAACCCTCATTTTCCCCAAACACACCTTATTGGGCCATCATTGGTCCTAAACATGGTTATTGGTTATATACACACCTTATTGGGACTCATTGGTCCCAACTGACCATCATTGCCCCTACACACAACTTATTGGGTCATCATTGGTCCTAAACATGCTTATTGGTTATATACACACCTTATTGGGACTCATTGTTCCAAATGGCCCTCATTGCCTTTAAACACACCTTATTAGGCCATCATTGGTCCTAAATATAACTTATTGGTTACATACACACCTTATTGGGACTCATTGGCCCCAACTGACCCTCATTTCCCCCAAACACACCTTATTGGGCCATCATTGGTCCTAAACATGGTTATTGGTTATATACACACCTTATTGGGACTCATTGCTCCGAACTGGCCCTCATTCTGCCTAAACACACCTAATTGGGCTATCATTGGTCCTAGACACAACTTATTGGTTACATACACACCTTATTGGGACTCATTGGCCCCAACTGACCCTCATTTCCCCCAAACACACCTTATTGGGCCATCATTGGTCCTAAACATGCTTGTTGGTTATATACACACCTTATTGAGACTCATTGGTCCCAACTAACCCTCATTGCCCCTAAACACACCTTATTGGGCTAACATTGTTCCTAAACACAACTTATTGGTTACAAACACACCTTATTGGGATTTATTGGTCCCAACTGACCCTCATTTTCCCCAAACACACCTTATTGGGCCATCATTGGTTCTAAACAAGGTTATTGGTTATATACACACCTTATTGGGACTCATTGGTCTCAACTGACCATCATTGTGCCTAAACACAACTTATTGGGTCATCATTGGTCCTTTACATGCTTATTGCTTATATACACACCTTATTGGGACTCATTGGTCCCAACTGGCCCTCATTGTGTTTAAACACACCTTATTGGGCCATCATTGGTCCTAAATACAACTTATTGGTTACATAGACACCTTATTGGGACTCATTGGTCCCAACTGACCCTCATTTTCCCCAAACACACCTTATTGGGCCATCATTGGTCCTAAACATGGTTATTGGTTATATACAAACCTTATTGGGACTCATTGGTCCCAACTGGCCCTCATTCTGCCTAAACACACCTAATTGGGCTATCATTGGTCCTAAACACAACTTATTGGTTACATACACACCTTATTGGGACTCATTGGCCCCAACTGACCCTCATTGCCCCTAAACACACCTTATTGGGCTAACATTGATCCTAAACACAACTTATTGGTTACATACACATCTTATTGGGATTCATTGGTCCCAACTAACCCTCATTTTCCCCAAACACACCTTATTGGGCCATCATTGGTCCTAAACATGGTTATTGGTTATATACACACCTTATTGGGACTCATTGGTCCCAACTGACCATCATTGCCCCTACACACAACTTATTGGGTCATCATTGGTCCTAAACATGCTTAATGGTTATATACACACCTTATTGGGACTCATTGTTCCAACTGGCCCTCATTGCCTTTAAACACACCTTATTAGGCCATCATTGGTCCTAAATATAACTTATTGGTTACATACACACCTTATTGGGACTCATTGGTCCTAACTAACCCTCATTTCCCCTAAACACACCTTATTGGGCTATCAATGGTCCTAACAATGCTTATTGGTTATAGACACACCTTATTGGGACTCATTGGTCCCAACTAACCATCATTTCCCTTAAACACAACTTATTCGGCCATCATTGGTCCTAAACACAACTTATTGGTTACATACACAACTTACTGGGACTCATTGGTCCCAACTGGTCCTCATTTCCCTTAAACACGCCTTATAGGGCCATCATTGGTCCTAAACACAACTTATTAGTTACATACACACCTTATTGGGACTCATTGGTCCTAACTAACCCTCATTTCCCCTAAACACACCTTATTGGGCCATCATTGGTCCTAAACATGCTAATTGGTTATATACACACCTTATTGGGACTCATTGGTCCCAACTAACTCTCATTGCCCCTAAACACACCTTATTGGGCTATCATTGATCCTAAACACAACTTATTGGTTACATACATACCTTATTGGGATTCATTGGTCCCAACTGACCCTCATTTTCCCCAAACACACCTTATTGGGCCATCATTGGTTCTAAACAAGGTTATTGGTTATATACACACCTTATTGGGACTCATTGGTCCCAACTGACCATCATTGCCCCTAAACAAAACTTATTGGGCTATCAATGGTCCTAAACATGCTTATTGGTTATATACACACCTTATTGGGACTCATTGGTCCCAACTGACCCTCATTTCCCTTAAACACACCTTATTCGGACATCATTGGTCCTAAACACAACTTATTGGTTACATACACAACTTACTGGGACTCATTGGTCCCAACTGGTCCTCATTTCCCTTAAACACACCTTATTCGGCCATCATTGGTCCTAAACACAACTTATTGGTTACATACACACCTTATTGGGACTTATTGGCCCCAACTGACCCTCATTTCCCCCAAACACACCTTATTAGGACATCATTGGTCCTAAACATGCTTGTTAGTTATATACACACCTTATTGAGACTCATTGGTCCCAACTAACCCTCATTGCCCCTAAACACACCTTATTGGGCTAACATTGATCAAAACACAACTTATTGGTTACATACACACCTTATTGGGATTCATTGGTCCCAACTGACCCTCATTTTCCCCAAACACACCTTATTGGGCCATCATTGGTTCTAAACAAGGTTATTGGTTATATACACACCTTATTGGGACTCATTGGTCTCAACTGACCATCATTGTGCCTAAACACAACTTATTGGGTCATCCTTGGTCCTAAACATGCTTATTGGTTATATACACACCTTATTGGGACTCATTGGTCCCAACTGACCCTCATTGTGTATAAACACACCTTATTGGGCCATCATTGGTCCTAAATACAACTTATTGGTTACATAGACACCTTATTGGGACTCATTGGTCCCAACTGACCCTCATTTTCCCCAAACACACCTTATTGGGCCATCATTGGTCCTAAACATGGTTATTGGTTATATACAAACCTTATTGGGACTCATTGGTCCCAACTGGCCCTCATTCTGCCTAAACACACCTAATTGGGCTATCATTGGTCCTAAACACAACTTATTGGTTACATACACACCTTATTGGGTCTCATTGGCCCCAACTGACCCTCATTTCCCCCAAACACACCATATTGGGCCATCATTGGTCCTAAACATGCTTGTTGGTTATATACACACCTTATTGAGAGTCATTGGTCCCAACTAACCCTCATTGCCCCTAAACACACCTTATTGGGCTAACATTGATCCTAAACACAACTTATTGGTTAAATACACACCTTATTGGGATTCATTGGTCCCAACTAACCCTCATTTTCCCCAAACACACCTTATTGGGCCATCATTGGTCCTAAACATCGTTATTGGTTATATACACACCTTATTGGGACTCATTGGTCCCAACTGACCATCATTGCCCCTACACACAACTTATTGGGTCATCATTGGTCCTAAACATGCTTATTGGTTATATACACACCTTATTGGGACTCATTGTTCCAACTGGCCCTTATTGCCTTTAAACACACCTTATTGGGCCATCATTGGTCCTAAATATAACTTATCGGTTACATACACACCTTATTGGGACTCATTGGTCCTAACTAACCCTCATTTCCCCTAAACACACCTTATTGGGCTATCAATGGTCCTAACAATGCTTATTGGTTATATACACACCTTATTGGGACTCATTGGTCCCAACTAACCCTCATTTCCCTTAAACACAACTTATTCGGCCATCATTGGTCCTAAACACAACTTATTGGTTACATACACAACTTACTGGGACTCATTGGTCCCAACTGGTCCTCATTTCCCTTAAACACGCCTTATAGGGCCATCATTGGTTCTAAACACAACTTATTAGTTACATACACACCTTATTGGGACTCATTGGTCCTAACTAACCCTACTTTCCCCTAAACGCACCTTATTGGGCCATCATTGGTCCTAAACTTGCTAATTGGTTATATACACACCTTATTGGGACTCATTGGTCCCAACTAACCCTCATTGCCCCTAAACACACCTTATTGGGCTATCATTGATCCTAAACACAACTTATTGGTTACATACACACCTTATTGGGATTCATTGGTCCCAACCGACCCTCATTTTCCCCAAACACACCTTATTGGGCCATCATTGGTTTTAAACAAGGTTATTGGTTATTATACACACCTTATTGGGACTCATTGGTCCCAACTGACCATCATTGCCCCTAAACAAAACTTATTGGGCTATCAATGGTCCTAAACATGCTTATTGGTTATATACACACCTTATTGGGACTCATTGGTCCCAACTGACCCTCATTTCCATTAAACACACCTTATTCGGCCATCATTGGTCCTAAACACAACTTATTGGTTACATACACAACTTACTGGGACTCATTGGTCCTAACTGGTCCTCATTTCCCTTAAACACACCTTATTCGGCCATCATTGGTCCTAAACACAACTTATTGGTTACATACACACCTTATTGGGACTCATTGGCCCCAACTGACCCTCATTTACCCCAAACACGCCTTATTGGGCCATCATTGGTCCTAAACATGCTTGTTGGTTATATACACACCTTATTGAGACTCATTGGTCCCAACTAACCCTCATTGCCCCTAAACACACCTTATTGGGCTAACATTGATCCTAAACAAAACTTATTGGTTACATACACACCTTGTTGGGATTCATTGGTCCCAACTGACCCTCATTTTCCCCAAACACACCTTATTGGGCCATCATTGGTCCTAAAAATGGTTATTGGTTATATACACACCTTGTTGGGACTCATTGGTCCCAACTGACCATCATTGCCCCTAAACACAACTTATTGGGTCATCATTGGTCCTAAACAAGCTTATTGGTTATATACACACCTTATTGGGACTCATTGGTCCCAACTGGCCCTCATTGCCTTTAAACACACCTTATTGGGCCATCATTGGTCCTAAATACAACTTATTGGTTACATACACACCTTATTGTGACTCATTGTTTCTAACTAACCCTCATTTCCCCTAAACACACCTTGTTGGGCTATCAATGGTCCTAACAATGCTTATTGGTTATATACAAACCTTATTGGGACTCATTGGTCCCAACTGACCCTCATTTCCCTTAAACACACCTTATTCGGCCATCATTGGTTCTAAACACAACTTATTGGTTGCATACACAACTTATTGGGATTCATTGGTCCCAACTGACCCTCATTTTCCCCAAACACACCTTATTGGGCCATCATTGGTTCTAAACAAGGTTATTGGTTATATACACACCTTATTGGGACTCATTGGTCCCAACTGGCCCTCATTCTGCCTAAACACACCTAATTGGGCTATCATTGGTCCTAAACACAACTTATTGGTTACATACACACCTTATTGGGACTCATTGGCCCGAACTGACCCTCATTTCCCCCCAAACACACCATATTGGGCCATCATTGGTCCTAAACATGCTTGTTGGTTATATACACACCTTATTGAGACTCATTGGTCCCAACTAACCCTCATTGCCCCTAAACACACCTTATTGGGCTAACATTGATCCTAAACACAACTTATTGGTTACATACACACCTTATTAGGATTCATTGGTCCCAACTAACCCTCATTTTCCCCAAACACACCTTATTGGGCCATCATTGGTCCTAAACATCGTTATTGGTTATATACACACCTTATTGGGACTCATTGGTCCCAACTGACCATCATTGCCCCTACACACAACTTATTGGGTCATCATTGGTCCTAAACATGCTTATTGGTTATATACACACCTTATTGGGACTCATTGTTCCAACTGGCCCTCATTGCCTTTAAACACACCTTATTGGGCCATCATTGGTCCTAAATATAACTTATTGGTTACATACACACCTTATTGGGACTCATTGGTCCTAACTAACCCTCATTTCCCCTAAACACACCTTATTGGGCTATCAATGGTCCTAACAATGCTTATTGGTTATATACACACCTTATTGGGACTCATTGGTCCCAACTAACCCTCATTTCCCTTAAACACAACTTATTCGGCCATCATTGGTCCTAAACACAACTTATTGGTTACATACACAACTTACTGGGACTCATTGGTCCCAACTGGTCCTCATTTCCCTTAAACACGCCTTATAGGGCCATAATTGGTTCTAAACACAACTTATTAGTTACATACACACCTTATTGGGACTCATTGGTCCTAACTAACCCTACTTTCCCCTAAACACACCTTATTGGGCCATCATTGGTCCTAAACATGCTAATTGGTTATATACACACCTTATTGGGACTCATTGGTCCCAACTAACCCTCATTGCCCCTAAACACACCTTATTGGGTTATCATTGATCCTAAACACAACTTATTGGTTACATACACACCTTATTGGGATTCATTGGTCCCAACTGACCCTCATTTTCCCCAAACACACCTTATTGGGCCATCATTGGTTTTAAACAAGGTTATTGGTTATTATACACACCTTATTGGGACTCATTGGTCCCAACTGACCATCATTGCCCCTAAACAAAACTTATTGGGCTATCAATGGTCCTAAACATGCTTATTGGTTATATACACACCTTATTGGGACTCATTGGTCCCAACTGACCCTCATTTCCATTAAACACACCTTATTCGGCCATCATTGGTCCTAAACACAACTTATTGGTTACATACACAACTTACTGGGACTCATTGGTCCTAACTGGTCCTCATTTCCCTTAAACACACCTTATTCGGCCATCATTGTTCCTAAACACAACTTATTGGGCCATCATTGGTCCTAAACATGCTTATTGGTTATATACACACCTTATTAAGACTCATTGGTCCCAACTGGCCCTCATTGCCTTTAAACACACCTTATTGGGCCATCATTAGTCCTAAATACAACTTATTGGTTACATACACACCTTATTGTGACTCATTGGTCCTAACTAACCCTCATTTCCCCTAAACACACCTTATTGGGCTATCAATGGTCCTAACAATGCTTATTGGTTATATACACACCTTATTGGGACTCATTGGTCCCAACTAACCCTCATTTCCCTTAAACACACCTTATTCGGCCATCATTGGTTCTAAACACAACTTATTGGTTGCATACACAACTTATTGGGATTTATTGGTCCCAACTGACCCTCATTTTCCCCAAACACACCTTATTGGGCCATCATTGGTTCTAAACAAGGTTATTGGTTATATACACACATTATTGGGACTCATTGGTCCCAACTGGCCCTCATTGCCTTTAAACACACCTTATTGGGCCATCATTGGTCCTAAATACAACTTATTGGTTACATACACACCTTATTGAGACTCATTGGTCCCAACTAACCCTCATTGCCCCTAAACACACCTTATTGGGCTAACATTGATCCTAAACACAACTTATTGGTTACATACACACCTTATTAGGATTCATTGGTCCCAACTAACCCTCATTTTCCCCAAACACACCTTATTGGGCCATCATTGGTCCTAAACATCGTTATTGGTTATATACACACCTTATTGGGACTCATTGGTCCCAACTGACCATCATTGCCCCTACACACAACTTATTGGGTCATCATTGGTCCTAAACATGCTTATTGGTTATATACACACCTTATTGGGACTCATTGTTCCAACTGGCCCTCATTGCCTTTAAACACACCTTATTGGGCCATCATTGGTCCTAAATATAACTTATTGGTTACATACACACCTTATTGGGACTCATTGGTCCTAACTAACCCTCATTTC
>JBCNJP010000025.1:28419185-28444063 GCA_039602395.1 Deinandra increscens subsp. villosa
TTAGGGGCAATGATCACTACTACAAAAATGGCCTTTCTTGACGCTTTTTGCGCGTCAAGAAAGGGCCCAGATGACGCGCAAAAAAGCGTCAAAGAAGGTAGGGTCAAGAATCCTCTTGACGCGCAAAATGCGCGTCATCTGCTTCTTGACGCGCGAACAATGACGCGCATTTTATGACGCGCAAAGCGTGTCATAAAAAGCGTGTCAAGGAAGCCTCCGTCATAAATATGCTTATGACACGCATAAATGCGCGTCATGAATTTTTAAAAAAATTAAAAAAAAATAAAAAAATTTATGTAGATTCTCTAATTTCCATATTAATGACAATTGACCTCATAATCAAAATAAAATACACTTATAGCAAATAATACATTTTATATAGAAAGCAAACATTACAAAGTTAGCATTAGTTTACATTGCACTCATACATGTAACCTTAGTTTCTTCCATCTCAATACTTGCATCCACCAGCTTTCTTAGCAAGTGTATTAGCTGCACCCAATGCTTGCTCGATTTCATCAGACTGTTTAGATGCATCAATACTCATATCTTCATTAATTTCCTCACTTTCAACATCTCCACTGCAAGCATCAAATACAAGTAAACCCACATGTCAAATATTCCTTAAAAACTATCAATTAGCATTAAACTACAACCAAACTGTGAACCCCAGACCGAACTGCAAAAGTTTGAGAATAAAATCATAAAAGGTAAACAATCATGGAGATACTAACAGCAAAAAGAAAAAAAAAACCTCAATCAGTAACTTCCATAATACAATGCCCACTTGCAACAAATAATAGTCAGTACCTTACCGATTCTGATTTACAATAGCAGTCAACTTCAAAGATACTAATCCCAGCATTAAATTTACATAATAAAAATAATTACCGATTCTGATTTCGACACACAAAAATAACCAGTTTTGAACCAAACAGATACAAACACAGCAGATGGGTTGGTTACTTCCTTCTAAGTAACAGTTATAATCAATGAAATTAAGGGCACAAAGAGTGCATGGAAATGGCTGAATTAGGGCAGTTTTTAGTAATATATATCAGTTTGTGAATATGTGAAAATTAATAGTTGAATCACACAGATTCAATATTTTGTGAATATGTGAAAATTATATTGAGATTCAAAATGAAGAATGTAAATATGATCCAATCTGGTTATTAGAAGAATTTGATGGCTAATTAAGAACGAATTAAAAATATATGTGCTAGATGAAGAAGAATCAGCATAACTAAGAATAAAATGATCAGTTATGGCATATTAAATATTTATTAAACATAAAGGTCTAGCAGTGTGCTCACCGTAGTTTGTGACCCGTAACCACAAGGCACATACAACCCATGATATTATGAAAGTGGCTTACAAGCCTGAAATGAAATTCGGAAAAAATCATAATGTAAAAATAATAGATATGGCAACCCATTTATTTGTAAACAATTAGATGGGTTACTTTCAAGTTTTATCGTCAAACAAAACTGTAACCCATATATAGTATAATTAAACATGTCAAACGGTCTGAACATCACTCAATCAAAGTGTGTTTTCTATACATAAAGTATCCTAAAATGTTCTTTTTTTTTCAAAAAATAAAGAATCTAATTGAACTAATAATTTGTTTTGTAACCAGATCAAAAGCATGAGAAATGGATTTGAATTACTAAAATGTGTAGACTTTATAGGATCCTCCATAACACATTAAAGCCTCTTACAATCTAAATTTACTAAACTAAGTAAATTTACATGTCTTGGACCCAATTTCAGCAACAAAAGCAAACTTGTTGTGAAACATATAAATAATAATAAAACAGAAATTACCTTAAAAAAAATAGCATCTATATTGCTAGAAATAGCTCTAGCTAGTAAAGTCTTACCAGGAGAGTCATGGGCATGTTTACTGGACTGTTTGACTGTGTCATGGCCTTTGACTCTCAGTTGAAAACAGATACACAGGACCAATCAACTGAAGTAAGTAACACACTGATATACATATGCAATCTGGTGAAATAATTTTAACACGAATCAATGAAACTAAGTCTAAATTCCAAACTGGGTTCCTGAACATAATACAAATCAATGAAGCTAAGCCTAGGTTTCAAACTGGTATGTACTGAAACCATCTGACTGTCGATGTTTCAAATTATTTTTTAAAAAACTCTCCCATGTGTTGATTTCCTAATAAACTATTGATAAAAGTATACGGGATTGTGCTCATAAAGTTCCCTCTCATTTTTTCAAAATGAGGATCTTCATCTACAAGAGATTCAGAGGCTGATATATAGGTGTTGAAACACATTCACTCTCGAGAGCTATAACTAAATTTAGATCTAAAATTCTAATAATTAAACATGTTATTTGTTAAGTTAATTGTCTATATTTAATTAATAAAAGGTATATAGATTTATGCTCATAAAGTTGTCTCCTATTAATTTGAGTCCTAGTAAAAGTATGTTGAGTTTAGAAACCAAAAGAGATGACAAAACTCCCAAATCAATAAATCAGACATGGCACCTATGGGTCTTTTCTATCCTACACTTTTGGTTCCAGATGTCTATCCTCCACCGCCTAGTTCATGGTGAGTGCTAGTGACTATTTTATGGTGATATTTGTATTAAAAACAACCAGAAATTGAAATTTCTTACTCTTTGAAGATTCTGGTTATATTTAACTCTAAAAAGTAATATTCGCACACATAATTTATAACTTCAGAGTAGTAATATGGCATGTGAAGTTGTATCCTCTCGGTCAGGCCCATACATTATTGCAAATATTTATACAAGCAAAGAAAATCCACTATGTATATATGGAAAATATTTAATCTCTAGCATCAATGAAAAAAAAAAGATGATATCAGACCTTGCTAGTATCTTAAAAAGAGTTGGCCCCAGGTAACCTGTCTTCATCAGGGACATAAACTTTTTGTAAGAGAATATCGCCATTTTAAACCATTCTGAGCCCAATTTTATTTTCTATCTTGGTAGCTTGTAGTCTAGGTTCATTCTTCTTCACAATGAATCTGCAACAAATAAGGATTAAGGAATCGTGTGATAGTAACTAAAAGCCCGAAACTACAAATAAACTTAAGTAGAGCTCTACCGTCTAAATTGAGCACCCTTGATTTTTGATTTTTCCAATTTTTTTTTAAGAAAACACATTAACACTCACATGACAGCAACTAAAAGCCCAAAATTAAACTAAGCTAAAGTAGAGATCTACTGTCTAAATTGAGCACCTTTGGTTTCTGATTTTTCCAATTCTTTATAAAGTAAACACATTATTTCTTACCCATTTATCTGGTATGTATTTTTGGCTTTAACAAAAATACCAAAACATTTGCAAAAGTGTTGTTTCCAATCCATCGTTTCTGGCCTTCAATGACCCAACCTCATTCTACCCAATATTTTAAAACCATCACAAAGTGCAAGAAAATAATAAAGAAGTAACGTTCTCTTCTCAATTGAACCAAATACTGACGAAAGGAATCCAAACCACAAAGAGAAAAAAAGAAAAAATAAAAGGTGATGGATATGACCATTGTTGTTGTTGTTCTAAGGCCACTCGCATCACTTCCATAGTCAGGTTGGGTCAAAGCCTATAGATAAACAAAATTAGACAAAGGGAGCAGCATATATTCTGATTGTATTTCAAAATCAGATATTAAACTTACTCACCCAACATCCTACTGGCATCAACTCTGGCTATTTCTGCTGTAGCTAAAGCATTTGCAGTGACAGACAGACCTGGACATCCATAACCATGAAAATGGAATTATTGAAGGAACAAATTCTAATTAGAAAGAAGAAAGCCACAAAATTAATATACCTTTATAGTTCCACCAGCTATATTTAGAGCACCAAGCTTTGGAACAATTTCAAACGAAAATTCAACCTTCTCCCAATACTGCATTGACATTTGACCATCAAAACTGAACTCAGATTCTAGTATATACACACGCACAAAAACTTCATATTAGTAATTTATATTGAGGAAAAATATATGGAAGTACCTTGGTCATTATTGGAGCAAAGTCTCTCTCCATAATATATGCAATAGCCGATTAAACATGTAGAACACCAAACTCTCAACAATGTCAAACAAGTTACAACAGTATTGATATCTTCTAGAGTTCTAGATTTTATTACCGCAAAAAAGTAAACGATTAGACTTCACCTCTAAGTTTAGGCTGGAAATTTAAAGAATCCATATCCACATTTCGATTCACAACTAATTAATGTAGGGAGAATGTGCAGCTAATGAATTCTATGGCTGTGATTCAGATCCAAAGTACATAAATGACTACAACACAATAAACGGACAGAAACAGGGGGTCAAATCGAGATGATGATGAGTTACCTGATGATGATGACGATGATGGAGTGAAATCGAGATGAACGTCGAGCGTCGAGCGTGAGTGGAGGTCAAATCGCCGCTGATTAGGTTTCCGATGGCAGGGGGTCAAATCACCGCTGATTGGGAGGTCGATTAGGGATCGTTGGCGTAGTGGAGGAACATCAAGGGTGGAGGGTGGAGGCCGGAGCCGTCGAGGGTGAGAGGAGGAACGTCGAGTTTGTCGAGGGTGGACGGTGTTCGGACACTTTGGAGAATTTCTTTGGGGAAAGAAAATTAGGGCAAAAGATGGAGGCGCGTACAAATTTGGGGAATTTTTTAAGAGAATTTTTTTGGGGGGAAATTTTGGGCGGGAAAAAAAATAAAAAACGACAGGGCTTCTTGACACGCATATTCTCAAGTGTCCTCCGTGTTTTTTTTTATTAAATGACACAAATTTTATGACGCGCAAAAATGCGCGTCATTGTTCGCGCGTCAAGGAAGGCCTATTTTCTAGTAGTGGATGGTCAGTTGGGACCAATGAATCCCAATAAGGTGTGTATATAACCAATAACCTTGTTTAGGACCAATGATGGCCCAATAAGGTGTGTTTGGGGAAAATGAGGGTCAGTTGGGACCAATGAATCCCAATAAGGTGTGTATGTAACCAATAAGTTGTGTTTAGGATCAGTGATATCCCAATAAGGTGTGTTTAGGGGCAATGAGGGTCAGTTGGGACCAATGAGTCCCAATAAGGTGTGTATATAAACAATAAGCATGTTTAGGACCATTGATAGCCCAATAAGTTGTGTTTAGGGGCAATAAGGGTCAGTTGGGACCAATGAGTCCCAATAAGGTGTGTATATAACCAATAAGCATGTTTAGGACCAATGATGGCCCAATAAGGTGTGTTAGGGGGAAATGAGGGTCAGTTGGGGCCAATGAGTCCCAATAAGGTGTGTGGGTAACCAATAAGTTATGTTTAGGACCAATGATAGCCCAATAAGGTGTGTTTAGGCGGAATGAGGGCCAGTTGGGACCAATGAGTCCCAATAAGGTGTGTATATAACCAATTAGCATGTTTAGGACCAATGATGGCCCAATAAGGTGTGTTTAGGGGAAATGAGGGTTAGTTAGGACCAATGAGCCCCAATAAGGTGTGTATGTAACTAATAAGTTGTGTTTAGGACCAATGATGGCCCAATAAGGCGTGTTTAAGAGAAATGAGGGCCAGTTGGGACCAATGAGTCCCAGTAACGTGTGTATATAACCAATAAGCATTGTTAGGACCATTGATAGCCCAATAAGGTGTGTTTAGGGGAAATGAGGGTTAGTTAGGACCAATGAGTCCGAATAAGGTGTGTATGTATCTAATAAGTTGTGTTTAGGACCAATGATGGCCCAATAAGGCGTGTTTAAGGGAAATGAGGGCCAGTTGGGACCAATGAGTCCCAGTAAGTTGTGTATGCAACCAATAAGTTGTGTTTAGAACCAATGATGGCCGAATAAGGTGTGTTTAAGGGAAATGAGGGTTAGTTGGGACCAATGAGTCCCAATAAGGTGTGTATATAACCAATAAGCATTGTTAGGACCATTGATAGCCCAATAAGGTGTGTTTAGGGGAAATGATGGTTAGTTAGGACCAATGAGTCCCAATAAGGTGTGTATGTAACCAATAAGTTATATTTAGGACCAATGATGGCCCAATAAGGTGTGTTTAAAGACAATGAGGGCCAGTTGGGACCAATGAGTCCCAATAAGGTGTGTATATAACCAATAAGCATGTTTAGGACCAATGATGACCCAATAAGTTGTGTTTAGGGGCAATGATGGTCCGTTGGGACCAATGAGTCCTAATAAGGTGTGTTTGGGGAAAATGAGGGTCAGTTGGGACCAATGAATCCAAATAAGGTGTGTATGTAACCAATAAGTTGTGTTTAGGATCAATGTTAGCCCAATAAGGTGTGTTTAGGGGCAATGAGGGTTAGTTGGGACCAATGAGTCTCAATAAGGTGTGTATATAACCAACAAGCATGTTTAGGACCAATGATGGCCCAATAAGGTGTGTTTGGGGTAAATGAGGGTCAGTTGGGGCCAATGAGTCCCAATAAGGTGTCTATGTAACCAATAAGTTGTGTTTAGGACCAATGATGGCCCAATAAGGCGTGTTTAAGGGAAATGAGGACCAGTTGGGACCAATGAGTCCCAGTAAGTTGTGTATGTAACCAATAAGTTGTATTTAGGACCAATGATGGCCCAATAAGGTGTGTTTAAACACAATGAGGGCCAGTTGGGACCAACGAGTCCCAATAAGGTGTGTATATAACCAATAAGCATGTTTAGGACCAATGATGACCCAATAAGTTGTGTTTAGGGGCCATCATGGTCAGTTAGGACAAATGAGTCCCAATAAGGTGTGTATATAACCAATAACCTTGTTTAGAACCAATGATGGCCCAATAACGTGTGTTTGGGGAAAATGAGGGTCAGTTGGGACCAAAGAATCCCAATAAGGTGTGTATGTAACCAATAAGTTGTGTTTAGGATCAATGATAGCCCAATAAGGTGTGTTTAGGGGAAATGAGGGTTAGTTGGGACCAATGAGTCCCAATAAGGTGTGTATATAACCAATTAGCATGTTTAGGACCAATGATGGCCCAATAAGGTGTGTTTAGGGGAAATGAGGGTTAGTTAGGACCAATGAGTCCCAATAAGGTGTGTATGTAACTAATAAGTTTTGTTTAGGACCAATGATGGCCCAATATGGCGTGTTTAAGGGAAATGAGGACCAGTTGGGACCAATGAGTCCCAGTAAGTTGTGTATGTAACCAATAAGTTGTGTTCAGGACCAATGATGGCCGAATAAGGTGTGTTTAAGGGAAATGAGGGTCAGTTGGGACCAATGAGTCCCAATAAGGTGTGTATATAACCAATAAGCATGTTTAGGACCATTGATAGCCCAATAAGTTGTGTTTAGGGGCAATGAGGGTCAGTTGGGACCAATGAGTCCCAATAAGGTGTGTATATAACCAATAAGCATGTTTAGGACCAATGATGGCCCAATAAGGTGTGTTAGGGGGAAATGAGGGTCAGTTGGGGCCAATGAGTCCCAATAAGGTGTGTAGGTAACCAATAAGTTATGTTTATGACCAATGATAGCCCAATAAGGTGTGTTTAGGCGGAATGAGGGCCAGTTGGGACCAGTGAGTCCCAATAAGGTGTGTATATAACCAATTAGCATGTTTAGGACCAATGATGGCCCAATAAGGTGTGTTTAGGGGAAATGAGGGTTAGTTAGGACCAATGAGTCCCAATAAGGTGTGTATGTAACTAATAAGTTGTGTTTAGGACCAATGATGGCCCAATAAGGCGTGTTTAAGGGAAATGAGGGCCAGTTGGGACCAATGAGTCCCAGTAAGTTGTGTTTAGAACCAATGATGGCCGAATAAGGTGTGTTTAAGGGAAATGAGGGTCAGTTGGGACGAATGAGTCCCAATAAGGTGTGTATATAACCAATAAGCATTGTTAGGACCATTGATAGCCCAATAAGGTGTGTTTAGGGGAAATGAGGGTTAGTTAGGACCAATGAGTCCCAATAAGGTGTGTATGTAACCAATAAGTTGTACTTAGGACCAATGATGGCCCAATAAGGTTTGTTTAAAGGCAATGAGGGCCAGTTGGGACGAATGAGTCCCAATAAGGTGTGTATATAACCAATAAGCATGTTTAGGACCAATGATGACCCAATAAGTTGTGTTTAGGGGCAATGATGGTCAGTTGAGACCAATGAGTCCCAATAAGGTGTGTATATAACCAATAACCATGTTTAGGACCAATGATG
Organism: Deinandra increscens subsp. villosa; assembly: GCA_039602395.1. Lineage (NCBI taxonomy): Eukaryota > Viridiplantae > Streptophyta > Magnoliopsida > Asterales > Asteraceae > Deinandra > Deinandra increscens. The sequence continues at coordinate 28,427,365 of JBCNJP010000025.1, forward strand.
GCCCAATAAGGTGTGTTTGGGGAAAATGAGGGTCAGTTGGGACCAATGAATCCCAATAAGGTGGGTATGTAACCAATAAGTTGTGTTTAGGATCAATGTTAGCCCAATAAGGTGTGTTTAGGGGCAATGATGGTTAGTTGGGACCAATGAGTCTCAATAAGGTGTGTATATAACCCACAAGCATGTTTAGGACCAATGATGGCCCAATAAGGGGTGTTTGGGGAAAATGAGGGTCAGTTGGGGCCAATGAGTCCCAATAAGGTGTGTATGTAACCAATAAGTTGTGTTTAGGACCAATGATAGCCCAATTAGGTGTGTTTAGGCGGAATGAGGGCCAGTTGGGACCAATGAGTCCCAATAAGGTGTGTATATAACCAATAACCATGTTTAGGACCAATGATGGCCCAATAAGGTGTGTTTGGGGAAAATGAGGGTCAGTTGGGACCAATGAGTCCCAATAAGGTGTCTATGTAACCAATAAGTTGTATTTAGGACCAATGATGGCCCAATAAGGTGTGTTTAAACACAATGAGGGCCAGTTAGGACCAATGAGTCCCAATAAGGTGTGTATATAACCAATAAGCATGTTTAGGACCAATGATGACCCAATAAGTTGTGTTTAGGGGCAATGATGGTCAGTTGGGACAAATGAGTCCCAATAAGGTGTGTATATAACCAATAACCTTGTTTAGAACCAATGATGGCCCAATAAGGTGTGTTTGGGGAAAATGAGGGTCAGTTGGGACCAATGAATCCCAAGAAGGTTTGTATGTAACCAATAAGTTGTGTTTAGGATCAATGATAGCCCAATAAGGTGTGTTTAGGGGCAATGAGGGTTAGTTGGGACCAATGAGTCCCAATAAGGTGTGTATATAACCAATAAGCATGTTTAGGACCATTTATAGCTCAATAAGTTGTGTTTAGGGGCAATGAGGGTCAGTTGGGACCAATGAGTCCCAATAAGGTGTGTATATAACCAATATGCATGTTTAGGACCAATGATGGCCCAATAAGATGTGTTAGGGGGAAATGAGGGTCAGTTAGGACCAATGAGTCCCAATAAGGTGTGTATATAACCAATAAGCATATTTAGGACCATTGATAGCCCAATAAGTTGTGTTCAGGCGGAATGAGGGCCAGTTGGGACCAATGAGTCCCAATAAGGTGTGTATATAACCAATAACCATGTTTAGGACCAATGATGGCACAATAAGGTGTGTTTGGGGAAAATGAGGGTCAGTTGGGACCAATGAGTCCCAATAAGGTGTCTATGTAACCAATAAGTTGTATTTAGGACCAATGATGGCCCAATAAGGTATGTTTAAACACAATGAGGGCCAGTTGGGACCAATGAGTCCCAATAAGGTGTGTATATAACCAATAAGCATGTTTAGGACCAATGATGACCCAATAAGTTGTGTTTAGGGGTAATGATGGTCAGTTGGGACCAATCAGTCCCAATAAAGTGTGTATATAACCAATAACCTTGTTTAGGACCAATGATGGCCCAATAAGGTGTGTTTGGGGAAAATGAGGGTCAGTTGGGACCAATGAATCCCAATAAGGTGTGTATGTAACCAATAAGTTGTGTTTAGGATCAATGATAGCCCAATAAGGTGTGTTTAGGGGCAAGGAGTGTTAGTTGGGACCAATGAGTCCCAATAAGGTGTGTATATAACCAATTAGCATGTTTAGGACCAATGATGGCCCAATAAGGTGTGTTTAGGGGAAATGATGGTTAGTTAGGACCAATGAGTCCCAATAAGGTGTGTATGTAACTAATAAGTTGTGTTAGGACCAATGATGGCCCAATAAGGCGTGTTTAAGGGAAATGAGGACCAGTTGGGACCAATGAGTCCCAGTAAGTTGTGTATGCAACCAATAAGTTGTGTTTAGAACCAATGATGGCCGAATAAGGTGTGTTTAAGGGAAATGAGGGTCAGTTGGGACCAATGAGTCCCAATAAGGTGTGTATATAACCAATAAGCATTGTTAGGACCATTGATAGCCCAATAAGGTTTGTTTAGGGGAAATGAGGGTTAGTTAGGACCAATGAGTCCCAATAAGGTGTGTATGTAACCAATAAGTTGTGTTTAGGATCAATGATAGCCCAATAAGGTGTGTTTAGGGGCAATGAGGGTTAGTTGGGACCAATGAGTCCCAATAAGGTGTGTATATAACCAATAAGCATGTTTAGGACCATTTTATAGCTCAATAAGTTGTGTTTAGGGGCAATGAGGGTCAGTTGGGACCAATGAGTCCCAATAAGGTGTGTATATAACCAATATGCATGTTTAGGACCAATGATGGCCCAATAAGATGTGTTAGTGGGAAATGAGGGTCAGTTAGGACCAATGAGTCCCAATAAGGTGTGTATATAACCAATAAGCATGTTTAGGACCATTGATAGCCCAATAAGTTGTGTTCAGGCGGAATGAGGGCCAGTTGGGACCAATGAGTCCCAATAAGGTGTGTATATAACCAATAACCATGTTTAGGACCAATGATGGCACAATAAGGTGTGTTTGGGGAAAATGAGGGTCAGTTGGGACCAATGAGTCCCAATAAGGTGTCTATGTAACCAATAAGTTGTATTTAGGACCAATGATGGCCCAATAAGGTATGTTTAAACACAATGAGGGCCAGTTGGGACCAATGAGTCCCAATAAGGTGTGTATATAACCAATAAGCATGTTTAGGACCAATGATGACCCAATAAGTTGTGTTTAGGGGTAATGATGGTCAGTTGGGACCAATCAGTCCCAATAAAGTGTGTATATAACCAATAAACTTGTTTAGGACCAATGATGGCCTAATAAGGTGTGTTTGGGGAAAATGAGGGTCAGTTGGGACCAATGAATCCCAATAAGGTGTGTATGTAACGAATAAGTTGTGTTTAGGATCAATGATAGCCCAATAAGGTGTGTTTAGGGGCAAGGAGTGTTAGTTGGGACCAATGAGTCCCAATAAGGTGTGTATATAACCAATTAGCATGTTTAGGACCAATGATGGCCCAATAAGGTGTGTTTAGGGGAAATGAGGGTTAGATAGGACCAATGAGTCCCAATAAGGTGTGTATGTAACTAATAAGTTGTGTTAGGACCAATGATGGCCCAATAAGGCGTGTTTAAGGGAAATGAGGACCAGTTGGGACCAATGAGTCCCAGTAAGTTGTGTATGCAACCAATAAGTTGTGTTTAGAACCAATGATGGCCGAATAAGGTGTGTTTAAGGGAAATGAGGGTCAGTTGGGACCAATGAGTCCCAATAAGGTGTGTATATAACCAATAAGCATTGTTAGGACCATTGATAGCCCAATAAGGTTTGTTTAGGGGAAATGAGGGTTAGTTAGGACCAATGAGTCCCAATAAGGTGTGTATGTAACTAATAAGTTGTATTTGGGACCAATGATGGCCCAATAATGTGTGTTTAAAGGCAATGAGGGCCAGTTGGGACCAATGAGTCCCAATAAGGTGTGTATATAACCAATAAGCATGTTTAGGACCAATGATGACCCAATAAGTTGTGTTTAGGGGCAATGATGGTCAGTTGGGACCAATGAGTCCCAATAAGGTGTGTATATAACCAATAACCATGTTTAGGACCAATGATGGCCCAATAAGGTGTGTTTGGGGAAAATGAGGGTCAGTTGGGACCAATGAATCCCAATAAGGTGTGTATATAACCAATAAATTGTGTTTAGGATCAATGTTAGCCCAATAAGGTGTGTTTAGGGGCAATGAGGGTTAGTTGGGAACAATGAGTCTCAATAAGGTGTGTATATAACCAAGAAGCATGTTTAGGACCAATGATGGCCCAATAAGGTGTGTTTGGGGGAAATGAGGGTCAGTTGGGGCCAATGAGTCCCAATAAGTTGTGTTTAGTATCAATGATGGCCGAATAAGGTGTGTTTAACGGAAATGAGGGTCAGTTGGGACCAATGAGTCCCAATAAGGTGTGTATATAACCAATAAGCATGTATAGGACCATTGATAGCTCAATAAGTTGTGTTTAGGGGCAATGAGGGTCAGTTGGGACCAATGAGTCCCAATAAGGTGTGTATATAACCAATAAGCATGTTTAGGACCAATGATGGCCCAATAAGATGTGTTAGGGGGAAATGAGGGTCAGATAGGACCAATGAGTCCCAATAAGGTCTGTATATAACCAATAAGCATGTTTAGGACCATTGATAGCCCAATAAGGTGTGTTTAGGCGGAATGAGGGCCAGTTGGGACCAATGAGTCCCAATAAGGTGTGTATTTAACCAATAACCATGTTTAGGACCAATGATGGCACAATAAGGTGTGTTTGGGGAAAATGAGGGTCAGTTGGGACCAATGAGTCCCAAAAAGGTGTCTATGTAACCAATAAGTTGTATTTAGGACCAATGATGTCCCAATAAGGTGTGTTTAAACACAATGAGGGCTAGTTGGGACCAATGAGTCCCAATAAGGTGTGTATGTAGCTAATAAGCATGTTTAGGACCAATGAAGACCCAATAAGTTGTGTTTAGGGGCAATGATGGTCAGTTGGGACCAATGAGTCCCAATAAGGTGTGTATATAACCAATAACCTTGTTTAGGACCAATGATGGCCCAATAAGGTGTGTTTGGGGCAAATTAGCGTGAGTTGGGACCAATGAATCCCAATAAGGTGTGTATGTAACCAATAAGTTGTGTTTAGGATCAATGATAGCCCAATAAGGTGTGTTTAGGGGCAATGAGGGTTAGTTGGGACCAATGAGTCCCAATAAGGTGTGTATATAACCAATTAGCATGTGTAGGACCAATGATGGCCCAATAAGGTGTGTTTAGCGGAAATGAGGGTTAGTTAGGACCAATGAGTCCCAATAAGGTGTGTATGTAACTAATAAGTTGTGTTAGGACCAATGATGGCCCAATAAGGCGTGTTTAAGGGAAATGAGGACCAGTTGGGACCAATGAGTCCCAGTAAGTTGTGTATGTAACCAATAAGTTGTGTTTAGGACCAATGATGGCCGAATAAGGTGTGTTTAAGGGAAATGAGGGTCAGTTGGGACCAATGAGTGCCAATAAGGTGTGTATATAACCAATAAGTATGTTTAGGACCATTGATAGCCCAATAAGTTGTGTTTAGGGCCAATGAGGGTCAGTTGGGACCAATGAGTCCCAATAAGGTGTGTATATAACCAATAAGCATGTTTAGGACCAATGATGGCCCAATAAGGTGTGTTAGGGGGAAATGAGGGTCAGTTGGGGCCAATGAGTCCCAATAAGGTGTGTAGGTAACCAATAAGTTATGTTTATGACCAATGATAGCCCAATAAGGTGTGTTTAGGCGGAATGAGGGCCAGTTGGGACCAATGAGTCCCAATAAGCTGTGTATATAACCAATTAGCATGTTTAGGACTAATGATGGCCCAATAAGGTGTGTTTAGGGGAAATGAGGGTTAGTTAGGACCAATGAGTCCCAATAAGGTGTGTATGTAACTAATAAGTTGTGTTTAGGACCAATGATGGCCCAATAAGGCTTGTTTAAGGGAAATGAGGGCCAGTTGGGACCAATGAGTCCCAGGAAGTTGTGTATGTAACCAATAAGTTGTGTTTAGGACTAATGATGGCCGAATAAGGTGTGTTTAAGGGAAATGAGGGTCAGTTGGGACCAATGAGTCCCAATAAGGTGTGTATATAACCAATAAGCATGTTTAGGACAAATGATGACCCAATAAGTTGTGTTTAGGGGCAATGATGGTCAGTTGGGACCAATGAGTCCCAATAAGGTATGTATTTAACCAATAACCATGTTTAGGACCAATGATGGCACAATAAGGTGTGTTTGGGGAAAATGAGGGTCAGTTGGGACCAATGAGTCCCAAAAAGGTGTCTATGCAACCAATAAGTTGTATTTAGGACCAATGATGGCCCAATAAGGTGTGTTTAAACACAATGAGGGCCAGTTGGGACCAATGAGTCCCAATAAGTGAAAAAGAATGTAAAGATCGATTCTATGGATGAGACGGAAGTTTTGTCATATATTGTGTTGAATGATTACATAAACCGAAGGAGTATACAAACGATTAAGCTCCGGGGGAGGTCGGACAGAACCTCGCCTCTCAACACATTGATCTGAGAAGACACTGGACAAAAACTTCCAATGAAATACAAAGACTTCACTATTTATACTATTTCATTCTGGGCCGAACCTGGGACCTCCGAACCTGGAGTTCGGCCAAGGTTCGGAGCCTCCGAACCTTGTGTTCGGCCGAGGCTCGGACCCCAGACTTTGTCCACTCTCAAATCAGTCTGTTCGTCAATTCGAACAGTAACGGCCACACAAGGTTCATACACTAACAAATTCCCCCTTGGACGTTACTGTCGAATCCAGACATTGATCTTCTAGCAATCTTCAGTCAGCTTGCTGCAGACATCTCTATCTTTAGCAAACTCCCCTTGACTGAATCATCAGGTATGCAGGAAACGGTTCGAATCTTGTACAATCTCCTCAACCAATAAAATTCCCCCTAGCTTCAAGCACAACCATCCAATTGGAACCGGCATGTATGATAATGGTTCACTTCATAAGTTGTATCCGGAAATTGTAAAGACACACGAACATCACTGCATCTTAATAATAATCTTCAATCTTCACCGAATTGTAACACATTCTGATCTTTATGAAAACAGACACGATCAACATCTTCAATCACGGAAATTCCCCCTCAGCATCAAATCCATCCCAATATATTACTCCGGTAAACGTATATCTCGTTGCAGACTGGAATCTGACCAAGTCTTTCGACAACTCAAGAAAGTATCGGGCATAAGACAGAGAGTTCCAAACCATAACTGAAAACTTTGACATATCGGTTCGTACAAACATCAGAAAACACCACCTTTCCATGAAGATCAAAAACCACCATCATCCCTGAACTGATTGCTTTTGAATATTCACTTTTTCAATTATAAAACTTTGAAAGTTTTGAAAGTTTTAGGGTCCCCAAATTCCCCCCTAAATAAGTGACATATTCAAATCTTCAATTTCTTATGATTCCAACCCCGCATTTTTGTAGTGGAATGATAAACTCAAGTGGCCCGCAACGGAATCTTTAGTCTCATTTAATCTTCAGTTTGTGTAGAATGATAATCTCCGACAAACGTTCCCAAGTAATCATAACCATGTCTCCGAATCTCTGTCCATCATCAGAAACACGTATTCTTGAATCTCTGTCCATCATCAAGAACCATGACTACCCACAAACACATTTCTTGAAATTCGATCACTAACTCATAACAAATATCGTGATCTGAATTTTCTTCAAACATAACACCCCACAGCTACCGAATCAAGGGTAAACTCGATAACTGATCCGCTTCTGTAAAATTCCCACCTAACGGGGGTTCGGGGGCAGCGCCCCTGAGAAGCGGGGTCCAAGGGGCGGCAGCCCCTGGCGGGGTCCAAGGGGCAGAGCCCCTGGCTCCTCCGAACTACCTCCGAAACACCTCCGAACCACCTCCGAATCTGACCTTCGGGACCTCCGAACCTGTAGTTCGGAGCGGTTATGCCGAGCGTACTCCGAACCTGGAGTTCGGAGCGGTTACACCGAGCGTACTCCGAACCTGGAGTTCGGAGCAGTTACACCGAACGTGGAGTTCAGCCGAACGCGGAAAAAACGCACTAGATTCAGAATTTGATCGAATTTGAACAACCAGATGCTTCTGTTAGGTAAAAACATGACTCAGGAAGACTCGATTGATTAAAAACCAAACAGAAATACTTCCAATCACCCCTAACCGAAGGTTTAACGTCTCGAAATGAAGAAAAACAATAGATTTCCACCATAGAAAGAGCCAACAGCTCTGATACCACTTGAAAAAGCATGTAAAGATCGATTCTATGGATGAGACGGAAGTTTTGTCATATATTGTGTTGAATGATTACATAAACCGAAGGAGTATACAAAAGATTAAGCTCCGGGGGAGGTCGGACAGAACCTCCCCTCTCAACACATTGATCTGAGAAGACACTGGACAAAAACTTCCAATGAAATACAAAGACTTCACTATTTATACTATTTCATTCTGGGCCGAACCTGGGACCTCCGAACCTGGAGTTCGGCCAAGGTTCGGAGCCTCCGAACCTTGAGTTCGGCCGAGGCTCGGACCCCAGACTTTGTCCACTCTCAAATCAGTCTGTTCGTCAATTCGAACAGTAACGGCCACACAAGGTTCATACACTAACAATAAGGTGTGTATGTAACTAATAAGCATGTTTAGGACAAATGATGACCCAATAAGTTGTGTTTAGGGGCAATGATGGTCAGTTGGGACCAATGAGTCCCAATAAGGTGTGTATATAACCAATAACCTTGTTTAGGACCAATGATGGCCCAATAAGGTGTGTTTGGGGCAAATTAGCGTCAGTTGGGACCAATGAATCCCAATAAGGTGTGTATGTAACCAATAAGTTGTGTTTAGGATCAATGATAGCCCAATAAGGTGTGTTTAGGGGCAATGAGGGTTAGTTGGGACCAATGAGTCCCAATAAGGTGTGTATATAACCAATTAGCATGTGTAGGACCAATGATGGCCCAATAAGGTGTGTTTAGCGGAAATGAGGGTTAGTTAGGACCAATGAGTCCCAATAAGGTGTGTATGTAACTAATAAGTTGTGTTAGGACCAATGATGGCCCAATAAGGCGTGCTTAAGGGAAATGAGGACCAGTTGGGACCAATGAGTCTCAGTAAGTTGTGTATGTAACCAATAAGTTGTGTTTAGGACCAATGATGGCCGAATAAGGTGTGTTTAAGGGAAATGAGGGTCAGTTGGGACCAATGAGTCCCAATAAGGTGTGTATATAACCAATAAGCATGTTTAGGACCATTGATAGCCCAATAAGTTGTGTTTAGGGCCAATGAGGGTCATTTGGGACCAATGAGTCCCAATAAGGTGTGTATATAACCAATAAGCATGTTTAGGACCAATGATGGCCCAATAAGGTGTGTTAGGGGGAAATGAGGGTCAGTTGGGGCCAATGAGTCCCAATAAGGTGTGTAGGTAACCAATAAGTTATGTTTAGGACCAATGATAGCCCAATAAGGTGTGTTTAGGCGGAATGAGGGCCAGTTGGGACCAATGAGTCCCAAGAAGCTGTGTATATAACCAATTAGCATGTTTAGGACTAATGATGGCCCAATAAGGTGTGTTTAGGGGAAATGAGGGTTAGTTAGGACCAATGAGTCCCAATAAGGTGTGTATGTAACTAATAAGTTGTGTTTAGGACCAATGATGGCCCAATAAGGCGTGTTTAAGGGAAATGAGGGCCAGTTGGGACCAATGAGTCCCAGGAAGTTGTGTATGTAACCAATAAGTTGTGTTTAGGACTAATGATGGCCGAATAAGGTGTGTTTAAGGGAAATGAGGGTCAGTTGGGACCAATGAGTCCCAATAAGGTGTGTATATAACCAATAAGCATGTTTAGGACAAATGATGACCCAATAAGTTGTGTTTAGGGGCAATGATGGTCAGTTGGGACCAATGAGTCCCAATAAGGTATGTATTTAACCAATAACCATGTTTAGGACCAATGATGGCACAATAAGGTGTGTTTGGGGAAAATGAGGGTCAGTTGGGACCAATGAGTCCCAAAAAGGTGTCTATGTAACCAATAAGTTGTATTTATGACCAATGATGGCCCAATAAGGTGTGTTTAAACACAATGAGGGCTAGTTGAGACCAATGAGTCCCAATAAGGTGTGTATGTAACTAATAAGCATGTTTAGGACCAATGATGACCCAATAAGTTGTGTTTAGGGGCAATGATGGTCAGTTGGGACCAATGAGTCCCAATAAGGTGTGTATATAACCAATAACCTTGTTTAGGACCAATGATGGCCCAATAAGGTGTGTTTGGGGCAAATTAGCGTCAGTTGGGACCAATGAATCCCAATAAGGTGTGTATGTAACCAATAAGTTGTGTTTAGGATCAATGATAGCCCAATAAGGTGTGTTTAGGGGCAATGAGGGTTAGTTGGGACCAATGAGTCCCAATAAGGTGTGTATATAACCAATTAGCATGTGTAGGACCAATGATGGCCCAATAAGGTTTGTTTAGCGGAAATGAGGGTTAGTTAGGACCAATGAGTCACAATAAGGTGTGTATGTAACTAATAAGTTGTGTTTAGGACCAATGATGGCCCAATAAGGCGTGTTTAAGGGAAATGAGGGCCAGTTGGGACCAATGAGTCCCAGGAAGTTGTGTATGTAACCAATAAATTGTGTTTAGGACTAATGATGGCCGAATAAGGTGTGTTTAAGGGAAATGAGGGTCAGTTGGGACCAATGAGTCCCAATAAGGTGTGTATATAACCAATAAGCATGTTTAGGACCATTGATAGCCCAATAAGTTGTGTTTAGGGCCAATGAGGGTCAGTTGGGACCAATGAGTCCCAATAAGGTGTGTATATAACCAATAAGCATGTTTAGGACCAATGATGGCCCAATAAGGTGTGTTAGGGGGAAATGAGGGTCAGTTGGGGCCAATGAGTCCCAATAAGGTGTGTAGGTAACCAATAAGTTATGTTTAGGACCAATGATAGCCCAATAAGGTGTGTTTAGGGGCAATGAGGGCCAGTTGGGACCAATGAGTCCCAATAAGGTGTGTATATAACCAATTAGCATGTTTAGGACTAATGATGGCCCAATAAGGTGTGTTTAGGGGAAATGAGGGTTAGTGAGGACCAATGAGTCCCAATAAGGTGTGTATGTAACTAATAAGTTGTGTTTAGGACCAATGATGGCCCAATAAGGCGTGTTTAAGGGAAATGAGGGCCAGTTGGGACCAATGAGTCCCAGGAAGTTGTGTATGTAACCAATAAATTGTGTTTAGGACTAATGATGGCCGAATAAGGTGTGTTTAAGGGAAATGAGGGTCAGTTGGGACCAATGAGTCCCAATAAGGTGTGTATATAACCAATAACCATGTTTAGGACCAATGATGGCCCAATAATGTGTGTTTGGGGAAAATGAGGGTCAGTTGGGACCAATGAATCCTAATAAGGTGTGTATGTAACCAATAAGTTGTGTTTAGGAACAATGTTAGCCCAATAAGGTGTGTTTAGGGGCAATGAGGGTTAGTTGGGACCAATGAGTCTCAATAAGGTGTGTATATAACCAACAAGCTTGTTTATGACCAATGATAGCCCAATAAGGCGTGTTTTGGGGAAATGAGGGTCAGTTGGGGCCAATGAGTCCCAATAAGGTGTGTATGTAACCAATAAGTTGTGTTTAGGACCAATGATAGCCCAATTAGGTGTGTTTAGGAGGAATGAGGGCCAGTTGGGACCAATGAGTCCTAATAAGGTGTTTACATAACCAATAACCATGTTTAGGACCAATGATGGCCCAATAAGGTGTGTTTGGGGAAAATGAGGGTCAGTTGGGACCAATGAGTCCCAATAAGGTGTGTATGTAACCAATAAGTTGTATTTAGGACCAATGATGGCCCAATAAGGTGTGTTTAAACGCAATGATGGCCAGTTGGGACCAATGAGTCCCAATAAGGTGTGTATATAACCAATAAGCATGTTTAGGACCAATGATGACCCAATAAGTTGTGTTTAGGGCAATGATGGTCAGTTGGTACCAATGAGTCCCAATAAGGTGTGTATATAACCAATAACCATGTTTAGGACCAATTATGGCCCAATAAGGTGTGTTTGGGGAAAATGAGGGTCAGTTGGGACCAATGAATCCCAATAAGGTGTGTATGTAACCAATAAGTTGTGTTTAGGATCAATATTAGCCCAATAAGTTGTGTTTAGGGGCAATGAGGGTTAGTTAGGACCAATGAGTCCCAATAAGGTGTGTATATAACCAATAAGCATGTTTAGGACCAATGGTGGCCTAATAAGGTGTGTTAGGGGGAAATGAGGGTCAGTTGGGGCCAATGAGTCCCAATAAGGTGTGTAGGTAACCAATAAGTTGTGTTTAGGACCAATGATAGCCCAATAAGGTGTGATTAGGCGGAATGAGGGCCAGTTGGAACCAATGAGTCCCAATAAGGTGTGTATATAACCAACTAGCATGTTTAGGACCAATGATGGCCCAAAAAGGTGTGTTTAGGGGAAATGAGGGTTAGTTAGGACCAATGAGTCCCAATAAGGTGTGTATGTAACTAATAAGTTGTGTTTAGGACCAATGATGGCCCAATAAGGCATATTTAAGGGAAATGAGGGCCAGTTGGGACCAATGAGTCCCAGTAAGTTGTGTATGTAACCAATAAGTTGTGTTTAGGACCAATGATGGCCGAATAAGGTGTGTTTAAGGGAAATGAGGGTCAGTTGGGACCAATGAGTCCCAATAAGGTGTGTATATAACCAATAAGCATGTTTAGGACCATTGATAGCCCAATAAGTTGTGTTTAGGGGCAATGAGAGTCAGTTGGGACCAATGAGTCCCAATAAGGTGTGTATATAACCAATAAGCATGTTTAGGACCAATGATGGCCCAATAAGGTGTGTTAGGGGGAAATGAGGGTCAGTTGGGACCAATGAGTCCCAATAAGGTGTGTTTATAACCAATAACCATGTTTAGGACCAATGATGACCCAATAAGTTGTGTTTAGGGGCAATGATGGTCAGTTGGGACCAATGAGTCCCAATAAGGTGTGTATATAACCAATAACCATGTTTAGGACCAATGATGGCCCAATAAGGTGTGTTTGGGGAAAATGAGGGTCAGTTGGGACCAATGAGTCCCAATAAGGTGTGTATGTAACCAATAAGTTGTGTTTAGGACCAATGATAGCCCAATTAGGTGTATTTAGGAGGAATGAGGGCCAGTTGGGACCAATGAGTCCTAATAAGGTGTTTACATAACCAATAACCATGTTTAGGACCAATGATGGCCCAATAAGGTGTGTTTGGGGAAAATGAGGGTCAGTTGGGACCAATGAGTCCCAATAAGGTGTGTATGTAACCAATAAGTTGTATTTAGGACCAATGATGGCCCAATAAGGTGTGTTTAAACGCAATGATGGCCAGTTGGGACCAATGAGTCCCAATAAGGTGTGTATATAACCAATAAGCATGTTTAGGACCAATGATGACCCAATAAGTTGTGTTTAGGGCAATGATGGTCAGTTGGTACCAATGAGTCCCAATAAGGTGTGTATATAACCAATAACCATGTTTAGGACCAATTATGGCCCAATAAGGTGTGTTTGGGGAAAATGAGGGTCAGTTGGGACCAATGAATCCCAATAAGGTGTGTATGTAACCAATAAGTTGTGTTTAGGATCAATGATAGCCCAATAAGTTGTGTTTAGGGGCAATGAGGGTTAGTTAGGACCAATGAGTCCCAATAAGGTGTGTATATAACCAATAAGCATGTTTAGGACCAATGGTGGCCTAATAAGGTGTGTTAGGGGGAAATGAGGGTCAGTTGGGGCCAATGAGTCCCAATAAGGTGTGTAGGTAACCAATAAGTTGTGTTTAGGACCAATGATAGCCCAATAAGGTGTGATTAGGCGGAATGAGGGCCAGTTGGAACCAATGAGTCCCAATAAGGTGTGTATATAACCAACTAGCATGTTTAGGACCAATGATGGCCCAAAAAGGTGTGTTTAGGGGAAATGAGGGTTAGTTAGGACCAATGAGTCCCAATAAGGTGTGTATGTAACTAATAAGTTGTGTTTAGGACCAATGATGGCCCAATAAGGCATATTTAAGGGAAATGAGGGCCAGTTGGGACCAATGAGTCCCAGTAAGTTGTGTATGTAACCAATAAGTTGTGTTTAGGACCAATGATGGCCGAATAAGGTGTGTTTAAGGGAAATGAGGGTCAGTTGGGACCAATGAGTCCCAATAAGGTGTGTATATAACCAATAAGCATGTTTAGGACCATTGATAGCCCAATAAGTTGTGTTTAGGGGCAATGAGAGTCAGTTGGGACCAATGAGTCCCAATAAGGTGTGTATATAACCAATAAGCATGTTTAGGACCATTGATAGCCCAATAAGTTGTGTTTAGGGGCAATGAGGGTCAGTTGGGACCAATGAGTCCCAATAAGGTGTGTATATAACCAATAAGCACGTTTAGGACCAATGATGGCCTAATAAGGTGTGTTAGGGGGAAATGAGGGTCAGTTGGGACCAATGAGTCCCAATAAGGTGTGTTTATAACCAATAACCATGTTTAGGACCAATGATGGCCCAATAAGGTATGTTTGGGGAAAATGAGGGTCAGTTGGGACCAATGAATCCCAATAAGGTGTGTGTGTGTAACCAATAAGTTGTGTTTAGGATCAATGATAGCCCAATAAGGTGTGATTAGGCGGAATGAGGGCCAGTTGGGACCAATGAGTCCCAATAAGGTGTGTATATAACCAATAAGCATGTTTAGGACCAATGATGACCCAATAAGGTGTGTTTAGGGGCAATGATGGTCAGTTGGGACCAATGAGTCCCAATAAGGTGTGTATATAACCAATAACCATGTTTAGGACCAATGATGGCCCAATAATGTGTGTTTGGGGAAAATGAGGGTCAGCTAGGACCAATGAGTCCCAATAAGGTGTGTATGTAACTAATAAGTTGTGTTTAGGACCAATGATGGCCCAATAAGGCATATTTAAGGGAAATGAGGGCCAGTTGGGACCAATGAGTCCCAGTAAGTTGTGTATGTAACCAATAAGTTGTGTTTAGGACCAATGATGGCCGAATAAGGTGTGTTTAAGGGAAATGAGGGTCAGTTGGGACCAATGAGTCCCAATAAGGTGTGTATATAACCAATAAGCATGTTTAGGACCATTGATAGCCCAATAAGTTGTGTTTAGGGGCAATGAGGGTCAGTTGGGACCAATGAGTCCCAATAAGGTGTGTATATAACCAATAAGCATGTTTAGGACCAATGATGGCCCAATAAGGTGTGTTAGGGGGAAATGAGGGTCAGTTGGGACCAATGAGTCCCAATAAGGTGTGTTTATAACCAATAACCATGTTTAGGACCAATGATGGCCCAATAAGGTATGTTTGGGGAAAATGAGGGTCAGTTGGGACCAATGAATCCCAATAAGGTGTGTGTGTAACCAATAAGTTGTGTTTAGGATCAATGATAGCCCAATAAGGTGTGATTAGGCGGAATGAGGGCCAGTTGGGACCAATGAGTCCCAATAAGGTGTGTATATAACCAACTAGCATGTTTAGGACTAATGATGGCCCAATAAGGTGTGTTTAGGGGAAATGAGGGTTAGTTAGGACCAATGAGTCCCAATAAGGTGTGTATGTAACCAATAAGTTGTATTTAGGACCAATGATGGCCCAATAAGGTGTGTTTAAACGCAATGATGGCCAGTTGGGACCAATGAGTCCCAATAAGGTGTGTATATAACCAATAAGCATGTTTAGGACCAATGATGACCCAATAAGTTGTGTTTAGGGCAATGATGGTCAGTTGGTACCAATGAGTCCCAATAAGGTGTGTATATAACCAATAACCATGTTTAGGACCAATTATGGCCCAATAAGGTGTGTTTGGGGAAAATGAGGGTCAGTTGGGACCAATGAATCCCAATAAGGTGTGTATGTAACCAATAAGTTGTGTTTAGGATCAATGATAGCCCAATAAGTTGTGTTTAGGGGCAATGAGGGTTAGTTAGGACCAATGAGTCCCAATATGGTGTGTATATAACCAATAAGCATGTTTAGGACCAATGGTGGCCTAATAAGGTGTGTTAGGGGGAAATGAGGGTCAGTTGGGGCCAATGAGTCCCAATAAGGTGTGTAGGTAACCAATAAGTTGTGTTTAGGACCAATGATAGCCCAATAAGGTGTGATTAGGCGGAATGAGGGCCAGTTGGAACCAATGAGTCCCAATAAGGTGTGTATATAACCAACTAGCATGTTTAGGACCAATGATGGCCCAAAAAGGTGTGTTTAGGGGAAATGAGGGTTAGTTAGGACCAATGAGTCCCAATAAGGTGTGTATGTAACTAATAAGTTGTGTTTAGGACCAATGATGGCCCAATAAGGCATATTTAAGGGAAATGAGGGCCAGTTGGGACCAATGAGTCCCAGTAAGTTGTGTATGTAACCAATAAGTTGTGTTTAGGACCAATGATGGCCGAATAAGGTGTGTTTAAGGGAAATGAGGGTCAGTTGGGACCAATGAGTCCCAATAAGGTGTGTATATAACCAATAAGCATGTTTAGGACCATTGATAGCCCAATAAGTTGTATTTAGGGGCAATGAGGGTCAGTTGGGACCAATGAGTCCCAATAAGGTGTGTATATAACCAATAAGCACGTTTAGGACCAATGATGGCCCAATAAGGTGTGTTAGGGGGAAATGAGGGTCAGTTGGGACCAATGAGTCCCAATAAGGTGTGTTTATAACCAATAACCATGTTTAGGACCAATGATGGCCCAATAAGGTATGTTTGGGGAAAATGAGGGTCAGTTGGGACCAATGAATCCCAATAAGGTGTGTGTGTGTAACCAATAAGTTGTGTTTAGGATCAATTGAAAATGCGTGAGCATCGGATCGTCTACTCGATCTAGCTAATCGGACATCGAAACGTAATTAACCGATTGTTTTATTGATCAAACGAGAACAATTACAATCAGTAAACACTCAGAATCAGACTCAGAGAAACACAATCAGAAACACACACTTAAGAGATCTCGCACGCTCAGAACTACTAAACACAAAGACCAAATAACT
>JBCNJP010000025.1:28444563-28551118 GCA_039602395.1 Deinandra increscens subsp. villosa
TAATAAGGTGTGTTAGGGGGAAATGAGGGTCAGTTGGGGCCAATGAGTCCCAATAAGGTGTGTAGGTAACCAATAAGTTGTGTTTAGGACCAATGATAGCCCAATAAGGTGTGTTTAGGCGGAATGAGGGCCAGTTGGGACCAATGAGTCCCAATAAGGTGTGTATATAACCAATTAGCATGTTTAGGACCAATGATGGCCCAATAAGGTGTGTTTAGGGGAAATGAGGGTTAGTTAGGACCAATGAGTCCCAATAAGGTGTGTATGTAACTAATAAGTTGTATTTAGGACCAATGATGGCCCAATAAGGTGTGTTTTAAGGCAATGAGGGCCAGTTGGGACCAATGAGTCCCAATAAGGTGTGTAAACCATAAGCGTTTAGGACCAATGATGACCCAATAAGTTGTGTTTAGGGGCAATGATGGTCATTTGGGACCAATGAGTCCCAATAAGGTGTGTATATAACCAATAACCATGTTTAGGACAAATGATGGCCCAATAAGGTTTGTTTGGGGAAAATGAGGGTCAGTTGGGACCAATGAATCCCAATAAGGTATGTATGTAACCAATAAGTTGTGTTTAGGATCAATGATAGCCCAATAAGGTGTGTTTTGGGGCAATGAGAGTTAGTTGGGACCAATGACTCCCAATAAGGTGTGTATATAATCAATAAGCATGTTTAGGACCAATGATGGCCCAATAAGGTGTGTTTGGGGGAAATGAGGGTCAGTTGGGGCCAATGAGTCCCAATAAGGTGTGTATGTAACCAATAAGTTGTGTTTAGGACCAATGATAGCCCAATAAGGTGTGTTTAGGCGGAATGAGGGCGAGTTGGGTCCAATGAGTCCCAATAAGGTGTGTATATAACCAATAACCATGTTTAGGACCAATGATGGCCCAATAAGGTGTGTTTGGGGAAAATGAGGGTCAGTTGGGACCAATGAATCCCAATAAGGTGTGTATGTAACCAATAAGTTGTGTTTAGGATCAATGATAGCCCAATAAGGTGTGTTTAGGGGCAATGAGGGTTAGTTGGGACCAATGAGTCCCAATAAGGTGTGTATGTAACCAATTAGCATGTTTAGGACCAATGATGGCCCAATAAGGTGTGTTTAGGGGAAATGAGGGTTAGTTAGGACCAATGAGTCCCAATAAGGTGTGTATATAACCAATAAGCATGTTTAGGACCAATGATGGCCTAATAAGGTGTGTTAGGGGGAAATGAGGGTCAGTTGGGACCAATGAGTCCCAGTAAGTTGTGTATGTAACCAATAAGTTGTGTTTAGGACCAATGATGGCCGAATAAGGTGTGTTTAAGGGAAATGAGGGTCAGTTGGGACCAATGAGTCCCAATAAGGTGTGTATATAACCAATAAGCATGTTTAGGACCATTGATAGCCCAATAAGTTGTGTTTAAGGGCAATGAGGGTCAGTTGGGACCAATGAGTCCCAATAAGGTGTGTATATAACCAATAAGCATGTTTAGGACCAATGATGGCCTAATAAGGTGTGTTAGGGGTAAATGAGGGTCAGTTGGGGCCAATGAGTCCCAATAAGGTGTGTAGGTAACCAATAAGTTGTGTTTAGGACCAATGATAGCCCAATAAGGTGTGTTTAGGCGTAATGAGGGCCAGTTGGGACCAATGAGTCCCAATAAGGTGTGTATATAACCAATTAGCATGTTTAGGACCAATGATGGCCCAATAAGGTGTGTTTAGGGGAAATGAGGGTTAGTTAGGACCAATGAGTCCCAATAAGGTGTGTATGTAACTAATAAGTTGTGTTTAGGACCAATGATGGCCCAATAAGGCGTGTTCTAAGGGAAATGAGGGCCACTTGGGACCAATGAGTCCCAGTAAGTTGTGTATGTAACCAATAAGTTGTGTTTAGGACCAATGATGGCCAAATAAGGTGTGTTTAAGGGAAATGAGGGTCAGTTGGGACCAATGAGTCCCAATAAGGTGTGTATATAACCAATAAGCATGTTTAGGACCAATGATGACCCAATAAGTTGTGTTTAGGGGCAATGATGGTCATTTGGGACCAATGAGTCCCAATAAGGTGTGTATATAACCAATAACCATGTTTAGGACAAATGATGGCCCAATAAGGTTTGTTTGGGGAAAATGAGGGTCAGTTGGGACCAATGAATCCCAATAAGGTATGTATGTAACCAATAAGTTGTGTTTAGGATCAATGATAGCCCAATAAGGTGTGTTTTGGGGCAATGAGAGTTAGTTGGGACCAATGACTCCCAATAAGGTGTGTATATAATCAATAAGCATGTTTAGGACCAATGATGGCCCAATAAGGTGTGTTTGGGGGAAATGAGGGTCAGTTGGGGCCAATGAGTCCCAATAAGGTGTGTATGTAACCAATAAGTTGTGTTTAGGACCAATGATAGCCCAATAAGGTGTGTTTAGGCGGAATGAGGGCGAGTTGGGTCCAATGAGTCCCAATAAGGTGTGTATATAACCAATAACCATGTTTAGGACCAATGATGGCCCAATAAGGTGTGTTTGGGGAAAATGAGGGTCAGTTGGGACCAATGAATCCCAATAAGGTGTGTATGTAACCAATAAGTTGTGTTTAGGATCAATGATAGCCCAATAAGGTGTGTTTAGGGGCAATGAGGGTTAGTTGGGACCAATGAGTCCCAATAAGGTGTGTATGTAACCAATTAGCATGTTTAGGACCAATGATGGCCCAATAAGGTGTGTTTAGGGGAAATGAGGGTTAGTTAGGACCAATGAGTCCCAATAAGGTGTGTATATAACCAATAAGCATGTTTAGGACCAATGATGGCCTAATAAGGTGTGTTAGGGGGAAATGAGGGTCAGTTGGGACCAATGAGTCCCAGTAAGTTGTGTATGTAACCAATAAGTTGTGTTTAGGACCAATGATGGCCGAATAAGGTGTGTTTAAGGGAAATGAGGGTCAGTTGGGACCAATGAGTCCCAATAAGGTGTGTATATAACCAATAAGCATGTTTAGGACCATTGATAGCCCAATAAGTTGTGTTTAGGGGCAATGAGGGTCAGTTGGGACCAATGAGTCCCAATAAGGTGTGTATATAACCAATAAGCATGTTTAGGACCAATGATGGCCTAATAAGGTGTGTTAGGGGTAAATGAGGGTCAGTTGGGGCCAATGAGTCCCAATAAGGTGTGTAGGTAACCAATAAGTTGTGTTTAGGACCAATGATAGCCCAATAAGGTGTGTTTAGGCGTAATGAGGGCCAGTTGGGACCAATGAGTCCCAATAAGGTGTGTATATAACCAATTAGCATGTTTAGGACCAATGATGGCCCAATAAGGTGTGTTTAGGGGAAATGAGGGTTAGTTAGGACCAATGAGTCCTAATAAGGTGTGTATGTAACTAATAAGTTGTGTTTAGGACCAATGATGGCCCAATAAGGCGTTTCTAAGGGAAATGAGGGCCACTTGGGACCAATGAGTCCCAGTAAGTTGTGTATGTAACCAATAAGTTGTGTTTAGGACCAATGATGGCCCAATAAGGTGTGTTTAAGGGAAATGAGGGTCAGTTGGGACCAATGAGTCCCAATAAGGTGTGTATATAACCAATAAGCATGTTTAGGACCAATGATGACCCAATAAGTTGTGTTTAGGGGCAATGATGGTCATTTGGGACCAATGAGTCCCAATAAGGTGTGTATATAACCAATAACCATGTTTAGGACAAATGATGGCCCAATAAGGTTTGTTTGGGGAAAATGAGGGTCAGTTGGGACCAATGAATCCCAATAAGGTATGTATGTAACCAATAAGTTGTGTTTAGGATCAATGATAGCCCAATAAGGTGTGTTTTGGGGCAATGAGAGTTAGTTGGGACCAATGACTCCCAATAAGGTGTGTATATAATCAATAAGCATGTTTAGGACCAATGATGGCCCAATAAGGTGTGTTTGGGGGAAATGAGGGTCAGTTGGGGCCAATGAGTCCCAATAAGGTGTGTATATAACCAATAACCATGTTTAGGACCAATGATGGCCCAATAAGGTGTGTTTGGGGAAAATGAGGGTCAGTTGGGACCAATGAATCCCAATAAGGTGTGTATGTAACCAATAAGTTGTGTTTAGGATCAATGATAGCCCAATAAGGTGTGTTTAGGGGCAATGAGGGTTAGTTGGGACCAATGAGTCCCAATAAGGTGTGTATGTAACCAATTAGCATGTTTAGTACCAATGATGGCCCAATAAGGTGTATTTAGGGGAAATGAGGGTTAGTTAGGACCAATGAGACCCAATAAGGTGTGTATATAACCAATAAGCATGTTTAGGACCAATGATGGCCTAATAAGGTGTGTTAGGGGGAAATGAGGGTCAGTTGGGACCAATGAGTCCCAGTAAGTTTTGTATGTAACCAATAAGTTGTGTTTAGGACCAATGATGGCCAAATAAGGTGTGCTTAAGGGAAATGAGGGTCAGTTGGGACCAATGAGTCCTAATAAGGTGTGTTTAGGGGAAATGAGGGTTAGTTAGGACCAATGAGTCCCAATAAGGTGTGTATGTAACCAATAAGTTGTATTTAGGACCAATGATGACCCAATAAGGTGTGTTTAAAGGCAATGAGGGCCAGTTGGGACCAATGAGTCCCAATAAGGTGTGTATATAACCAATAAGCATGTTTAGGACCAATGATGACCCAATAAGTTGTGTTTAAGGGAAATGATGGTCAGTTGGGACCATTGAGTCCCAATAAGGTGTGTATATAACCAATAACCATGTTTAGGACCAATGATGGCCCAAGAAGGTGTGTTTGGGGAAAATGAGGGTCAGTTGGGGCCATTGCGTCCCAATAAGGTGTGTATGTAACCAATAAGTTGTGTTTAGGACCAATGATAGCCCAATTAGGTGTGTTTAAGCGGAATGAGGGCCAGTTGGGACCAATGAGTCCCAATAAGGTGTGTATATAACCAATAACCATGTTTAGGACTAATGATGGCCCAATAAGTTGTGTTTAGGACCAATGATTGCCTAATAAGGTGTGTTTAAGGGAAATGAGGGTCAGTTGGGACCAATGGGTCCCAATAAGGTGTGTATATAACTAATAAGCATGTTTAGGACCAAATGATAGCCCAATAAGGTGTGTTTAGGGGAAATGAGGGTTAGTTAGGACCAATGAATCCCAATAACCTGTGTATGTAACGAATAAGTTGTATTTAGGACCAATGATGGCCCAATAAGGTGTGTTTTAAGGCAATGAGGGCCAGTTGGGACCAATGAGTCCCAATAAGGTGTGTATATAACCAATAAGCATGTTTAGGACCAATGATGACCCAATAAGTTGTGTTTAGGGGCAATGATGGTCATTTGGGACCAATGAGTCCCAATAAGGTGTGTATATAACCAATAACCATGTTTAGGACAAATGATGACCCAATAAGGTTTGTTTGGGGAAAATAAGGGTCAGTTGGGACCAATGAATCCCAATAAGGTATGTATGTAACCAATAAGTTGTGTTTAGGATCAATGATAGCCCAATAAGGTGTGTTTTGGGGCAATGAGAGTTAGTTGGGACCAATGACTCCCAATAAGGTGTGTGTATAATCAATAAGCATGTTTAGGACCAATAATGGCCCAATAAGGTGTGTTTGGGGGAAATGAGGTTCAGTTGGGGCCAATGAGTCCGACTAAGGTGTGTATGTAACCAATAAGTTGTGTTTAGGACCAATGATAGCCCAATAAGGTGTGTTTAGGCGGAATGATGGTGAGTTGGGACCAATGAGTCCCAATAAGGTGTGTATATAACCAATAACCATGTTTAGGACCAATGATGGCCCAATAAGGTGTGTTCGGGGAAAATGAGGGTCAGTTGGGACTAATGAATCCCAATTAGGTGTGTATGTAACCAATAAGTTGTGTTTAGGATCAATGATAGACCAATAAGGTGTGTTTAGGGGCAATGAGGGTTAGTTGGGACCAATGAGTCCCAATAAGGTGTGTATGTAACCAATTAGCATGTTTAGGACCAATGATGGCCCAATAAGGTGTGTTTAGGGGAAATGAGGGTTAGTTAGGACCAATGAGACCCAATAAGGTGTGTATATAACCAATAAGCATGTTTAGGACCAATGATGGCCTAATAAGGTGTGTTAGGGGGAAATGAGGGTCAGTTGGGACCAATGAGTCCCAGTAAGTTGTGTATGTAACCAATAAGTTGTGTTTAGGACCAATGATGGCCGAATAAGGTGTGTTTAAGGGAAATGAGGGTCAGTTGGGACCAATGAGTCCTAATAAGGTGTGTTTTAGGGGAAATGAGGGTTAGTTAGGACCAATGAGTCCCAATAAGGTGTGTATGTAACCAATAAGTTGTATTTAGGACCAATGATGACCCAATAAGGTGTGTTTAAAGGCAATGAGGGCCAGTTGGGACCAATGAGTCCCAATAAGGTGTGTATATAACCAATAAGCATGTTTAGGACCAATGATGACCCAATAAGTTGTGTTTAAGGGAAATGATGGTCAGTTGGGACCATTGAGTCCATATAAGGTGTGTATATAACCAATAACCATGTTTAGGACCAATGATGGCCCAAGAAGGTGTGTTTGGAGAAAATGAGGGTCAGTTGGGACCAATGAATCCCAATAAGGTGTGTATGTAACCAATAAGTTGTGTTTAGGAACAATGTTAGCCCATTAAGGTGTGTTTAGGGGCAATGAGGGATAGTTGGGACCAATGAGTCTCAATAAGGTGTATATATAACCAACAAGCATGTTTAGGACCAATGATGGCCCAATTAGGTGTGTTTGGGGGAAATGTGGGTCAGTTGGGGCCATTGCGTCCCAATAAGGTGTGTATGTAACCAATAAGTTGTGTTTAGGACCAATGATAGCCCAATTAGGTGTGTTTAAGCGGAATGAGGGCCAGTTGGGACCAATGAGTCCCAATAAGGTGTGTATATAACCAATAACCATGTTTAGGACTAATGATGGCCCAATAAGTTGTGTTTAGGACCAATGATTGCCTAATAAGGTGTGTTTAAGGGAAATGAGGGTCAGTTGGGACCAATGAGTCCCAATAAGGTGTGTATATAACTAATAAGCATGTTTAGGACCAAATGATAGCCCAATAAGGTGTGTTTAGGGGAAATGAGGGTTAGTTAGGACCAATGAATCCCAATAAGCTGTGTATGTAACGAATAAGTTGTATTTAGGACCAATGATGGCCCAATAAGGTGTGTTTTAAGGCAATGAGGGCCAGTTGGGACCAATGAGTCCCAATAAGGTGTGTATATAACCAATAAGCATGTTTAGGACCAATGATGACCCAATAAGTTGTGTTTAGGGGCAATGATGGTCATTTGGGACCAATGAGTCCCAATAAGGTGTGTATATAACCAATAACCATGTTTAGGACAAATGATGACCCAATAAGGTTTGTTTGGGGAAAATAAGGGTCAGTTGGGACCAATGAATCCCAATAAGGTATGTATGTAACCAATAAGTTGTGTTTAGGATCAATGATAGCCCAATAAGGTGTGTTTTGGGGCAATGAGAGTTAGTTGGGACCAATGACTCCCAATAAGGTGTGTGTATAATCAATAAGCATGTTTAGGACCAATAATGGCCCAATAAGGTGTGTTTGGGGGAAATGAGGTTCAGTTGGGGCCAATGAGTCCGACTAAGGTGTGTATGTAACCAATAAGTTGTGTTTAGGACCAATGATAGCCCAATAAGGTGTGTTTAGGCGGAATGACGGTGAGTTGGGACCAATGAGTCCCAATAAGGTGTGTATATAACCAATAACCATGTTTAGGACCAATGATGGCCCAATAAGGTGTGTTTGGGGAAAATGAGGGTCAGTTGGGACTAATGAATCCCAATTAGGTGTGTATGTAACCAATAAGTTGTGTTTAGGATCAATGATAGACCAATAAGGTGTGTTTAGGGGCAATGAGGGTTAGTTGGGACCAATGAGTCCCAATAAAGTGTGTATGTAACCAATTAGCATGTTTAGGACCAATGATGGCCCAATAAGGTGTGTTTAGGGGAAATGAGGGTTAGTTAGGACCAATGAGTCCCAATAAGGTGTGTATATAACCAATAAGCATGTTTAGGACCAATGATGGCCTAATAAGGTGTGTTAGGGGGAAATGAGGGTCATTTGGGGCCAATGAGTCCCAATAAGGTGTGTAGGTAACCAATAAGTTGTGTTTAGGACCAATGATAGCCCAATAAGGTGTGTTTAGGCGGAATGAGGGCCAGTTGGGACCAATGAGTCCCAATAAGGTGTGTATATAACCAATTAGCATGTTTAGGACCAATGATGGCCCAATAAGGTGTGTTTGGGGGAAATGAGGGTTAGTTAGGACCAATGAGTCCCAATAAGGTGTGTATGTAACTAATAAGTTGTGTTTAGGACCAATGATCGCCCAATAAGGCGTTTTTAAGGGAAATGAGGGTCAGTTGGGACCAATGAGTCCTAATAAGGTGTGTATATAACCAATAAGCATGTTTAGGACCATTGATAGCCCAATAAGGTGTGTTTAGGGGAAATGAGGGTTAGTTAGGACCAATGAGTCCCAATAAGGTGTGTATGTAACCAATAAGTTGTATTTTGGACCAATGATTACCCAATAAGGTGTGTTTAAAGGCAATGAGGGCCAGTTGGGACCAATGAGTCCCAATAAGGTGTGTATGTAACCAATAAGTTGTATTTTGGACCAATGATGACCTAATAAGTTGTGTTTAGGGGCAATGATGGTCAGTTGGGACCAATGAGTCCCAATAAGGTGTGTATATAACCAATAACCATGTTTAGGACCAATGATGGCCCAATAAGGTGTGTTTGGGGAAAATGAGGGTCAGTTGGGACCAATGAATCCCAATAAGGTGTGTATGTAACCAATAAGTTGTGTTTAGGATCAATGATAGCCCAAAAGGTGTGTTTAGGGGCAATGAGGGTTAGTTGGGACCAATGAGTCTCAATAAGGTGTATATATAACCATCAAGCATGTTTAGGACCAATGATGGCCCAATAAGGTGTGTTTGGGGGAAATGAGGGTCAGCTGGGGCCAATGCGTCCCAATAAGGTGTGTATGTAACCAATAACTTGTGTTTAGGACCAATGATAGCCCAATTAGGTGTGTTTAAGCGGAATGAGGGCCAGTTGGGACCAATGAGTCCCAATAAGGTGTGTATATAACCAATAACCATGTATAGGACTAATGATGGCCCAATAAGGTGTGTTTGGGGAAAATGAGGGTCAGTTGGGACCAATGCGTCCCAATAAGGTGTGTATGTAACCAATAAGTTGTATTTAGGACCAATGATGGCCCAATAAGGTGTTTTTAAACGCAATGAGGGTCAGTTGGGACCAATGACTCCCAATAAGGTGTGTATATAACCAATAAGCATGTTTAGGACCAATGATGGCCTAATAAGGTGTGTTAGGGGGAAATGAGGGTCAGTTGGGGCCAATGAGTCCCAATAAGGTGTGTAGGTAATCAATAGGTTGTGTTTAGGACCAATGATAGCCCAATAAGGTGTATTGTAAAACGCGTAATCGATCTTGCTAGTGCATTATTACAATCGGATTCGGACACACAAGGTAAATAATCTTCTTTATATTGATCACAGCTTGTAAACAGAGAGTACACAGAGTATTCAGGTTACACTTTGTAAAACACACACTTAAGAAAGCTCAAACCTCACTCACTCACTCTGAATCAAACTGAAACCTATATATAGAGACTGGGCCAGCGGACCAACTTACCAGCGTATCAGGTGGTCCGGCGGATCACCTGATCCGCCACTGATCCGCTGGATACATAAAACACAAACTTATAAATTACATACTCAAAACATCAAGATCTAGCACTAGACAACACAAAATGCTCTAACAAACTCCCCCTTGTCTTGTGCTAGTCTTCAGAAGCTTTTGATTCTGTCTTCTTCCAATCACGTCTTCTGTTATTTCCAGCATGAATCCCACCACCAAAACAAACATTTATCACCTTCTGAAACTGCATTGCTTGATCACGACATTCAGGTTTGTAGAGAATCTTGCTAGAATGTAGCTTTTCAATATCATTCTTTGACAAGTTTATCAACGACATCGGGTCATAGATTCTTACAACCTTGTTGTCTTCTTGAATCACAATAACAGCTTCACCAGACACCTCATCATAATACCACCACCTCAAAGTCTTGATGAAATCTTGTTCAAGCCTTTTGAGAGGTATTTTCTTGAGCTGAATCGGCTTCTTATACTTGAGAATCACTACTGGTCTGCCTGTGATATGATGGATATCTGTTGGATGCTCAGAGTAAGTTGGTCTTTGTGGAGTCAAAAACCTGAATCTTCCTTGACATTCTTCGATTAACTTCTCCTTAAACACAGCAGCCAAACTATTTCCTCCAGGATTCAAAAATGGACTTCTAGCCAAGTCTCTCACATCACAAACAGGTAATGTATTGAACCTTGTAGCATTCTTCAGATATACAATCCCGAACTCCCTCTTGATAGCATAGCATTTGAGTTCAGAATCGTACATCCAGCTGATAATCTTTCCAGAAGCTTGTCTTCCTTTTCTATCAAAAAATCTTTTCTGATCAACAGGTTTTGAAGACTTTTCAACTTGGACTGGAACTGGAAGTTTCTTAGCCCTTTGATCTTTTAACCAAGCTTCAAATAACAGCTTCTTTTCTTCTTCTTCAGACATATTAACAGATTCAGATGCTTCAGGTTGTTCTGATGATTTCTCTGTTTCAACCTTATCCTCACTGTCTTTTCCAAAGAAATTAAAACCTTCAGAATAGTCGTTATCAGAAAAATTTCCATACATCGTTGGATCATTAGGATATTCTTCTGCTGTCATATCTTCCACTTCCACATGTTCATCTTCAAATACCACCTCTTCTTCTGAATCATCTTCCTGATACGGCTCAGCAACTGGCACATTCTCAACATCATCCACATTTAGAACAAACATAGCTGCCAGCTGCTCTTTTGTGAAAGGATTAACCAACTCTCCCTCTTTCATTTCAACCCTCGATATCGGAGTTACATCATATATTTCTTTGTATGTAGACTCCCCCTGAGATGTCGTGGCTGTACCAGCAGCAGCAGATGATGTTCCTGCCGCATCAGTACCAGTACCAAAACCACCAGCACCACCCTCAGGATTATCAGGATCATCGTTTAAAAACTTCATCACATCCTCTTCTTCTCTGCACGTTTCTTCAGGATTTGGCCTTTTCTCCCCCTGAGCAGCTAAAGCTGTAAGCACTTGCTTAAGCTGCTCACCCATAGACAGAGACAATTGCTTTAACTGAGCAATTTCCCGATCTTTTGCCTCATCCTGAGCTTTTAGTCGAGCAAGTTCCTTTGTATGAGATTGATCTCTGGCAACCAATTCTTTACACAAATTTTTCAGCCCAGAAATCTCTTCAGCCTGCACCTTGTTTGTATGTTCTACTCTCTCAAATCGAGCTTGAAACAAAGCAAGCTTCAAATCAACAGAAGAAATTGTGGAAGTAGTTGAAGACGTGGAAGCAGAACCAGTAGTTGACGGTCTTTTGATAGTTAACTTTCTGATTGGAGGTTGTTGTGAACTTTGAACATCAGCTGTTTTGGTGGTTGGTTGGATTGGAATAGAAGACGACGAAGTCACTTTCTGCTTCTTGCTAGGAGGACTTTGCCCAGATTTTCTCGCATCAGCAAGAAATGAACCAGGCTTCACTCCTTTATATCCTACAGCCACACTTTTCATACGTTTGCCAGAAGCAACTGCAGGAGCTTTGCCTTTATCTACCGGCTTTGACTTAGCCACAGGCTCCTCCATACTAGGAGTATAAGATGGATCATTATCAGTATCTTCAGCCTGTTTAGTTCTAGACTCAAAGACATATGTATCTTGATTGTGAGATTTTAGATAAGCAATATGAGCCTTAGAACCTCTCCTTACAGGAACTTCTCTTGTATTGTGCAAAATGGTAACTTATTCACCAGAGTCTGATTCAGTTTCTGACGAACTACCAATAACATCATCACCCTCATCTGGAATATTCACCCGGTCAGATTCATTGACAGCTTCAGTAGTTACTTGCTCTGGATTTTGTTCTTAAACCACAGGTTGTTGTACTACAGGTTCTTGCACAACAGGTTCTTGTACAACAGGATCTTGATTAGCCGGTTGCTCCATTTCATCTTCAACAATCACAGTTGGAAAGCCATTATCATCATAGTGTAGTTCATCATCAGAACTGTCATCATGTTTAGCAGCACCATTATCTGGAGCCACATAAGCTGGATTAGCAAGATGACCAATCAACCTCTTATTTGGTGGAGGAATTGCATTTCCCTTTCTCTTGTAGTACACAGGGATCTTGCCAACAGCTACTCTATTCATATACTTCATATCTATGATAGCAGCAGCGTTCTTTGGAAGATTTGGATGTAAATCATTCAGAATCATCTGTAGAAATCTTGGATACATGATACTGCGCACTTGTTTCACCAAGATATTTTCCCTCATGTAGTTAAAGACCCAACCAGAAAAATTGAATTCTCTGTTTAATACCAAAGCACTAAAGAAAGACAGCACCTTCAAATCAAACTCTTCTTGGCCTCTTGTTCGATTTCCAAAACATTTAATGATCACATGCATCAAGTACTTATAAGGAGGACTCAGATTTGCCTTAAGATACCATGGAACATATAGTTGTCCATCATACTTGATCCTTTTCAATAATGCTACCAAATCTTATTCAGGAAATACAGTCGGATAAGTAGCTTGATCATTGAATCTTAAAACTCTTCTCACATCAGCTTCAGATATCACCACATCAGTTTCTAGAATCTTTGCACGAATTACAGATGGAGTCACCGAACAGTCTACTTGTGCTGAATTCCAGAACATAACTAACAAGTCTTTATACGGCGGACATTCATGAGTTGCAGCATAAAATATTCTTGAACGCCTGACGAACTCAAAAATGTTAAGAAAATGCGGCCTCCACTTTTCTGCAACATCAAGAAAGGCACAAACGTTTTGTTCTCCAATTGATTTAAAATCAGCCATTTCTGTTCATGTCATCAAAACAAACTGTCATTAAAATCAATTAATATAATCAAAACGCTCAATGACAATCGCTGATATTAAATAAATCGCTCAAACGACTAACTTTTGAAAATTTTTCTGAGCGGATCAACCCACGGATCAAATTTATGTATCCGGATCATCTGGTCCGGCGGACCAGTTGCGGATCATATTATTCAGCAGATTATTTGATCCGGCGGATCACTTGATCCGGCGGATCACAATCGTTGACCGCGGATCAGATTAGTTAACCGGATCATCTCCGTATCAGTTTGAAAATCTGGTCCGGCGGATCAGTTGATCCGGCGGATGATCAGTTATCGAACAGTCACTTTGGATTTTTCGCAACATTCAAGTGTTTGTTTTGGAATCACAGAACAAGAATTCAATTTAGAGTATATTACGACTCTAACCATGTGCTTTGTAGACATTAACATTGATTAAAATAGGGTAAACAAGCATCAAGTCGGGTTTTTCAAAAAACCGAGACTTTAAATCTCAAATTTAACACTAATTAGACAACCATTGCAGAAATGAAACTCATCAACCTGTGCGCAATCCAACAACCTACCTGTATCATCAAAAATTTCGGACAGAGCTTCGGTAACGACTGAGATATCAAGAAAATTATGAAAAAGAGGGGGTTCGAGGGTTTCGGTGTTGAATGTAAGTGATCCGCGAGTAATGAACTCTCGCGGATCAGATTGGTATTTATACCCAGATTTGATCCGCCGGCGGATCAGCTGATCCGCCGGATCAAAGAATGACCAAATTGCCCTTTTTCATCAGATTTCATTTTTCATCAAAAATGTTCAAAGTTTTTCAATCTCAAATCCTTTATGAACTGATTTTTGCATCGATTGTGGTTCATCAAACAATAAATTGTCGATTCTGAAATTCAGTTGATCGAAAATAAAGCAGAAAGAAAATCTTTTTGAATTTTGACAAATTTATATCAAAACACACTAAAATCTTTTTGATTTTTCGAACTTATGCTAAAACACACCTAAAATCTTTTTGATTTTTCTAAAATAAGCAGAAAAAGTAAATCAACAGAAAACAAGAAATCAAACAACAGTAACAATAAATTATATTTTTGTGAGAAAGATCGCAACATGAGATCATATCAGTGAGATGCACTTAACACACTTCAATTTCGACCTAATAAGCATGCAAATCAAGTTGTCCACGAATACAACACATAATGTTTATTTCAGCCAATTCAAATCAATTTTTACAGTTTTCTGATATACATTAGGTATGTTTATCAAGTATAAAAATCATGGCACCCACAAACTCAAGTAATTGATAATCTGATTTATTCTATCTTTGATTTTTCACTGATTCATCACAGAATCTATTTACAGAGACAATTGGTTCATAGTGTTTCATGCAAAAAGAAAGCAGAACCCTAAACAAACAACAATCAGGTCGGCTGGCAAGCACGCAGAGAAAGTCCGATTGTTTAGGAAAATAAGAAATAGAAAATAAAGCAGAAAGCGTATAATCCAACAACAATCAGGTCGATCTTTCGATACGCAGAGAAAGTCCGATGGATTATACTAAACACCAAGAAAATAAAGCAGAACGTCAAACGAACAACAATCAGGTCGATCTTTCGATACGCAGAGAAAGTCCGATCGTTTGACAAAATAAAGAAAATAAAACAAGTTTAAATCTTTGCAAAATAAAGCATGCATACACTAAGACCATCTCTTATTCTCTTTTTGAATTTTTCACATAAGCTCAGCATTAAACAAAAACAAGAATCATGGTTCGCCACAGATTTCAGACAGCCATTATCTTTATATCATACTAACATGTATCAGATATGAATGGCACATTCAATGAAACAAGCAAGTATCTACAGCCTTTCAATCTAGTCTATCCATGGTCAGTAACATTCACTGATGTACTATCATTTCTCACGAGGTTGGATCACATTTCTCAAATTTTTAATTTTTCAATTTTTTTATACTTTTGCATTTTTCAATTTTTTTATGCTTTTTCACTTCTAGAACACAAAACAACACACTATTTTTGTATTTTTCATATATCTCCCCCTAAAAAGCAGAAAACAATAACAGAAAAAATAAAACGAAAAGCAAAAATGATCAACTGAACCGAATCATGTGACATTTAACTTAGTAATTCCATTGATTTTCAACAAAAATTGGAAGCGAGTTTTATCAAAAGCTTTTGTAAACAAATCAGCTCGCTGAAAATCCGTGTGAATTTTCTGCAAATCAATTAGTTTCTTTTCAAAGCAATCACGGATAAAGTGATATCGAATCTCAATGTGTTTAGTTTTAGAATGCTGAACTGGGTTTTTAGTAATAGAGATGGCAGCCGAGTTATCAATAAAAATCGGAGTAGTAAGAAAATTCAAACCATAGTCGCGTAACTACTGTTGTATCCACAAGACTTGTGAACAGCAACTAGAAGCAGCAACATATTCCGCCTCTGTTGTAGACGTTGCAACTGAAGTTTGCTTTTTGCATTGCCACGACACCAGTCGTTCTCCCAAAAACTGACATCCTGCGGTTGTAGATTTGAAATTGAGTTTACATCCACCGTAGTCGGAATCAGAATATGCTGATAACTCGAACTTATTATCATTAGGATACCAGATCCCCAGATCCGGATTACCCTTCAAATAAGCAAAAATCCTCTTTACCGCCATCAAGTGAGAAGCCTTTGGAGCTGCCTGATACCTAGCACACATGCACACAGCAAACATTATATCAGGACGAGATGCAGTTAAGTACATAAGCGAACCAATCATAGCCCTAAACAATGTGGGATCAATAGATTCACCAGTCTCATCTGGTGCTAAACCATGTGAAACCTGGATTGGTGTACTAGGAACCCGAACATCGCCAATCTTGAACCTCGCCAAAATATCAGACACATATTTGGTTTGGTGTAAGAATATTCCTTTGGCCGATTGATGAACTTGAAGACCTAGAAAAAACCCCATCTCGCCCATAGAACTCATTTCAAACTTGGTTTGCATCACACGTTCAAAATCCTTGCATAACGCGTCATTTGTGCTTCCAAAAATGATATCATCCACATATACTTGGACAAGCAACAGATCCTTTCCAAACTTCTTCGAAAACAGTGTACAATCCACCTTTCCACGCCGAAAACCGTTTTCCAGCAGGTGCGTAGATAAAGTTTCATACCAAGCTCTCGGGGCTTGATGCAATCCATATAACGCCTTGTCTAACTTGTACACTTTGTTTGGATAATCGGGATCATAAAAACCAGGCGGCTGCTTCACATACACTTCCTCACGAATCAACCCATTAAGAAATGCACTCTTGACATCCATTTGATACACTTTGAATCCATGATATGCCGCGAAAGCTAAAAAGATTCTGATAGCCTCGATCCTTGCTACAGGAGCATAAACTTCATTGAAATCAACACCTTCAATCTGTGAGAAACCCTGAACCACCAATCGAGCCTTGTTTCGAACAATTATGCCTCAATCATCTTTCTTGCATTTAAATACCCATTTAGTACCACATTGTGACAACTGTAACCTCCCAAGTTAGCTCCGTTAAGTTTTTCCGTTAAATCCATCAGTTCCGTTAGACAATCTCCGTTAGCCATATTATAAACAGTAACAAATGCGTGTCTAGACCGAATACGTCCATGACCTTTGGTTGATCACCGAACCCGTCCATATGTGCTATGTGTTTATTTACTTACTACCAATACGTGAAGTTATATGCAACGTGTTTAATTGATTAAGGGTGTATTTGTGTGATTATCGAGAAATTGTGCTTGTCTTACTTAGAATGTAAATTGACCTTTTTGGGTAGCCAGCGAAACTACCCGGCGAAACTACAGTTTCGCCCGGTAGCTAAGACATTTGGGCTACGGGACCAGTTTCGCGTGGCGAGCGAAACTGCCAGCGAAACTACCAGCGACACTGCTGGCGAAACTAGGACCTGATACATAGAAAACCCAAGCCAACCTTCTCATTTTTGCTCATTCCTCACAAACACACACACTTCTGCACTCTCCCTCTCTCGAGATCTCCGGCCAGCAAGGAAACAGCTCGAACCACAGTGATTCCAGCCCCGAATTTCCATCCATTCGAGCATTGGAGATCAACCGTGAGTCACATAAACCTCCTTTATGCATTTCTTGTATGCTTAACTAAAATGTATGCTTAAAATCCACATGCAATGACTTCTGCTACTGCTATGATGCTTAGGGATGCTAGACATAACATAAATTCTGTATCTTGACATGCCAGTATGAAGATCTATGCTAGATTATGCTACTTATGTAAAAATATGTTCTTGGTAAATTGGTGACTAGAAACCATGTTTCAGGTGGTGAAATTGCTTATATGATGTTGGTAAACGTTTAGGTATGCTAGATATTGAATTGCATGTGATACAGAAGCTGTTAGAAAGTTTTTAGTCAAATTTACGGGTTTTTTTAGCGACTAGCGAAACTGTGCCTTCATCAGGCGAAATTAGGTAGCGAAACTATGTACATCCTCAACCAGCGAAACTAAGTAGCGAAATTATAGTGTCGCCGGTAAACCAACCAGACCTGCTCGAACGAAACTACCGAGCGAAATTCCCTGAACGAAAGTTCAAACCAGTTTCGGGCGAAACTAGGCTAGCGAAACTGTGCCAACAGTTTCGAGCGAAACTAGCCTAGCGAAACTGTGTCATCGGGTATTGCCTAGCGAAAGTGCTGCCCGTGTACACAGCGAAACTGCCTAGCGAAACTGCTAGCGAAATTGTGACCAAAATCCAAACTTGTACAATTTACTTGAATGATATACCATGACTTGCATGCTTTATACTATGAAAATACTTGTTTGGACTTCTGATGTATATGAACCCTTGTGTATGATCAACCATCGGTATCGTGTGTCGTTGTGTCGTGTCATGTTTTCCAACGTGCTAGTAGTTTTAAACACAACCTTACACCTAAGACCTTAATGTGATTATTAGGTCCTCGTTAACAATCATAACCGGATTAATTGAAGCTTAAGCCGAGCAACCTAAGGTGAGTTTCACTTACTGTTATAGTTGCATCCAGTAAGGGGTGGCAACACACGGTAAAGGTATTTCTTTACTTGAGTATTTATCCCATTATATCACATGTTCACTGAATTGCTTATTAAACAAAAGTCCTTACTTATCGGGCCATTAGTATAGAATAGCGAGGTAATGTTGAGTAGATCTACTGGGTATTGACACCCCCGCTCAGCGGTGCACAGGATGCACCCTCCCGACTGGCGGTCGGACTGAGAACAATATTAGCCTAAAACTACCGTGATCGGGAAAGACACGGGGAAGGCAAATTACATAGGTGAATACCTATCCAATACAATGTCAGCTTTGGTTGCGAACGTTCAGAGGAGCATAAGCATAGGCTAGCTACCTAACGATACGGATAATACTTACATTTCCAGATTACGAATTTATTGCTTTACGATTCGTATGCATTTTTGGTCTACATGGTGTGGCGTAGACTGATTTAGTGAACTCACCAGCCTTTTTAGCTGACACTTGATCGTTGTTTACTTTTCAGGTCGTTAGGTGGATTCATGGATGGCACGGATGGCGGCAGTGCTCTCTCTTTTGCAAACTTTTGGGGGAATTTATATTTCCAAACTTTATGAACATGTCTATTGTACATCAAACTTGTAATCACTAATATGCTTCCGCTGATCTATTAAACTAACTTATGTATTTGTGAAACAAACTTTCCTCTACTTTATTTTGAAGCCCCTTATCCTTTATTTATTTAGTGTTATGGCTTGGTTGTAACTAAAGTCTTGGATCCTGGTCTGGTTCACACCCCACACGGTTATACTCCGTTAGTGGAATTTGGGGGTGTGACACACATGGTTCTTTGGAATTAGCGGGTAAATCCACGAGATGCCATACACCCAATTTCTGAAATTGTTGCAACTCTTCTTGCATAGCCTCAACCCAAGAAGCATCTTCCAACGCCTGATCGACATTGGTTGGTTCAACTTGAGACAGAAAACAAGAATGAAACACGTCATTCTGAAATCCTGAATCCCTGATTTCAGCAATCAAAGCATCAACGGAATCTTCTAGTTGATTACGTGTGCGAACTCCAGAACTCGGATCACCAATGATATTCTCTTGAGGATGAATGGTGTGTATCCTCAAAGTAGTTGAATCAGCAACAGGAATATCATCCGCCAAATTATTAGGTAAACTTGCATCTGCTTCTTCTGTTCCTGACAGATCATCTAACGGTAAAGAAACTGGTACCGAAGAACTTGTACTAGGTAACGATATTGGATCGTCAACAGGTGTTGACTCAACTTCATGATACGAACTTTCATCATCATCGTCAGACGAACTCATCGTTTCCAAACTAGAAACATCCTGACTAGACGAAGTAGTGACCGATGAATTAGGAAGCTTAGGAATCCATGACCCGGAACCAGGAGTAGACAATGTATACATGATAGCAGCAGATAAGATCTCAGACTCATCTTCTTTAGCAGAACTCTTTTGTGCAGCCGAGAACGAATCAACAAAAGAATTATAATCAAAAGCTCGAGAATCAACCGATTTAGGTTGTAGAAAGGTATGTCGATGACAATCCACATTCATATGATTCTCAATGGTCTTGGAAGATGAAAAATAAACTCTTTTCATTGGATGATGATATCCAACAAAAATGCCTTCAACAGCTTTAGCATCAAACTTTCCACCTGCCTTGAGAACCGTGCATGAACACCCAAATGGTTCCAAGAAATTCAAATTCGGCTTTCGACCTCGGAGCAATTCATAACTCGTCTTGTTAAATCTTTTAACAATCAGAACACGATTGAGTACATAACATGCAGTATGAACAGCTTCAGACCAAAACGTAATTGGTAGCTGTGCATCCGGTAGCATCGTTCGAGCAGTTTCAATCAATGTTCTATTCTTTCGCTCAGCAACCCCATTTTGTTGTGGAGTATACGGCGCACTGAATTCATGATAAATTCCCAATGAACCACAAAAATCCTTCATTTTGGCATTGTTGAATTCAGAACCATTGTCAGTACGAATTCGACAAACTTTATGCTTGTACAACGATTCAAACTTAGACAACATGTTCCGAATAGAATCTGGAGTATCAGCCTTGGACGCCAAAGAAGCCACCCATGAAAATCTTGAGAAATCATCAGTTAATCACTAAGCAATAATAACTACCCTCAATACTACGAACATTCATAGGACCAAACAAGTCCATATGCAGCAGTTCCAAGGGAGTGACAATGGAATTCAAACGCTTAGAAGGGTGAGACTTCTTTTTCTGTTTACCTTTCTTACATGAGACACACACATCATTTATAGAAAATCTATTCTTGGAAACGCCTTCTACCAACGAATGATTGACCAAGTAATTCATCTCTCGATAATTGATGTGACCCATGCGCCTATGCCACAGAATTGATTCCTTTTCAGTAGCTTTTGAGATAAAACATGTAGCAGAGACAGCAGATGAAGTCTGATTCATATTTAACACATATAAGTCCCGAAATCTTGGAGCTCGCATCACAATCCAGTCTTCAGGAATTCGAATGCCAGGTTTCAAAATCAAGCATTCTGAACTTGTAAAAGTAGCTGTGTACTGCTTATCACAAATTTGAGATATGCTTAACAAGTTGTGCTGCAACTCTTGCACAAATTGGACTTTTTCAAAAGTAATCTTCTCGTTACCCAACTTTCCTTCACCGGTTATCTTCCCACCTTTATTGCCAGCAAAAGTAACATTTCCTCCTTGAATTGGTTTGACTTCAGACAGCAAGGAAATATTACCCGTCATGTGCCTGGATGCTCCACTATCAACGACCCAAAAGTTGTTAACAGCTGGCTTTCGAGCATCCTGCACATAGTAGCAAGCAATTAGTGAGTATCTGGACCCAAGCATTCAGCTTTGGGTCGACCGGTATCTTCTGAAAAATCCTCAGTGGCTTTTGAAGGCATTTTAGGCAGCCACTTTTGCCTAACAGGTGGAATAGATGAATCAGTGGTAGAATCTAAAATAGAATTATTACCAAAAACTTTGTAAGATTTATTGAAAAAATTTCTCCTTTTAAAATGTTGTTTGGTAACAATCTTTTCATCATCCATCTTGGTCTTTGTATCAGATTTCGAATCTGAATTTGATTGCATATACGCTGAAGCCCGCTTTCTAGCTAAAACAGGACACCGACTACGAATATGTCCTATTTTAAAACAACAATAACACCTTTTGGGATCAACAACCCCCTGAGAAACACTATCCTCACCTCGTTTAGAAACATTGGTTTTAAACCTTCTCCCTTTAGAGTTTGGCAAAGGTTTAAACAAAGGACCAATGTATCCATGTTCATTATAAAACCCATAGTCATCAACACCACAACGATCAGCATACCCTTTAGGTTTAACCTTTGTGGTATTGTTTTGTTCAAATTTTCCAAAATCATCATAAAAATTGTAATCATCACAAAAACCAAACACTTCATAATCAAAACTATTAGTTTCTGATGAATACTGACCATCAGAGTTATAAAAACTCTTTGGTGAGTAAGATGATTGTTTTGATTTAGTCTTAAACTTTTGACCAGTTGATGACTTTGGTTTTTCAGAAAGCCTTTGAGCTTTGGAGGATGATGCTTGATCATTTGAACCAGACGGCACATCAGACAACACAACGAACTGCTCGTCGTCAACATCTGACTTAACTACCTCAGAAGGTTCTACATACCACACTTTGGCAACCCGTGATGGATCAACACAAATTAAAGGAAAATCTAAATCAGAAAACACTGACTCACTTCCTTTCAGACTATACATTCTCAATTTCTGAGATGTATCACCATCAATAGTTTTGCCTTTCGAAGTTTCATCAAACTTACCATTTGTGGCAAATTTCTTTTCACGTTTCTGAAATTTCTGAGGTTTCTTTTGATTGACCTTAGAATTTCCAGCAAACTGTCCAAACCCAATACCATTGAATTTTGCACTTCTTTCAGGTGCTTCTGGTATAGTATTGACATCAGGTGTACTTGTGTTACTTACAGAAACGGCATTTCTTTCAAAAAACAAATCTGGACCTTTAGCAAATTGTGAATTTTCAAATGTTTTCATTGTTTTTGCAGTTTCAAGAATTTTCTGAGCAGCCTCTAATGGTGTCAGTTTGACACTTTGAGGCTTAACCTCAGTGACAGGTTTTTCAACCTTAGAATCACTGGACTCAACCTGTTTTGACACCTCAACCTTAGGTTTGGAAACATGTTTGCCTGATTTCTTCTTATCAGTACTTTTGGATTTATCAGATGATCCCTCAGTAAACATTTAATAATCAAATACAACTTTGGTCTCAGATTCCTTTGGGCCTAAACCATGAACAATGGGTGGAGGAACTGAGTTACACCCGGATTCTTTGAGCAAATCTTTTAGATTTTCATCTTTGCAAAGAAAACTTGCAAAGGAAGATGAATTTTTGAAATTTTCAAGTTGCCTGTTAAGATCCAAAATTTCAATGTTTAATTCGGAAATTTTAGCATTCGCTTCGGCAAGCTTCTTTTCACAAAAAATATAATCTTCTGTTTTGTTATTAAGCTCAATTTTTGTGGTCAGAACCACAGCATGTTCACTTTTCAGTTCAGCTTTAACAGCTTCCCACCGTTGTTTGTAAATTTTGACATTCTCCTCTGCTAATGAGTATTTATCAAAATACATGGTTTTCACAGCAGAGACTTCCTTCAACTGATTAGCAAAATTAAGACAAAGTTCACAAGAAGTAGAATTAACCTGAACGTTGGCCATAAATGCATGTTGACCTTCAGCAAAGAAATCTTCACCAGGAAGATCAGGAGCCCAATCATATCCTTCTCCAGTTTGTGAAACCAACGCTTTATTGTCTGAATTTGAGCCACTAGCATTTGCATTTGAACTTGAAGGATTAGTATTGCTCCCTGATGGCTTGTTACTCTGTGCAGCATACTTTTGATACAACTTTGAAGTTTCTTGCTGCTTTCCCTTGGTACACTCCTTGGCAAAATGCCCATAATTCTAACAATTGTAGCAACGAACCTTAGACTTATCAAATCCAAGTTTTCCTTCAGGATTTAAATCCTTCCGACCCGTTCTTTGCATATACTTTTTGCCTCTGCGAACAAGCATTGCCATGGACCAGTTAATATCCATCAATTCTAAGTCATCAGGATCAATCTGTTCATAGTCTTCATCAGTTAACTCAGCACTAGTTAACTTTCCTGCAACAACTCCATCATAAGACGAAACCATTGCTGAAAATAAAGCCATGAAGTCATTTGTAGTCTTTGCTGAAAAAGCACTCTGATTGTGACTTGGAGCAGAAGATGACTGATGTGAATACACAGGATATGTTACAGCAGCTTTACTAGCATAGCTTCCACTTGAAGAACCTCTAGACATGTTTGCATGACACAGAGTATTCAGGTTACACTTTGTAAAACACACACTTAAGAAAGCTCAAACCTCACTCACTCACTCTGAATCAAACTGAAACCTATATATAGAGACTGGGCCAGCGGACCAACTTACCAGCGTATCAGGTGGTCCGGCGGATCACCTGATCCGCCACTGATCCGCTGGATACATAAAACACAAACTTATAAATTACATACTCAAAACATCAAGATCTAGCACTAGACAACACAAAATGCTCTAACATGTATTTAGGCGGAATGAGGGCCAGTTGGGACCAATGAGTCCCAATAAGGTGTGTATATAACCAATTAGACGGTTTAGGACCAATGATGGCCCAATAAGGTGTGTTTAGGGGAAATGAGGGTGAGTTAGGACCAATGAGTCCCAATAAGGTGTGTATGTAACTAATAAGTTGTGTTTAGGACCAATGATGGCCCAATAAGGCGTTTCTAAGGGAAATGAGGGCCAGTTGGGACCAATGAGTCCCAGTAAGGTGTGTATGTAACCAATAAGTTGTGTTTAGGACCAATGATGGCCAAATAAGGTGTCTTTAAGGGAAATGAGGTTCAGTTGGGACCAATGAGTCCTAATAAGGTGTGTATATAACCAATAAGCATGTTTAGGACCATTGATAGCCCAATAAGGTGTGTTTAGGGGAAATGAGGGTTAGTTAGGAACAATGAGTCCCAATAAGGTGTGTATGTAACCAGTAAGTTGTATTTAGGACCAATGATGACCCAATAAGGTGTATTTAAAGGCAATGAGGGCCAGTTGGGACCAATGAGTCCCAATAAGGTGTGTATATAACCAATAAGCATGTTTAGGACCAATGATGACCCAATAAGTTGTGTTTAAGGGCAATGATGGTAAGTTGGGACCATTGAGTCCCAATAAGGTGTGTATATAACCAATAACCATGTTTAGGACCAATGATGGCCCAAGAAGGTGTGTTTGGGGAAAATGAGGGTCAGTTGGGACCAATGAATCCCAATAAGGTGTGTATGTAACCAATAAGTTGTGTTTAGGAACAATGTTAGACAAATAAGGTGTGTTTAGGGGCAATGAGGGTTAGTTGGGACCAATGAGTCTCAATAAGGTGTATATATAACCAACAAGCATGTTTAGGACCAATGATGGCCCAATAAGGTGTGTTTGGGGGAAATGAGGGTCAGTTGGGGCCATTGCGTCCCAATAATGTGTGTATGTAACCAATAAGTTGTGTTTAGGACCAATGATAGACCAATTAGGTGTGTTTAAGCGGAATGAGGGCCAGTTGGGACCAATGAGTCCCAATAAGGTGTGTATATAACCAATAACCATGTTTAGGACTAATGATGGCCCAATAAGTTGTGTTTAGGACCAATGATTGCCCAATAAGGTGTGTTTAAGGGAAATGCGGGTCAGTTGGGACCAATGAGTCCCAATAAGGTGTGTATATAACTAATAAGCATGTTTAGGACCAAATGATAGCCCAATAAGGTGTGTT
Source organism: Deinandra increscens subsp. villosa (assembly GCA_039602395.1). Taxonomy (NCBI): domain Eukaryota; kingdom Viridiplantae; phylum Streptophyta; class Magnoliopsida; order Asterales; family Asteraceae; genus Deinandra; species Deinandra increscens. The sequence goes on from JBCNJP010000025.1 coordinate 28,469,587, forward strand.
TAGGGGAAATGAGGGTTAGTTAGGAACAATGAATCCCAATAAGGTGTGTATGTAACGAATAAGTTGTATTTAGGACCAATGATGGCCCAATAAGGTGTGTTTTAAGGCAATGAGGGCCAGTTGGGACCAATAAGTCCCAATAAGGTGTGTATATAACCAATAAGCATGTTTAGGACCATTGATAGCCCAATAAGGTGTGTTTAGGGGAAATGAGGGTTAGTTAGGACCAATGAGTCCCAATAAGGTGTGTATGTAACCAATAAGTTGTATTTTGGACCAATGATGACCCAATAAGGTGTGTTTAAAGGCAATGAGGGCCAGTTGGGACCAATGAGTCCCAATAAGGTGTGTATATAACCAATAAGCATGTTTAGGACCAATGATGACCCAATAAGTTGTGTTTAAGGGCAATAATGGTCAGTTGGGACCAATGAGTCCCAATAATGTGTGTATATAACCAATAACCATGTTTAGGACCAATGATGGCCCAATGAGGTGTGTTTGGGGAAAATGAGGGTCAGTTGGGACCAATGAATCCCAATAAGGTGTGTATGTAACCAATAAGTTGTGTTTAGGATCAATGATAGCCCAATAAGGTGTGTTTAGGGGCAATGAGGGTTAGTTGGGACCAATGAGTCTCAATAAGGTGTATATATAACCAACAAGCATGTTTAGGACCAATGATGGCGTAATAAGGTGTGTTTGGGGGAAATGAGGGTCAGTTGGGGCCAATGCGTCCCAATAAGGTGTGTATGTAACCAATAAGTTGTGTTTAGGACCAATGATAGCCCAATTAGGTGTGTTTAAGCGGAATGAGGGCCACTTGGGACCAATGAGTCCCAATAAGGTGTGTATATAACCAATAACCATGTATAGGACTAATGATGGCCCAATAAGGTGTGTTTGGGGGAAATGAGGGTCAGTTGGGGCCAATGCGTCCCAATAAGGTGTGTATGTAACCAATAAGTTGTCTTTAGGACCAATGATAGCCCAATTAGGTGTGTTTAAGCGGAATGAGGGCCAGTTGGGACCAATGAGTCCCAATAAGGTGTGTATATAACCAATAACCATGTATAGGACTAATGATGGCCCAATAAGGTGTGTTTGGGGAAAATGAGGGTCAGTTGGGACCAATGAGTCCCAATAAGGTGTGTATGTAAGTAATAAGTTGTGTTTAGGAACAATGATGGCCCAATAAGGCGTTTTTAAGCGAAATGAGGGCCAGTTGGGACCAATGAGTCCCAGTAAGTTGTGTATGTAACCAATAAGTTGTGTTTAGGACCAATAATGGCCGAATAAGGTGTGTTTAAGGGAAATGAGGGTCAGTTGGGACCAATGAGTCCTAATAAGGTGTGTATATAACCAATAAGCATGTTTAGGACCATTGATAGCCCAATAAGGTGTGTTAAGGGGAAATGAGGGTTAGTTAGGACCAATGAGTCCCAATAAGGTGTGTATGTAACCAATAAGTTGTACTTTGGACCAATGATGACCCAATAAGGTGTGTTTAAAGGCAATGAGGGCCAGTTGGGACCAATGAGACCCAATAAGGTGTGTATATAACCAATAAGCATGTTTAGGACCAATGATGACCCAATAAGTTGTGTTTAAGGGCAATGATGGTCAGTTGGGACCAATGAGTCCCAATAAGGTGTGTATATAACCAATAACCATGTTTAGGACCAATGATGGCCCAATAAGGTGTGTTTGGGGAAAATGAGGGTCAGTTGGGACCAATGAATCCCAATATGGTGTGTATGTAACCAATAAGTTGTGTTTAGGATCAATGATAGCCCAATAAGGTGTGTTTAGGGGCAATGACGGTTAGTTGGGACCAATGAGTCTCAATAAGGTGTATATATAACCAACAAGCATGTTTAGGACCAAATGATAGCCCAATAAGGTGTGTTTAGGGGAAATGAGGGTTAGTTAGGACCAATGAATCCCAATAAGGTGTGTATGTAACGAATAAGTTGTATTTAGGACCAATGATGGCCCAATAAGGTGTGTTTTAAGGCAATGAGGGCCAGTTGGGACCAATGAGTCCCAATAAGGTGTGTATATAACCAATAAGCATGTTAGGACCAATGATGACCCAATAAGTTGTGTTTAGGGGCAATGATGGTCATTTGGGACCAATGAGTCCCAATAAGGTGTGTATATAACCAATAACCATGTTTAGGACAAATGATGACCCAATAAGGTTTGTTGGGGGAAAATGAGGGTCAGTTGGGACCAATGAATCCTAATAAGGTATGTATGTAACCAATAAGTTGTGTTTAGGATCAATGATAGCCCAATAAGGTGTGTTTTGGGGCAATGAGAGTTAGTTGGGACCAATGACTCCTAATAAGGTGTGTATATAATCAATACGCATGTTTAGGACCAATGATGGCCCAATAAGGTGTATTTGGGGAAAATGAGGGTCAGTTGGGACTAATGAATCCCAATAAGGTGTGTATGTAACCAATAAGTTGTGTTTAGGACCAATGATAGCCCAATAAGGTGTGTTTATGCGGAATGAGGGCGAGTTGGGACCAATGAGTCCCAATAAGGTGTGTATATAACCAATAACCATGTTTAGGACCAATGGTGGCCCAATAAGGTGTGTTAGGGGGAAATGAGGGTCAGTTGGGGCCAATGAGTCCCAATAAGGTGTGTAGGTAACCAATAAGTTGTGTTTAGGACCAATGATAACCCAATAAGGTGTGTTTAGGCGGAATAAGGGCCACTTGGGACCAATGAGTCCCAATAAAGTGTGTATATAACCAATTAGCATGTTTAGGACCAATGATGGCCCAATAAGGTGTGTTTAGGGGAAATGAGGGTTAGTTTGGACCAATGAGTCCCAATAAGGTGTGTATGTAACTAATAAGTTGTGTTTAGGACCAATGATGGCCTAATAAGGCGTTTTTAAGGGAAATGAGGGCCAGTTGGGACCAATGAGTCCCAGTAATTTGTGTATGTAACCAATAAGTTGTGTTTAGGACCAATGATGGCCGAATAAGGTGTGTTTAAGGGAAATGAGGGTCAGTTGAGACCAATGAGTCCTAATAAGGTGTGTATATAACCAATAAGCATGTTTAGGACCATTGATAGCCCAATAAGGTGTGTTTAGGGGAAATGAGGGTTAGTTAGGACCAATGAGTCCCAATAAGGTGTGTATGTAACCAATAAGTTGTATTTTGGACCAATGATGACCCAATAAGGTGTGTTTAAGGGCAATGAGGGCCAGTTGGGACCAATGAGACCCAATAAGGTGTGTATATAACCAATAAGCATGTTTAGGACCAATGATGACCCAATAAGTTGTGTTTAAGGGTAATGATGGTCAGTTGGGACCAATGAGTCCTAATAAGGTGTGTATATAACCAATAACCATGTTTAGGACCAATGATGGCCCAATAAGGTGTGTTTGGGGAAAATGAGGGTCAGTTGGGACCAATGAATCTCAATATGGTGTGTATGTAACCAATAAGTTGTGTTTAGGATCAATGATAGCCCAATAAGGTGTGTTTAGGGGCAATGAGGGTTAGTTGGGACCAATGAGTCCCAATAAGGTGTGTATGTAACCAATTAGCATGTTTAGGACCAATGATGGCCCAATAAGGTGTGTTTAGGGGAAATGAGGGTTAGTTAGGACCAATGAGTCCCAATAAGGTGTGTATATAACCAATAAGCATGTTTAGGACCAATGATGGCCCAATAAGGTGTGTTTGGGGAAAATGAGGGTCAGTTGGGACCAATGAATCCCAATAAGGTGTGTATGTAACCAATAAGTTGTGTTTAGGATCAATGATAGCCCAATAAGGTGTGTTTAGGGGCAATGAGGGTTAGTTGGGACCAATGAGTCCCAATAAGGTGTGTATATAACCAATAAGCATGTTTAGGACCAATGATAACCCAATAAAGGGTGTTTAGTGGAAATGAGGGTCAGTTGTGTCAGGACCGATCTCACGTCAAGAATCTCGATCTTGAGCAAGAACGAAGGTGAGATGAGGAGACGGGATGATGAGAATCTAGGATAATAAATGACAAGAAATAATAAATCAAACGATTCATTGATTATTGTTGAAAGCTTACAACGAACCGAATGATTACAAACTCGTCATTGGAAATCCATGGTCACATTGGGTTGAGCTCAAACCCAATGTGTGACTCTCTCTCTCTAGAATGATAGCTCACATCACTCATTATTTTTCACTTATTCATTATTATTCATCTTCTTTCTAATGAAGCTATCCCTTCCTATTTATAGAGAGCCCATGTGCTCACTAGCCCACTAACTAGCTAACACACATACAAATGAGCAAATACAAATACACAAATGACATAATTATTATTAATTAAATCAAAGATGATTTAATTAATATGAAGCTTGACTCGCTCGAACCGATCTTCCGTTGACTTTTATGTTGACCGTTGACCCGAACGGTTGACTTTTCCAGAAAACGTCTTCGGTCCAAACTTGCAAGCCTCGAGCATCATAACCCGCGTCTCTGAATCAAATCACAATGGATTCTTCAACCGAATTATTCGAGAATAGATTTGATGGCGTCCGTCACACTTATTAAAAGTTCCAACAATTCCCCCTTGACTGACGCTTTCAAATTTGTCATACTGGTAAAGAACCGCTCTGTCGTACATCTTCGAAGAATAACTGATAAACCGGAATCTTTTTGTTGTAAAGGTTCCCCCTTTGAATAAGCTTCTTCTGTTCTTGTTGCACCAGTTGAGATCCAAGTGCTGCAGTTCACTCGGTTCACTCGGTCAGGTACAATACTAAGAATGCTGAACATTGGAGTCAAAATCACAACAAACCGAATCAGATAAACCAATCAATCACTGAAAATGCTCCAACTTCTGATAATCGACCCGATAATCCAAATCCATAGAAGTTCCCCCTTTTCTCTAGATCTCTCTGAAAACATCCGATGCGAAAGCGGAAAATCAGATGCAGAGAGTGGAACTGTTCCGCTCAGTCCCGAAGAGAAAACGGTACTAAAATCCTGAAATCGGACAATCTTGCGAAAAACCGGAAGCCGGGTGCTGACAGTTGTGAATGATCCATAAAACCTGAACTTGTTTCGCGTGACTGGGTTGGATGCGAAAATAATGTCAAATTGGTGAAAAACTGAGATCCCGAGCGTAAACACAAAATTTATTCATAACCGGAGTCTTCGTAATTTTGGGCGAAGAAAATCGAGCTCGGAAAAATATTCCGTGAAGAATTCTGAGTAAAACGGTGCAATTTGGAATGAATCTGAGAAGACCGTAAATTTTATTCAAGTAACAGGCCTTCCGTTAGAGATTTAACGGAATATTCCAATATTTAACTGAGATTCCAGTTAATTCAGTTAGATGACATCAGCACTGCATCAGCTAAACAACTTGGAGTGAGCATAACGAAAAAGTCACAAACTTAACCAAGAAGCGAAACCAATCCGTCAGTGGTCGTTAGCTAACGTGGCCTTGACGTCAACAAAAACTAGAAATCCGGTCGAAATCTGACGGAATAAATCCATGACCAATAAAATATTTTCAGCAATTCCGATAGGCGTCATCTCCGTTATTCATGTAAAAGACCAATGAGAAAAACCCCGCATTTAGCGAAAAATACTGAAAATAAATTAATGGAATTAAATCTCCATAAAATACCATGATCCATGTGCATCATAATCTGGCCAATCAAAATTAATTTTTAAAAATGATCCAACGGCATAAATAAAATCAATCTGATGGCTGAAAGGCTCAATCCGCGTGATTGGCAGCTGACCAATCAGGAAGAGGTGGAGAAAGCACAAAAGAAGATCCTACGGCCCAAAACTGAGGTGATCCAACAGATAAGAAAACGTAATCCGCGTGAAGCTGGAGCTGACCAATCAGCATCACACAGTAATAAAGGCCACAACGGTTCACTTGCAGTTTAGGGGCCCACGAGAATGTTTTCAGCCAACCAGAAATCGACAACAAACATGTGAGCAACGGTTCTTTATTGAGGGTGGGCCCACGCAGACATTTCTCCACCAATGAAAGATCAACAACGAATTAGGAGGAGAGAGAGTGTGAAGGTCAAACATTCCCTCACAGCCATTAATATGCTGCCACGTCATCGTCAACATTCCTCATCCCTGCAAAACCCTAATACGGTAGGAGAAAAAAGAACCAGTCACCGGAATTACGAGGGGCTCGCCGGAAAACCGTGATAACCTCATATCTCAGAGAATACTCGATGAAACTTGACGATTTTATGTCCCCGAACTCCTTAATCAATCCCCTACACATCTAGACGACCAAAAATCACTGAAACTTATTCGAAAGAAAAACCCAGTTGACGAGATATGTCGAGATCGCCAAGATATTCGAGATCGCCAAACTTTATTCGAGGTCGCCAAGCATTATTCGAGATCGCCAAGCTCATGGTCGAGATCGCCAACTTATGAACTCGCCAAGAACACTCAGATCGCCAAGAACAATGTTGAAATCGCCATGAACAAGCTCGAAATCGCTAAGAACCAGTCGAGATCGCCAAGAACAACTTCAAACACTTTCCAGATCGCCATGAACATCTTCAAGGGTACACGAGGTCGCCAAGAACATCTTCAAGGCACTGAGATCGCCAACAACATCTTCAACAAAATGAAGAACACTTGAAAAACAGCAGAAAACCCAGATCTTCGTGATCGATTTTGAACCACCAAAACATGAGGAAAAAGCAGATTCATGAACGAACAATGAAGCCAAGCATTAGACGAAATCATTCTGGCCACAAACAACTCGAATCGCAGCTTCAAACGTCCCGAATCAGCCTCAAAATCTGGAAATCTATCAAGAACACGAAGAACACCTAGTAAACACCGTTAAGTGTGTGTTTTTCCAGATCTGCCCAAACCGTTGCGTTTCAGACAAAACCGATGCTCCCAATGGATCCGGAACGAGTTTTCCTTCAAGATTCATACTTTATTTCATCCAAAAACACTGATTTTATCACCAAAAACTCAGAATCAAAGCTCAAAAAATCTTCAAAACCCCAAAAACGGGAAAACTCTAGCAGCTTCGTTTTTCAGCCTCAGATCTCGGATTTCTTCACTGATTTGAACATATGGAGCATGAAATCACTCCCAAATGAACCCAATAACAAGAATATATTATCAGATTCATCCAGAAATCATCAATCAGCTCCAATAATAAGAAAAAGATAGAAAAAGTCTCCAAAGTGGGTTTTCCAATCAGCACCTCATTCAAGCTCAAAATCAAGATCCGAGTGATCAGATTCACGGTGAGATGAATCTGATCGGTACCCGCTCTGATACCATTTTTCAGGACCATTTCACGTCAAGAATCTCGATCTTGAGCAAGAACGAAGATGAGATTAAGGAGACGGGATGAAGAGAATCAAAGATAATAAATGACAAGAAATGATAAAACAAACGATTCATTGATTATTGCTGAATGATTACAACGAACCGAATGATTACAAAACCCGTCATTGGAAATCCATGGTCACATTGGGTTGAGCTCAAACCCAATGTGTGACTCTTGACAAAGGGCTTTATTTGTTGATCTGAAGATGATATCATCAACATACACTTGAACTAGCAGCATATCATCACCCACGTGCCGTATGAATAACGTTTGATCAATCACCCCTCTCTTGTAGCCATTTTCCAACAGATAGGTAGAAAAGGTTTCATACCACTTCCTTGGTGCCTGATGGAGTCCATAGAGAGCCCTTTTTAACTTGTACACCTTATTCGGGAAGGAAGGATTTACAAAACCTGGAGGTTGATCAACGTAAACCTCTTCATCCAGTTCACCATACAGGAAGGCAGTCTTCACGTCAAGCTGATAAACTGTTATGTTCTTTGACGCTGCATAGGCCAAGAAAATCCTGATGGCTTCAAGACGAGCTACCGGGGCATAGACTTCATCATAGTCAAGCCCATCTATCTGCATATAACCCTTGACCACAAGTCTAGCTTTATTTCTAATAATTATACCTCTGTCATCCTTTTTATTCTTAAAGATCCACTTGACTGGAATAGGCTTCGCACCAGGAGGAGCGTCAACAAGTTTCCAGACATCCAAAAGTTTGAATTGAAATCCATGGTCACTTGAACTCTTGACAAAGGGCTTTATTTGTTGATCTGAAGATGATATCATCAACATACACTTGAACTAGCAGCATATCATCACCCACGTGCCGTATGAATAACGTTTGATCAATCACCCCTCTCTTGTAGCCATTTTCCAACAGATAGGTAGAAAAGGTTTCATACCACTTCCTTGGTGCCTGATGGAGTCCATAGAGAGCCCTTTTTAACTTGTACACCTTATTCGGGAAGGAAGGATTTACAAAACCTGGAGGTTGATCAACGTAAACCTCTTCATCCAGTTCACCATACAGGAAGGCAGTCTTCACGTCAAGCTGATAAACTGTTATGTTCTTTGACGCTGCATAGGCCAAGAAAATCCTGATGGCTTCAAGACGAGCTACCGGGGCATAGACTTCATCATAGTCAAGCCCATCTATCTGCATATAACCCTTGACCACAAGTCTAGCTTTATTTCTAATAATTATACCTCTGTCATCCTTTTTATTCTTAAAGATCCACTTGACTGGAATAGGCTTCGCACCAGGAGGAGCGTCAACAAGTTTCCAGACATCCAAAAGTTTGAATTGAAGCAATTCAGCCTGCATAGCCTCAATCCAATTATCATCTTTCATAGAAGCAGCTACAGAAGTTGGTTCTTCTTGAGAGATGAAACAGGCGAACATGCAAGTGTTTATTATCCCCGATTGACTTCTGGTGACTCTCTTATTTATTGGACCGATGATGTTTGAAACAGGATGTTTCTTGTGAATTCCAGTCTCTTCTACTGTCGGAACTGGAATATTTGGGTCTAGGGTACCCATCTGCACATCAATACTCAGAGTTTCACCAGATTCAATCACAGCAGAGTCTTCTGAGTCTGAATCATTATTGATTGGATCATTCTCAGGTTGATTTTCTGGAACATCTTGATTTTGTAGATTTTCTTGATTTAAATTTTGTTCAACCTCCTGAAAGACTTCTTCATTTATTTGGTTCTCAACCAAGTTGTCAGTTGTAGCAGTAACCGGTGATGTGGTAGTGTCTGTTGATTCATTCCTCCAAGAAATATCCGGAAGCACATCTGAGTAGATGGAATCCATAATCGATGACGTAATTGGAACAGAACCTCCTGACACAGATGCATCCACATTGCTAGAAGCTCCATGTAATCTTCCAGAATCACCTGAAACCACACAATCACTAAAGTTAAAAGAAGAAGTGAAATTCTCTAAGTCATACATGCCATCTTAGTCAGGTTCTCTGGAATTATGAGTGTGCTCATTAAAATTGACGTTGCACGACTCCATAATAACCTGAGTTCTTTTGTTGTACACCCGATATGCCGCAGAGGTCATCGAGTATCCAACAAAATAGCCTTCATCTGCCCAAGGGGCAAATTTAGCTAACTGCTCAGACTGAATTAATACAGTAAAAGGACATCCAAAGGGCTTTAAGCGCTTTAACACTGGTTTTTGTTTTGAGAACAGCTCAAAGGATGTCTTGTTGGCATGTTTGACCAAAAGAGTTCGGTTCAGGACATAGCAAGCAGTATTGACTGCTTCTGTCCAAAAAGACAGTTTAAGATTGGAGTCAGCGAGCATCGTCCGAGCACACTCAATTATTGTTCGGTTCTTCCTTTCAGCAATCCCATTTTGTTGAGGAGTATAGGGAGAGCTAAATTGGCGAGTGATGCCCTTCTCGTTGCAAAACGAGTCGAAAACGTGATTCCTAAACTCCGTCCCGTTGTCAGATCTGATTATTCGAACTTTTTCTCTGCTTGCGTTCTCGATACGTGTTACAAAGTCCTTCAGTATCTCTGGAGTCTCAGACTTCTCCTTTAAGAAAAATACCCAGGAATATCTCGAGTAATCATCAGTGATGACGAGGCAGAAAGATTTTCCCCATAGACTCTTGATATTCACCGGTCCAAAGAGATCCAGATGCAACTGTTGTAGGATTATTGTTGTTCTTCCAGGCGGCTTCGGTTTATGAGACGTCTTATGTTGTTTTCCCTTCGAGCATGCAACGCAGTTATCGACTTGAACGAATTCTTTGTCAGGCAGCCCAAAAACATGTTTCCCCCTAACTAGGCGATTCATGTTACGGAAATTAACATGTCCCATTCGTCGATGCCACAAGGTCGAGTCTTCCTCTGAAGCTTTAGCCAAAAAACATGCAACTGAACTAGTAGGCTTTGCAGCATTCATGTCTAGTGCATATATGTTCCCCCTACGATTTGCCCGGAATAAGATCTGATCTTCAGGTACTTTAAAACCAGGCTTGAGAATGAAGCATTCCCTATCGTCAAAGAACATTGGCATTTTATTGTCGCATATCTGCGAGACGCTCAGCAGATTGAATTGCAGATTTGACACGAGGTTGACTTTTTCAAAAGAGACTTCACCATTCGTTAGGTGACCAGTTCCAATTATTTGACACCTTTCTTATTTCCTCCAAAAGCAACATAACCTCCTCCAGATATCGGTTTGACATCATGTAAGAGATCCTTGTCACCTGTCATGTGCCGGGAACAGCCACTATCCATGTACCACAGATTTATTGACTTCTTTCGCTGTTCCTGCACAAACAAAGAAAAGATTAGTTCACAGATGAACCCTGGTCTTTAGGACCACGGGTTTTCTTGGCATTCTGTTTCTTAGGTGGACGAGTAGCAGGAGCGGTGGCTTGAACAAAAGGCCTCTGAGGATCAGCCAACGGAGACCATGGTGCTCTTGGTCTCGTGGTGATTGGAGGCGGGGTGTTAGTTGTTCAAGAAACAACCGGTTGAAAGTATCCGGTACTTGCTCCCAATCCTCGCGTAGAGTGAGGTGTTACTCCACTGAAAAACTGTTGGTTCTGAAAATTTGGCATGAACATTTGCTGATTATTCATGTACTCATAGTCTTCACTGTAATTTCCATAAAACCGAGGCCATGGATGAGCGAAGGGAGGTCTCATCATTCTTGGTCCATAGGGTGCAACCATTGGTGGATTGAACCCCATGTGTGCTTTTGTTGAGTTGAAAGGACAACCCCTAGCAGCATGACTTGGGTCTCCGCAGACAAAACACCCAATAGTGTTAGCAGACCCACTTGGATTGACGGTCACAGTTGGAACCACCTTTTGAGCAGGTGTGACCTTTGTTTCAGCCACAGGTTCTCCTTCTCCTTGAGCAACAGTTTTCTTATTCCGTCTTTTGTTGTTGTTTTTCTTCTTTAAAGATGATTCAGCGCCTTTATTTCTTCCAAATTCTTGGGCATTGCAACCACAGGTTCAGCAACTTGAGGTTTAAATACCCCCGTCTTCTCAGTGTAGGCAGCATCTTTCGTTGCAACATTCTTCATCTTATTCTTTGCAGGTTGCTTAACTGAGGTAGACGAACTTGCACCAGCTTGATTAGCCGATGGAGTCGTGTTGCATGATTGAAACAGCTTGATGGAAGACATCGGTGTTACTTGAGATGGGATCATTTCAGGTGCAGGAGCCGAAGAGATCACCTTACCATTGGTGATTGTGACAAAATGTTGAGTGTCACCCAAGGGTTTACCATCACCCAGACTTAGCTTATTTTGTGCATCAACAGTCAGCTCATTGACAAGATCTATTTGGCTAGAACCTGAGTTAGCATTTTTAGCTTTGGACCTTTGCCTTTTGGGAACTTTAGGTCTCATTGAAACAAATTTTCCTTTAAGCATTGTTTGAGTTTTGCTAACATTTGAAGTTTGAGAGATTGTCTCATTATCGGTTATTATTTTAAAAAACTCAGATTCTGCCTTCTGCCTAACCATATCTTCAGATATGCCAGTATCAAATGACTGCAATGAGCTGGACTCAAAATCATTCAAGTTTAGTGCACTTTCAACAGATGGAAGGCTTGAGCCACTTTCGTAGCCAGACAGTTTTTCTTCCATTTGTTGAATTTCAGACTTGCTTGGAACAGACTCATTGTTCAAAAACCTGATGTGGCTTCGGGAATTTATTTTAGTAAGTTCAGGTATTTGAAAATAGTTATGATTGAGAGGATGCTCAACAGCAGCATCATCAATTTCTCGGGTTAAACCCAAACCATTTTGTACTCGTTTAAAAATATCCTTAGCCACATCACCTGCCAAGTTTGAAGGATTAAGTCTCATCAAATCAATTATTTCCCGAGCTTGAACATAGTTCTTGCTTAGGGTTGAAAAGCGAGTCACTAAATCCTCCAACTGAGTTCGAAGAGATATTTCAGTATGTTTCATAACCTCAATATCATCCTGCAAGGAATTTATTTTGGCCAGAAAATCCTGTTCCTTAGCTTGCATTGACTTTACCAGACATTCACTCGCTATTGCCTTTTCAACTAACTCTTCGTTATACAGGCGATATCGAGCGACTTCCTTTACACAGGACTCAGAGCACAAGAGAGATTTTACCGTATCAGGTATGAGGTCCTTTTGTCGGTTTATTGATTTTTGCTCAGCATCAGATTCAACTTTGGAGGAGCCTTCAACAGTGCTGGTCACAAAAGCAGCATCTTCAGAAGTTTAATCCACATCAGCCATGAGTGCAAAATCAGTCGGATAGAGCAGGTCAAAGAAGGAATCTTCCGCAATCTTGGGCTCATCAGATGAATCCACCATTAATGCATAATCCACACTTGCTGATGTTTGAGTCTGATTGGACCATGTGTAGTTAGGATCACTCAGAGACACGAGTGCTTTCTCTGGGTTGTCAGCACGCTTAGCAGAATTGGAACTGGAACCCTGGTGAGTAGTACCAGCAGGTTGTGACTTCTGATATGAAAAGTTGCCCTGATTTTGACTCGAATTATTGTTCCCACCAGATGTCACAGGAATCTGCCTCAGTTTTGGCTTCTTACACTCACGTGCAAAATGTCCCAGACCTTGACAGTTGTAACACTGGGCTTTCGATTTGTCAAAGCCAATAGTGGCACCAGGTTGTGACTGGAAAACTTTCCTCCCAGTTTTCTTGAAGAACTTCCTAGTGCGGGCAGCGATCATACCAAGTTGCCACTTGATATCCATTTCTTCGAGATCATCAGCAGGAATTTGATCCAGGTCTTCTTGGCACAGAGACATGCCCTCAATACATCCTGACATTTGGGAAGCCAGGCATGCAACAAGAGCATTGCACATCTCCTGATCTTTGTCAGTCAGGCCAACAGATGAGGTTCCAGATGGATAGGCAGCAGATGACTGAATCACCGGAGTGACTGGTTGTTGAGCAACGAAGGCAGTCTGACAAACAGATTGTTGAGGAGAAACTTGAGCAGCAGCTTGAACAGAAGAGCAAGACCCACCAGAAAAGTAAGGAAATTCGACGTCAGCCTCATCAGGAGCAACAAAGGCAGCATTAGGAACAACCTCAGTGGCCCTTTTATTAGTAACTTTCCCCATCAGTGAATTTCCATCTCTTTCAATAGCAGCAATTTCATAGCCTCTTACCTTGTCAATAAGATCCATGTAATCCACAGTGGCTAAGTCACTGCTTTCAAGCAGGTAGATGACATATGGAGCAAAGTCTCGAGGAAGTGACTTCAGAATTTTCTTAGATATGACTCGCATCTCAGGTCGAATTTGGTTATTTTGCATTTCACATATGAGCCTGCAGAACTTTGTCACATGAGTCTCAAAGGAGTCTCCAGCAGTGTGAGCAAAGGTGTTGAAACGCAATTTGAGAGAATCCAGTCTTCTCTCTTTATTCTCAAGGTTTCCCTCATACTTTTTCTCAAGTGCAACCCAGATTTCATGAGCAGAGGTTGCTTCAGTGAAATGAAAAGCAATGTCACCAGACAGAGCCATTTTGCTGCACCCGAGAGCACGTTTGTCAACCTTCATCTGGTTATGTTCAAAAATAGAGTAGTCCTCAGGTTTCTTTGGAATACGCCTTTGGGCCTGGGCAGGTGGAGGATCAGCTCCAGCAACAGTAGGCACTGGATCCACATAAAACATCTTAGGACCACATTTCACTGAGGTCAACAAGTCATAATCCACATACTCAAGGTAACACTGAAACTTTCTCTTCCAATCATCATAATTTGCAGCCCCAAGCAATTTAGGAGGCCGGTTATTCCCTTGGAACATTTGATTTGCAGAGGTAAACTCAGACATGGTGAAACAAGTGGAGTTTCTTCACAAAAGAGCTTAATGGGTCAAACGGGTCGAGAATTCAGAAATTTCTTCAACGGATGTAAGATTGAGGTTAATTGCTCAAAAACCTACAAAACAAACATCAAGAAGTTTATTTAGTTTGAATCAATAAAGTAAAAAAGTCAAATTTGAAAATTTTCAAATTTTCAAGACTTAGAAAATTTTCCAGCCATGTTCTTGAGCATAATCACCAGGTCAAAATCAAATTTCACGAAATCAAGTTTTTAATGCACCAATAGTTTAGGAATTTTCTTAGGAACAGATTTGTTAACTACAACAAGCTCCAAAAACCACTTAATCTATGTGAAATCGGATCAAACAGTGATTCTTATGAAAAATTCCAAGAACACAATTTTTGCTCTAAAATCTTCAATACTTGATGTTTTTGAGTGATTCAAGTTGCTATCATCCCTAAATCATGAGTCTAACATGTATGCATGTTCAATTTTGACTCAAAATCAGTGAAAGATAGACATTTATTTTCAAAAGAAACGCACAGCACGTATGCTCTGTGTTCGCATAAATCTGGAAATCTCAAAAATTGACCCATTTATTGTGATTATTGATGAAATCTAAGCATTCCAACAGATTCCTTATGAAATTTCGTTCAAAATGGTTTAAGGAATCACACAAACACCTAGATTTGATGACTTGAATGAGTGATTCTTCAAGTTTTTGAGAAAACTCAAGAACATGAAGAACAATGGCTCTGATACCATTTGTCAGGACCGATTTCACATCGAGAATCCCGATCTTGAGCAAGAACGAAGGTGAGATGTGGAGGGAGACGGGATGAAGAGAATCAAAGATAATAAATGACAAGAAATGATAAAACAAACGATTCATTGATTATTGCTGAATGATTACAACGAACCGAATGATTACAAAACCCGTCATTGGAAATCCATGGTCACATTGGGTTGAGCTCAAACCCAATGTGTGACTCTCTCTCTAGAAAATGATAGCTCACATCTCTCTAGAACATCCTTATTCATCTATTTTCATCATTCATCATCTAACAAATGAAGCTATCCCTTCCTATTTATAGAGAGCCCATGTGCTCACTAGCCCACTAACTAGCTAACACACATACAAATGCGCAAATACAAATAAACAAGTGACATAATTATTATTAATTAAATCAAAGATGATTTAATTAATATGAAGCTTGACTCGCTCGAACCGATCTTCCGTTGACTTTTACGTTGACCGTTGACCCGAACAGTTGACTTTTCAAGAAAACGTCTTCGGTCCAAACTTGCAAGCCTCGAGCATCACAACCCGTGTCTCTGAATCAAATCACAATGGATTCTTCAACCGAATTATTCGAGAATAGATTTGATGGCGTCGGTCACACTTATTAAAAGTTCCAACAATTCCCCCTTGACTGACGCTGTCAAATCTGTCATACAGGTGAATAACCGCTCTGTCGTGCATCTTCAAAGAACAACTGATAAACCGGAATCTTTCTGTTGTAAAGGTTCCCCCTTTGGTGGTAATACAAACATAAAATGAAAACTAGACAACTATCTGAGTTGACCAAGCAGCTTCAGCAAGAATCTCCAGTACTTTCGGGCAAGGTTCCTGTAACGATCATCAAGGCAGACAATCTGTGCATCGTACAGAATCCATAGATCTTCTCGTGCAAACTTCTTCAAGTCAGAATAGTGCCACATTTCAATCACCCTTTCACTGCCCCGAGAGAGATAGCAGATTCCACGACCACCCATGGCCCAGTATTTCAAGGTACTTAGGCTTTCCGTCTTCATCTTCCTAGCAGCAATACACTCCCAACACCACCATCTTAGAAACAAACCAAAGTAGTTTGCATCCACTATCTCATATGGCCTAAGCCTTCGAGGGATGGTGTCAAGGCGACTATAGAATAGCCACTTTAAGTAGCTTCGATGCAGTAGTCTCAGTTCGATCGCTGCGAAGAGTCTTATTGTGCAGCCGTCTTCCCTTTCAATAACCAGCTCATGAGTATCACCACTGTAGTACCAACAAGTTATAGGATTGCTTTTCTGATCTCCTTTTATTTTCTTTGTGACCAAATCTTTGCTGATACTTTTATACATAACTTTGTGAGGGACCTCAGCTCTTTGCCTTCTGAATGTCTTGTATTTCTTCTTCACAGTCTTGATGGGACGATTTGAGCTCACATTGTAGATGGCCCTTATTTGATCCTCAGCATCTCTGCCTACAGGATCATTTGAGTGATTTATCAGAGGACGCCATCTGAGCTGCTTCAACTCCCAAGAAAACAGATTTAGAAGATCCTTTATTTTGGCGAAGAATTGAACGAAACCGTTTATGCGCTTGACAATGAATGCCTTGAATTCATGATCGTATTTCCACCCAAGAATCTTCATTCCATCATCTGATTCAACGTTTGGAGGCATGTCTTTAAGCTTTTTAGCAGTAAACTGCACTAAGGCTTTCCGATAAGGTTCCATCTCCTTCCATTCGTCGACCAAAGTAGGAGCGTCTTTCCTTCGGTGTTCCACCACTCTTTTAGCTTCACGATCGTCTTGCTGACGCTTTATTTTCTTATTTTCTTCAAGAATATGTTTTTTGACCATAGTTCGTAGACCGGGGATTTGCTTTCTGCTGTAGCTTTTACGAGCATATCCCCTTAAGTCTAGAAAGTCTTGTAATTCTATCTTGTTCATTTTATTTACTTCAAGCGTAGCAGTAGCTGGACTGGGTGGAGGTGAAAACCGATCAAAAACCTCAGGAGGAGGAGGCATGTATTGTGCGTGCATCTCTCGTATCTTCTCCCTCAGATTATCATTGAACTGGACATATTCAAACTTCTTGTCTGTATCAGCAAAAGGATTTGCACGAGGATCAGTAAGCTTCTCTGCAAGTTTGTAGTTGTACAGATGTTTATCCATGTCTTGCTCATCAGTATACAGTTCCACTAGCTGTGACTCCGTGAGATTCATCAGGTAGGATAAAGGAATCCCACGAGAGATTAACTCTCTGACATAATTTGCAATCACAGACTCGTCAGAAGGATCAACATTATCACCAGCTAGATTAGGAATTATTCTGATTCTGGGTTCTCTCTCTTCAGAGTTGTGAACTTCTGGCTCAGAGTATTCTGATCCAAGGCCTATTTTTGATGGAGGATGGATGGATTCTTCCAATTGTTTGATGGCTTCTTGCCTTGCAATCTCATCCAGTGTCCTTTCAAGTATTTCATCCTTAGCAGCTCTGATGGATTCTTCCTTCTTCCTTTGCTTCTCCATTTCCTATTCATACACCTCTTCAGGAGTTAGCTTTCTTTTACCTTTGTCAGGCCTAACTGAAGGACCAGCTTCATGAGATGAGACTGGATTATTTGCACCCTGACCACCACTTGCACTTGTTATTGGAAGAGTCTGAATAGGTTCAGAGTTAGTGTCGGTGGCGGTTGCAGTAGACGCTGACAGTGAAGGTTGGGCTGGAACTCCTTCATGATTTGCCTGATCTTCTAAGTGATGGACTGGCGAAGGAACATATGATCCGATAGCATCTTCTACGTTTTGAGGTTCGCTTTCCACTGGCTCAGATCTAGGACGAGTTGGAGAAGTCAACTCAACCGGTTCATCCTTGATCTCATAAATTATCTCCTCATCATACTCATCGTCAGCAGTAAATTCCAAGTTTATGAAGTTTGTTGCACTGGAGTCATAAATGAGGTTATTTAGACGCTCAGCCAAACTTATATCATTGAAGATCTCATCTGGAATCATGCTGAGAGGTTGAATTTCCAATACTTCTCCAGCTTCAATGGATTCCTCTGTAACAATTACACCACTTCTGCTACTTGGATCAGTAGCCAGGGTGTTTGCATAGAATTCTCGAAATGCAGTTCTTCCAAGATCCAGAAATTCACTTTCAACGTGTAAGTGTTTCAGTTGTTCAGAGATCTTAGATACACCAGCTTCAGTCATAACAATGCTTATTGGCTGTTGTACTGGAGGAGCCAACTGGAGTTGCAATGAATCTTCAGGAATGACAGGAGGTTCATTAGGTTCACCCATGGTTAAAGCAAGTACCTTTCCCGAAGATGATTGGTTTGCTTCAAATGCAGTCCTTGAGAATCTTGGTAGTTTGATATTCTCAGGAAGCGGCACTAAGCTTATTACGGATTGATAAGTTTCCTCTTCCTCTTCATCGTTCAGTTCATCATTCAGAAAAGCATCACCAAAGGAAATGTCAACATCAGGTTCGGAAGATTCGTTGTCATCTGATTGAAAATCAGCAAGATGAGTATCATCTATATCTTGTTCCGTGACAACGGTAAGAGTTATTGTATCAGAAGCTTTCCCAGGCAGGCTAGGACTTGGTTCTTTATTTTCTTGAGTGTCTTCTGTTGCGGGAGGTTGATCCAACATCTGATCGTCACCCTGTTACCACTTCCACTACCTCCAGCTTCATCACCATTGGTACCGGTAGTTTGTTTATTTCGGAGAGCTTCAGCCAATAGCTTTTTCAACCTTTCAATTTCTTCAGCTTGCTCTTTTATTTTCTCATTGGCTTTGAGAAGCTCTTGATTTTGTTCTTTTATTCTGTCAAGTGCTTCCTTAAGCTTGTCGTCAGAGGAAATGTTAGAGACATCAGGATTTTGCCTCATGACCACTTCTTGAGCAGGAGCAGTTGAGACGAGCTGAGTCTCAATTTGTGATACCGGTTCCAAGTTTGTGATGTTGATATCAGCAGAGGCATCAATTTCATGGACTGTGGCTTCTGTGGTGGCGACTGGAGTAGATTGAGTAGCAGCATCAGTTCCAGATCCAGATATTGGCCCTCTTCTTATTTCAAGCTTTTTCCTTTCCTGAGCATACTTTGATCTAGACTCTCTATTGTGGTGAGGTTTAATATGACCATCAAACAAAAATGATGCTGAATCTGGTTCACGTGAATAAGATTTTGAGTTATTTGGTGAGAAGTCATCTTGTGTAGGCCTTGACTTTATTTTCTTTAGCTTCTTATGGCTTGAAGCTTCAGGTTGTTCACTAACTTTAGCTTTTTCTCCTGTTTTCAATTTCTTCTTTTTGGGACCCCTAGCATCAGAACTGGTGGAGTCGGAACCAGATTCTGATCCAGGTTGGAATCTTGACCCAGATTCAGGTTTGGATACAGAGTTATTAGATTTATTTTCACCATCATTTCTAATAACTTATATCATTGAAGATCTCATCTGGAATCATGCTGAGAGGTTGAATTTCCAATACTTCTCCGGCTTCAATGGATTCCTCAGTAACAATTAGTTGAGACCAATGAGTCCCAATAAGGTGTGTATATAACCAATAACCATGTATAGGACTAATGATGGCCCAATAAGGTGTGTTTGGGGAAAATGAGGGTCAGTTGGGACCAATGAGTCCCAATAAGGTGTGTATGTAACCAATAAGTTGTATTTAGGACCAATGATGGCCCAATAAGGTGTGTTTAAACGCAATGAGGGCCAGTTGGGACCAATGAGTCCCAATAAGGTGTGTATATAACCAATAAGCATGTTTAGGACCAATGATGACCCAATAAGTTGTGTTTAGGGGCAATGATGGTCAGTTGGGACCAATGAGTCCCAATAAGGTGTGTATATAACCAATAACCATGTTTAGGACCAATGATGGCCCAATAAGGTGTGTTTGGGGAAAATGAGGGTCAGTTGGGACCAATGAATCCCAATAAGGTGTGTATGTAACCAATAAGTTGTGTTTAGGATCAATGATAGCCCAATAAGGTGTGTTTAGGGGCAATGAGGGTTGGTTGGGACCAATGAGTCCCAATAAGGTGTGTATATAACCAATAAGCATGTTTAGGACCAATGATAACCCAATGAAGGGTGTTTAGGGGAAATGAGGGTCAGTTGAGACCAAGGAGTCCCAATAAGTTGTGTATGTAACCAATAAGTTGTGTTTAGGAACAATAATGGCCCAATAAGTTGTGTTTAGGGGAAATGAGGGTCAGTTGGGACCAATGAGTCCCAATAAGGTGTGTATATAACCAATAAGCATGTTTAGGACCAATGGTGGCCCAATAAGGTGTGTTAAGGGGAAATGAGGGTCAGTTGGGGCCAATGAGTCCCAATAAGGTGTGTAGGTAACCAATAAGTTGTGTTTAGGACCAATGATAGCCCAATAAGGTGTGTTTAGGCGGAATGAGGGCCAGTTGGGACCAATGAGTCCCAATAAGGTGTGTATATAACCAATTAGCATGTTTAGGACCAATGATGGCCCAATAAGGTGTGTTTAGGGGAAATGAGGGTTAGTTAGGACCAATGAGTCCCAATAAGGTGTGTATGTAACTAATAAGTTGTGTTTAGGACCAATGATGGCCCAATAAGGCGTTTTTAAGGGAAATGAGGGCCAGTTGGGACCAATGAGTCCCAGTAAGTTGTGTATGTAACCAATAAGTTGTGTTTAGGACCAATGATGGTCGAATAAGGTGTGTTTAAGGGAAATGAGGGTCAGTTGGGACCAATGAGTCCTAATAAGGTGTGTATATAACCAATAAGCATGTTTAGGACCATTGATAGCCCAATAAGGTGTGTTTAGGGGAAATGAGGGTTAGTTAGGACCAATGAGTCCCAATAAGGTGTGTATATAACCAATAAGCATGTTTAGGACCAATGATAACCCAATGAAGGGTGTTTAGGGGAAATGAGGGTCAGTTGAGACCAAGGAGTCCCAATAAGTTGTGTATGTAACCAATAAGTTGTGTTTAGGAACAATAATGGCCCAATAAGTTGTGTTTAGGGGAAATGAGGGTCAGTTGGGACCAATGAGTCCCAATAAGGTGTGTATATAACCAATAAGCATGTTTAGGACCAATGGTGGCCCAATAAGGTGTGTTAGGGGGAAATGAGGGTCAGCTGGGGCCAATGAGTCCCAATAAGGTGTGTAGGTAACCAATAAGTTGTGTTTAGGACCAATGATAGCCCAATAAGGTGTGTTTAGGCGGAATGAGGGCCAGTTGGGACCAATGAGTCCCAATAAGGTGTGTATATAACCAATTAGCATGTTTAGGACCAATGATGGCCCAATAAGGTGTGTTTAGGGGAAATGAGGGTTAGTTAGGACCAATGAGTCCTAATAAGGTGTGTATGTAACTAATAAGTTGTGTTTAGGACCAATGATGGCCCAATAAGGCGTTTTTAAGGGAAATGAGGGCCAGTTGGGACCAATGAGTCCCAGTAAGTTGTGTATGTAACCAATAAGTTGTGTTTAGGACCAATGATGGTCGAATAAGGTGTGTTTAAGGGAAATGAGGGTCAGTTGGGACCAATGAGTCCTAATAAGGTGTGTATATAACCAATAAGCATGTTTAGGACCATTGATAGCCCAATAAGGTGTGTTTAGGGGAAATGAGGGTTAGTTAGGACCAATGAGTCCCAATAAGGTGTGTATGTAACCAATAAGTTGTATTTTGGACCAATGATGACCCAATAAGGTGTGTTTAAAGGCAATGAGGGCCAGTTGGGACCAATGAGACCCAATAAGGTGTGTATATAATCAATAAGCATGTTTAGGACCAATGATGACCCAATAAGTTGTGTCTAAGGGCAATGATGGTCAGTTGGGACCAATGAGTCCCAATAAGGTGTGTATATAACCAATAACCATGTTTAGGACCAATGATGGCCCAATAAGGTGTGTTTGGGGAAAATGAGGGTCAGTTGGGACCAATGAATCCCAATAAGGTGTGTATGTAACCAATAAGTTGTGTTTAGGATCAATGATAGCCCAATAAGGTGTGTTTAGGGGCAATGAGGGTTAGTTGGCACCAATGAGTCTCAATAAGGTTTATTTATAACCAACAAGCATGTTTAGGACTGTGACACCCGAGAATTTCAAGGTTAACTTCCGTTAGACAAACCCGTTAGTTACGTTATAAGTGTTAACTTAGTAACTAATGCATAACTAGGCCGAATACGTCCACGACCTTTGGTTGATCACCGAACCTGTCCATATGTGTTGTATGCTCATCATTGATTGTCCTTATGTGCAATGTGACTTAAATACATGACTTATTATTGTGAATAGCATGATTAATTGTAAATACTTGATTATGTGAAAACTTGCCCTTTTTGGTCTCCAGCGAAACTACTGGGCGAAACTATAATGTCGCCCGGTAGTTAGCCAAGACAGTCCAATAACACGAGACCAGAGCCAGTTTCGCCAGCCAGCGAAACTGCCAGCGAAACTAGCCTCTGATATAAATAAACATAATGAACCCTAGTAGCCTCATTTGCTCAACCACACAACAAACACACACACACTCTCTGAGATTTCTGGACCAGCCGAGAATACCATCAAGAGACCAAGATCTCAGCCTCTAGACCATCATCTCATCTCATCTATCGATTCTATAATCAACCGTGAGTCCCAAAAACTATGCTTTATGTGTTTTCTATGAGTTTTCTTCTTAAAGCATGCTCAAACCTTCATGATATTGCTTGATCTTCTGTATACATGCTTTAGAATGCTAGATCTGTAATAAAGTTGGTAACTTTACGTGTGAAATTCATCCATGTTAGAGATTTGTGCAAAATAGGTCATTTTAGGGTTTTGAACCTATTTTAGAGATTTGATGATCAAAATGCATGTTGAACTTGTTAAAGTTGCTTGATTTATGTTAGTAAATGCCTAGGGATGCTAGATAATGAATTGCATGTATGATCAGAAGCTGTTAGGTTGATTTTTAGGCAAATCCGTATGTTTTTCGCGACCAGCGAAACTGTTGTTCTCTGGGCGAAACTAAGTAGCGAAATTGTGTATCCTTCCAGCGACACTGACCAGCGAAACTATAGTGTCGCCGGGAACCTGACTAGACCAGCTCGAGCGAAACTATCGAGCGAAATACCTGAACGAAAGTTCAAACCAGTTTCCCTGCGAAACTAGGCTAGCGAAACTGCGTCAGCAGTTTCGGGCGAAACTAGCCTAGCGAAACTGTGTTACCGGGCATTGCCTAGCGAAAGTGCTGCCCGTGCACCCAGCGAAACTGCCTAGCGAAACTATGCTAGCGAAACTAAGGCCTGACCTAAAAACCAAACTTGTGAAATTGTTTAAGTGTTATGCCACGACTTGCATGATTTTGCCATGATGAAATATGTTTGATATCTGATTCAAATGAACCCTTGTTTATGATCAACCATTGGCGTTGTGTGTCGGTATGTCGAGTCATAGTTGCAACGTGCTATGTTATGGGCCATAGTGACGTTAAGTAAAGATTAGACACGAAACTAATACTTAAGACCTAAACGTGTTCTAGGTCTTCATTAAACAACAATACTTGGATTACTAGAAGTGTAGCAGTGCAACCAAAGGTGAGTGTCACTAACCCGCATACCGTGAGCCCGATGGGCCACACAGAATAACTTAACGAAAAACAATGCTGACAAACTCGAGAGTGCTAGGCACCTCACTGATAAACATAAGAATACGGGATGCTTGGCACCCACTTGATAAACTGAAGTGTTTTATGGGAACACTTGTGAATTCTGAATAAACGATTTCTGAAACGAAAACTGCTTTAATATGGCTAGTGTAGGTTAAAGTCTAAACCATATGATATCACATGTTTTCTAAGGATGCCTTATAACTTAAAAGTCCTCAACTTAATTGTGCCATTAATTTGTGAAAGCGAGGGGATGTTGGGTAGATCTACTGGAGTTTGACAAACTCCGCCCCGTGGCACGGGGAGTGCACGGAGGTACAATATCAGCCTATTTGACCGTGGTCCCGAGAGGACACGGGGGAGGCAGAAAACGCGATGACTTGGTCCGCACCGTACGGGATGGCTCGGCCCCCACAAATAAGTCAGCTTTGGTACAAACTTCCTTAGAGCATGGAACAACGGATTAGCTACCCGCGATATCGGTTGAGTCCTTTAACTTTACGGAACTAGTACATACCCGATGACGTGGTCACGGAACAAATCATTTATAAACTGAGAATTAAATACGAGCATTGCTTTTCACAAATGAATATTTTGTAAGTACATTTCGATACGAACTATGATTATGAGACCGGGCCAATGCATGACAAGCCCACTGTGAACTCACCAACCGTTAGGTTGACACTTGCGTGGTTTAAACTTTTGCAGATCGCTAAGGAGTATCCGGAGCGGGTTGGCATGGCACTTGAAGACCTTTGCTTTGATTTAAACTAAATTGGGAATTTAAATCAATGTCTATGTAAAGCACGTGGTTAGTGCTAAAACAATATTTTATTCCGCTGCGTTGTGTTTGAAACTTTGATTTACAAATTGTGTTTGAACTAACCCTGATTCGTTTAGTATTTGTAACTATGGTTGTGGATCCTGGTCTAGTCGCGCCCCTTAACGGTATAAACTCCGTTAGTGGTATTTTGGGGGTGTGACAAGGACCAATGATGGCCCAATAAGGTGTGTTTGGGGGAAATGAGGGTCAGTTGGGGCCAATGAGTCCCAATAAGGTGTGTATGTAACCAATAAGTTGTGTTTAGGACCAATGATAGCCCAATTAGGTGTGTTTAAGCGGAATGAGGGCCAGTTTAGGACCAATGATAACCCAATGAAGGGTGTTTAGGGGAAATGAGGGTCAGTTGGGACCAATGAGTCCCAATAAGGTGTGTATATAACCAATAAGCATGTTTAGGACCAATGGTGGCCCAATAAGGTGTGTTAAGGGGAAATGAGGGTCAGTTGGGGCCAATGAGTCCCAATAAGGTGTGTAGGTAACCAATAAGTTGTGTTTAGGACCAATGATAGCCCAATAAGGTGTGTTTAGGCGGAATGAGGGCCAGTTGGGACCAATGAGTCCCAATAAGGTGTGTATATAACCAATTAGCATGTTTAGGACCAATGATGGCCCAATAAGGTGTGTTTAGGGGAAATGAGGGTTAGTTAGGACCAATGAGTCCCAATAAGGTGTGTATGTAACTAATAAGTTGTGTTTAGGACCAATGATGGCCCAATAAGGCGTTTTAAGGGAAATGAGGGCCAGTTGGGACCAATGAGTCCCAGTAAGTTGTGTATGTAACCAATAAGTTGTGTTTAGGACCAATGATGGTCGAATAAGGTGTGTTTAAGGGAAATGAGGGTCAGTTGGGACCAATGAGTCCTAATAAGGTGTGTATATAACCAATAAGCATGTTTAGGACCATTGATAGCCCAATAAGGTGTGTTTAGGGGAAATGAGGGTTAGTTAGGACCAATGAGTCCCAATAAGGTGTGTATATAACCAATAAGCATGTTTAGGACCAATGATAACCCAATGAAGGGTGTTTAGGGGAAATGAGGGTCAGTTGAGACCAAGGAGTCCCAATAAGTTGTGTATGTAACCAATAAGTTGTGTTTAGGAACAATAATGGCCCAATAAGTTGTGTTTAGGGGAAATGAGGGTCAGTTGGGACCAATGAGTCCCAATAAGGTGTGTATATAACCAATAAGCATGTTTAGGACCAATGGTGGCCCAATAAGGTGTGTTAGGGGGAAATGAGGGTCAGTTGGGGCCAATGAGTCCCAATAAGGTGTGTAGGTAACCAATAAGTTGTGTTTAGGACCAATGATAGCCCAATAAGGTGTGTTTAGGCGGAATGAGGGCCAGTTGGGACCAATGAGTCCCAATAAGGTGTGTATATAACCAATTAGCATGTTTAGGACCAATGATGGCCCAATAAGGTGTGTTTAGGGGAAATGAGGGTTAGTTAGGACCAATGAGTCCCAATAAGGTGTGTATGTAACTAATAAGTTGTGTTTAGGACCATTGATGGCCCAATAAGGCGTTTTTAAGGGAAATGAGGGCCAGTTGGGACCAATGAGTCCCAGTAAGTTGTGTATGTAACCAATAAGTTGTGTTTAGGACCAATGATGGTCGAATAAGGTGTGTTTAAGGGAAATGAGGGTCAGTTGGGACCAATGAGTCCTAATAAGGTGTGTATATAACCAATAAGCATGTTTAGGACCATTGATAGCCCAATAAGGTGTGTTTAGGGGAAATGAGGGTTAGTTAGGACCAATGAGTCCCAATAAGGTGTGTATATAACCAATAAGAATGTTTAGGACCAATGATAACCCAATGAAGGGTGTTTAGGGGAAATGAGGGTCAGTTGAGACCAAGGAGTCCCAATAAGTTGTGTATGTAACCAATAAGTTGTGTTTAGGAACAATAATGGCCCAATAAGTTGTGTTTAGGGGAAATGAGGGTCAGTTGGGACCAATGAGTCCCAATAAGGTGTGTATATAACCAATAAGCATGTTTAGGACCAATGGTGGCCCAATAAGGTGTGTTAGGGGGAAATGAGGGTCAGTTGGGGCCAATGAGTCCCAATAAGGTGTGTAGGTAACCAATAAGTTGTGTTTAGGACCAATGATAGCCCAATAAGGTGTGTTTAGGTGGAATGAGGGCCAGTTGGGACCAATGAGTCCCAATAAGGTGTGTATATAACCAATTAGCATGTTTAGGACCAATGATGGCCCAATAAGGTGTGTTTAGGGGAAATGAGGGTTAGTTAGGACCAATGAGTCCCAATAAGGTGTGTATGTAACTAATAAGTTGTGTTTAGGACCAATGATGGCCCAATAAGGCGTTTTTAAGGGAAATGAGGGCCAGTTGGGACCAATGAGTCCCAGTAAGTTGTGTATGTAACCAATAAGTTGTGTTTAGGACCAATGATGGTCGAATAAGGTGTGTTTAAGGGAAATGAGGGTCAGTTGGGACCAATGAGTCCTAATAAGGTGTGTATATAACCAATAAGCATGTTTAGGACCATTGATAGCCCAATAAGGTGTGTTTAGGGGAAATGAGGGTTAGTTAGGACCAATGAGTCCCAATAAGGTGTGTATGTAACCAATAAGTTGTATTTTGGACCAATGATGACCCAATAAGGTGTGTTTAAAGGCAATGAGGGCCAGTTGGGACCAATGAGACCCAATAAGGTGTGTATATAATCAATAAGCATGTTTAGGACCAATGATGACCCAATAAGTTGTGTCTAAGGGCAATGATGGTCAGTTGGGACCAATGAGTCCCAATAAGGTGTGTATATAACCAATAACCATGTTTAGGACCAATGATGGACCAATAAGGTGTGTTTGGGGAAAATGAGGGTCAGTTGGGACCAATGAATCCCAATAAGGTGTGTATGTAACCAATAAGTTGTGTTTAGGATCAATGATAGCCCAATAAGGTGTGTTTAGGGGCAATGAGGGTTAGTTGGCACCAATGAGTCTCAATAAGGTTTATTTATAACCAACAAGCATGTTTAGGACCAATGATGGCCCAATAAGGTGTGTTTGGGGGAAATGAGGGTCAGTTGGGGCCAATGAGTCCCAATAAGGTGTGTATGTAACCAATAAGTTGTGTTTAGGACCAATGATAGCCCAATTAGGTGTGTTTAAGCGGAATGAGGGCCAGTTGGGACCAATGAGTCCCAATAAGGTGTGTATATAACAAATAACCATGTTTAGGACCATTGTAGCCCAATAAGGTGTGTTTATCGAAAATGAGGGTCAGTAGGGACCAATGAGTCCCAATAAGGTGTGTATGTAACCAATAAGTTGTGTTTAGGACTAATGATGGCCAAATAAGGTGTGTTTGGGGAAAATGAGGGTGAGTTGGGACCAATGAGTCCCAATAAGGTGTGTATGTAACCAATAAGTTGTATTTAGGACCAATGATGGCCCAATAAGGTGTGTTTAAACGCAATGAGGGCCGGTTGGGACCAATGAGTCCCAATAAGGTGTGTATATAACCAATAAGCATGTTTAGGACCAATGATGACCCAATAAGTTGTGTTTAGGGGCAATGATGGTTAGTTGGGACCAATGAGTCCCAATAAGGTGTGTATATAACCAATAACCATGTTTAGGACCAATGATGGCCCAATAAGGTGTGTTTGGGGAAAATGAGGGTCAGTTGGGACCAATGAATCCCAATAAGGTGTGTATGTAACCAATAAGTTGTGTTTAGGATTAATGATAGCCCAATAAGGTGTGTTTAGGGGCAATGAGGGTTAGTTGGGAACAATGAGTCCCAATAAGGTGTGTATATAACCAATAAGCATGTTTAGGACCAATGATAACCCAATAAAGGGTGTTTAGGGGAAATGAGGGTCAGTTGAGACCAAGGAGTCCCAATAAGGTGTGTATGTAACCAATAAGTTGTGTTTAGGACCAATGATAGCCCAATTAGGTGTGTTTAAGCGGAATGAGGGCCAGTTGGGACCAATGAGTCCCAATAAGGTGTGTATATAACCAATAACCATGTTTAGGACTAATGATGGCCCAATAAGGTGTGTTTGGGGAAAATGAGGGTGAGTTGGGACCAATGAGTCCCAATAAGGTGTGTATGTAACCAATAAGTTGTATTTAGGACCAATGATGGCCCAATAAGGTGTGTTTAAACGCAATGAGGGCCGGTTGGGACCAATGAGTCCCAATAAGGTGTGTATATAACCAATAAGCATGTTTAGGACCAATGATGACCCAATAAGTTGTGTTTAGGGGCAATGATGGTCAGTTGGGACCAATGAGTCCCAATAAGGTGTGTATATAACCAATAACCATGTTTAGGACCAATGATGGCCCAATAAGGTGTGTTTGGGGAAAATGAGGGTCAGTTGGGACCAATGAATCCCAATAAGGTGTGTATGTAACCAATAAGTTGTGTTTAGGATCAATGATAGCCTAATAAGGTGTGTTTAGGGGCAATGAGGGTTAGTTGGGAACAATGAGTCCCAATAAGGTGTGTATATAACCAATAAGCATGTTTAGGACCAATGATAACCCAATAAAGGGTGTTTAGGGGAAATGAGGGTCAGTTGAGACCAAGGAGTCCCAATAAGTTGTGTATGTAACCAATAAGTTGTGTTTAGGAACAATAATGGCCCAATAAGTTGTGTTTAGGGTAAATGAGGGTCAGTTGGGACCAATGAGTCCGAATAAGGTGTGTATATAACCAATAAGCATGTTTAGGACCAATGGTGGCCGAATAAGGTGTGTTAGGGGGAAATGAGGGTCAGTTGGGGCCAATGAGTCCCAATAAGGTGTGTAGGTAACCAATAAGTTGTGTTTAGGACCAATGATAGCGCAATAAGGTGTGTTTAGGCGGAATGAGGGCCAATTGGGACCAATGAGTCCCAATAAGGTGTGTATATAACCAATTAGCATGTTTAGGACCAATGATGGCCCAATAAGGTGTGTTTAGGGGAAATGAGGGTTAGTTAGGACCAATGAGTCCCAATAAGGTGTGTATGTAACTAATAAGTTGTGTTTAGGACCAATGATGGCCCAATAAGGCGTTTTTAAGGGAAATGAGGGCCAGTTGGGACCAATGAGTCCCAGTAAGTTGTGTATGTAACCAATAAGTTGTGTTTAGGACCAATGATGGCCGAATAAGGTGTGTTTAAGGGAAATGAGGGTCAGTTGGGACCAATGAGTCCTAATAAGGTGTGTATATAACCAATAAGCATGTTTAGGACCACTGATAGCCCAATAAGGTGTGTTTAGGGGAATTGAGGGTTAGTTAGGACCAATGAGTCCCAATAAGGTGTGTATGTAACCAATAAGTTGTATTTTGGACCAATGATGACCCAATAAGGTGTGTTTAAAGGCAATAAGGGCCAGTTGGGACCAATGAGACCCAATAAGGTGTGTATATAA
Source organism: Deinandra increscens subsp. villosa (assembly GCA_039602395.1). NCBI lineage: Eukaryota > Viridiplantae > Streptophyta > Magnoliopsida > Asterales > Asteraceae > Deinandra > Deinandra increscens. The sequence continues at coordinate 28,499,471 of JBCNJP010000025.1, forward strand.
CCAATAAGCATGTTTAGGACCAATGATGACCCAATAAGTTGTGTTTAGGGGCAATGATGGTTAGTTGGGACCAATGAGTCCCAATAAGGTGTGTATATAACCAATAACCATGTTTAGGACCAATGATGGCCCAATAAGGTGTGTTTGGGGAAAATGAGGGTCAGTTGGGACCAATGAATCCCAATAAGGTGTGTATGTAACCAATAAGTTGTGTTTAGGATTAATGATAGCCCAATAAGGTGTGTTTAGGGGCAATGAGGGTTAGTTGGGAACAATGAGTCCCAATAAGGTGTGTATATAACCAATAAGCATGTTTAGGACCAATGATAACCCAATAAAGGGTGTTTAGGGGAAATGAGGGTCAGTTGAGACCAAGGAGTCCCAATAAGGTGTGTATGTAACCAATAAGTTGTGTTTAGGACCAATGATAGCCCAATTAGGTGTGTTTAAGTGGAATGAGGGCCAGTTGGGACCAATGAGTCCCAATAAGGTGTGTATATAACCAATAACCATGTTTAGGACTAATGATGGCCCAATAAGGTGTGTTTGGGGAAAATGAGGGTGAGTTGGGACCAATGAGTCCCAATAAGGTGTGTATGTAACCAATAAGTTGTATTTAGGACCAATGATGGCCCAATAAGGTGTGTTTAAACGCAATGAGGGCCGAGTTGGGACCAATGAGTCCCAATAAGGTGTGTATATAACCAATAAGCATGTTTAGGACCAATGATGACCCAATAAGTTATGTTTAGGGGCAATGATGGTCAGTTGGGACCAATGAGTCCCAATAAGGTGTGTATATAACCAATAACCATGTTTAGGACCAATGATGGCCCAATAAGGTGTGTTTGGGGAAAATGAGGGTCAGTTGGGACCAATGAATCCCAATAAGGTGTGTATGTAACCAATAAGTTGTGTTTAGGATCAATGATAGCCTAATAAGGTGTGTTTAGGGGCAATGAGGGTTAGTTGGGAACAATGAGTCCCAATAAGGTGTGTATATAACCAATAAGCATGTTTAGGACCAATGATAACCCAATAAAGGGTGTTTAGGGGATATGAGGGTCAGTTGAGACCAAGGAGTCCCAATAAGTTGTGTATGTAACCAATAAGTTGTGTTTAGGAACAATAATGGCCCAATAAGTTGTGTTTAGGGTAAATGATGTGTTCGGAACGGTACCTAAAAATAACTATTTTATCCTAGACCTAACCTAGACCTAGACACACCTAATTTTACCGAAACTCCTAAAACTAAACCGAACCTACAGGCAAGTGTACCTATCGGTGGCAGTATAGCTACAGAAGACTGGGATATCGAACCCTAAGGACACTAGAATACAAGACTCAACTAGGACTCTATGAATGGAAAATTTGAATGATATTTTTTTTGAATTAAATTAACTAATTTAACTAAATTAACTAACTAACGAAAGGAGAAAACTTAGGACGAATTCAAAGACGAGAAGGGTACCACCTAGACCTAGAATCCTAATTAACATTAATGACCTCACTCGGCTATGACAATCATGATAGAACCGGGATCTTAACACACAACCTAGAGAAACTCTACGAGCCCCCGAATCACTCTCCGGATGTTACTGATAGAATACCTAAAGACTGGAATACGCTTACCAGTTTGATTAGTTCACCTTTTGAGTTCTTCCTAATTGATTACTCTAACGCTCAGATAAGTGGTTCACCTTTTAAGTACTTCCCACTTCAACTATCCTAGCCACCCTCGAAATAATCTAAGGCACCCTAAAATAGCTGGAGCTACCTCTAATAACTGCAACTAACACGAATAACAGACTAGCTAAATTCCTAGGGCACTTCCTTTTGAGACAATGTTATCCTAGTTCATTAACTAACCCGACTAACCGACAACTATCATCCTTTTGAGCTTATTTAGACAGGCAGAATACTGAATTCAAAGCAACAAGTAACAATCAATCCTATGATCAACTAATATAGCTAATCACACTAATTTGCAAACACATAGTCACACGAATTAATTACCCAACCCAAACCGGAAGACATCCGCAGATTAAGCAAGTCTTGATTGTTAATTGGAACTCTAAATTCAATACGCATATGCACCAATTGCAGTAAATTAGAGGAATTTAATAGAGCATCATCCATAAATAGAAATTGTCATAAACCGAATAAAATCATAAATATTAAAAAATCATCATAACGATCTAGGTGATAGCATAAATTTAGCCAAGAAACATTGTGCAAATATGGATACGAACAAAAGCAGGAATCGAAGTATAGTTCATCGTAAAAGAAAATAAAATAGTACAGCTACCAGTCTGCCTGCCTGCTTGCTTAATAATTATGTTGACTTTTTGACGTGCTTGCCTGCTAGCCTGGTTGCTTCGAATTTATTCTTCTTTCTCGACCGTAGCTTCTGCCCGTATACCTCTTTTCTTTTTCTGCCGTTCGTCCCCCCTTTCAAGTAGGAACTAATGATTGAATTTATATATCACAATTAGGGTGAAACTTTCGAGACCCGCACCGACAATTCAATCGGTTTTCACGGGTTCCTTTTCTTTTTCTCGTGACCAACAAATTTTCCCAAATCAAATTTATAAGTTTACTTTCATATTTTTCATATTGCACCCTCCAAGTTATGTATAATTCTACACCAATCCTTCATCTTCCATTATGTCAAAGCCGGTCCTTCTAACTTTATAATTAACTCTTTTAGCCCTTGAACTTCCGCTGTAATATCATACCATCCCCTTGGGCACTTATAATAACCTGCAACAAATATATTTAACCATTTTGAGCACAATTAAATCACACTTAACCTAATTAACACAAGAATTAAATATTTGACTAACTCACACCAAAATATACAAAAAATGACTCAATACACAATTAAGACTCAAATAATATAAAATAAATAAAAACAAAATAAAATGACGTAAAACTGACTCAAATACTATACAAAATACAAGGGAAAACCGGATGTGTTTGCAACACATCAAACATCCCCACACTTACTCTTTTTTCGTCCTCGAAAAATACTGCAATGGAATCATAACCAGGAGATTGACTTCTAAGTATTCAACATTTATATATATCAATCCACCATAACATTCCTCAATCCATAACGTTATAACACACTAACTACAATTGCCGATATTTCGATCCGATTAAACCCAACCACCGACCTTTTCTTTCGCCCCCATGTGTTTATGAAATTACCGAATATAAGCTCAGTCTACCTATGGGTCCCACTAAAGAAAGGTCAAGTTCAACCTATTACCGAATCATATTCAGTCAAAGCAAAGGGTAATAATGATTTACATTTTTATATTTTCTCCAACCCCCCTTAAACCAGATACTAAGATGTCCAAAGAATAACTAATTATTTATATGCAAAGTCTTGAGCATTTATTCTCTAAACTAACATTTCTTTTCTTCTTTTTTTTCTTTTCTCATTTTTTTTCATTTTTTTTTATTTTTTTATTTTTAATTATACTTGGTTACTTTTACCTAAAATTACCAACGGACATCACCAGAGGTATTCTTCCACAAGGTCTTACCCCCGAAATCATACATGAGTATTTTGCCCGCGAGATCCGGAACATCATCAGAGGTACTTACCACGGGATACTATCCTTAGTTCGTACATGAGTATTCTGCCCCTTCACTCTAATTCATTAACCAAATTATTAACTAACATGCTCATTGGAAATTGTAAGGACATAGGAGTATCTAGCCTAAAGTGGTCTCTTTCCTCCTAATCATCAGTTTCAGCATTCCTATCACTCCTAAAATGGGAACCCACTAGCAGACTGATTAGCATATTTATACAACAATAAACACACAGGCTATTTAAGCTACTCCTAGGTCAGCTGGGCCTACCGACACATCATAGTTTAGTAATGCTTTCCATTCTCACCATACTTAACATATTTCCCAAATTATTGACCTTAAGTCATTATTTTAACATTCAAGCACAAAATTTAAAAATCAGTTCCCAGTTTTACCTATCATTTTCCATTTAAATTGCAGCCAGAATCTCGGACATTTTTGAACAGTTTTTATATGACTCAATTAAACACACTAAAAATAAATAACTGACTCAAGACGCAAGTCTCCCATCCCCACACTTGAATTACACATTGCCCTCAATGTGGAATGGAAATAAAACAAAATAGATAAACAATAATAAAATAAAATAAACACACTAAAAAAAATTAAAAAAATAAAAAAATAAAAGTGCAAATGAAAAATAAAAATGAAAAGAAAAATTGGAACAAACTCCCCTGATTTCTGATTTGGATGAGTGACAGACGAGCTTGTAACCGCGGGTCCTCCATTGAATCTTCATGCGCATCTCAACGCAAACATCATCGAACCTGCAAAACAAAAACAAACAAAACAAACAACTCGACGAAAACCATTAATCACGAAAAAAATAAAAATAAATAAGAATAAAACTAAAATAAAAACAAGTTGAAACGTGTCACTTGGAACTTGGACTCCTCCAACACAATTTCATCATCTTGAATTCCCCCAATTTCCTGCAAACACCAAAAAACACAAAACACGAAAACCGAAAACAAAAGCACACAAAGAAAATTTAAACGAATAAGTTACAAAAAAAATTACAACTCGGGCTTTTCCCGAGTGTTCAACCAACTCAATCTGGTGGCTTCTCCTTAATGTTCTTACTAACTAATGCCCTAACCATCAAACTGCTTAGAAATCCAATGGTGTTGACTAACAAATCCTCAAAAATCATACCTAACAACCAGTCAACCCACCAATGCTTAAACCTACCCGGAATTAACTTAATAACTACAATAAAGCTCAACCTCGGGTCATTCTTACAACCTACTTCCTCTAACGTCCCCACACTTGGACTAAACACATGGTCATCCTTATCACTAGTTAACCTACCAAGTGAGACGTCATCTAGAACCTCATCACCTGCCTTCACTATCGGGTCCTCACACCTTAGCACGTCCCGAATGGAGATTGAGTACGGTTCCTGCTTCGGTGCTTGAGCCTCACTAACCTCAAAAAACTCTCCCTCGATTGGGACGTGTTCACTCTCAACGATCGGCTCCCCGTACAACATCTCTTCTAGCTTTTGCAAATCACCTTCCGGGTCAAACCGATCCTCATCTACCGCTCCTTGTGACATCGCTGTCCACTCCTCACCAAACATCTCTACCATTTGCGCTTCAAATAAATCATCTGAATTAATGTCGTGAAGCACCTCCTCAAATACAACCTCAGCTACCTCATTTGTTGTTGTACTCGCTGCGATCTCATCCTCACACTCCTCATCCCACACAATGTCGTCCTCTTCCTCCGACCAATCCCAAACTGGAGCCGAAGGGTATGTATCCTCATCATCTACGTCATCATTCCTGGGAAGCTCCTCCTCATCATCTTCTAATAATTCATCTTCCGGATCATTCTCTTCCACTACTGAATATTCTTTTTCAGTGATCTCCACGGCGTCCATCGAAATATTATTTGTCCATTGATTCAGATCACAGTCATCGTCATCCCAAATCCATTGGATACCCTGAGTAACCGGAGGTGGGACTTCAGCGTCCATTAACGTCTCCTGATATTAGATTTCCTCAAATACGGTTCTTGATGACTCCCCCGTACGCCGTTCTCTTTCCTCACGCTCTTGAAAGATCCTTTGACAAATAGCTCTACATATCTCAACACGAACCGGACAATAATCATGGTAATGGTGTGGTCCACCGCAGCTCAAACAACGTGGCATGTTTTCCTCCTGAAGCCATTTAATAAACCTAAGAGATTCCTGTGCAACCTCGATGCCTCGAGGTAACCTAGGATCATATCTACTCCATGTAGCCATATCATCCAAGAGTTGTTGGAGGTTCACGATGAAGCTCTGTAGATCAATTGTGGCCATGGCGAAAAAAACAAAATACACAGCAAAATAAATAAATAAATAAATAAAAATAGACTAAAAAAACTAACCTAAAACTCTAGACTCGAGAATTGAAATCCTAAGAACTCTAGTCACGAAAAACCTAAGAAAAAGACTCAAAATTTCCTAATCACGACCTAGTTAATCTTGCTATTGCCAAGTGTCCCCGGCAACGGCGCCAAAAACTTGATGTGTTCGGAACGGTACCTAAAAATAACTATTTTATCCTAGACCTAACCTAGACCTAGACACACCTAATTTTACCGAAACTCCTAAAACTAAACCGAACCTACAGGCAAGTGTACCTATCGGTGGCAGTATAGCTACAGAAGACTGGGATATCGAACCCTAAGGACACTAGAATACAAGACTCAACTAGGACTCTATGAATGGAAAATTTGAATGATTTTTGATTTTTGAATTAAATTAACTAATTTAACTAAATTAACTAACTAACGAAAGGAGAAAACTTAGGACGAATTCAAAGACGAGAAGGGTACCACCTAGACCTAGAATCCTAATTAACATTAATGACCTCACTCGGCTATGACAATCATGATAGAACCGGGATCTTAACACACAACCTAGAGAAACTCTACGAGCCCCCGAATCACTCTCCGGATGTTACTGATAGAATACCTAAAGACTGGAATACGCTTACCAGTTTGATTAGTTCACCTTTTGAGTTCTTCCTAATTGATTACTCTAACGCTCAGATAAGTGGTTCACCTTTTAAGTACTTCCCACTTCAACTATCCTAGCCACCCTCGAAATAATCTAAGGCACCCTAAAATAGCTGGAGCTACCTCTAATAACTGCAACTAACACGAATAACAGACTAGCTAAATTCCTAGGGCACTTCCTTTTGAGACAATGTTATCCTAGTTCATTAACTAACCCGACTAACCGACGACTATCATCCTTTTGAGCTTATTTAGACAGGCAGAATACTGAATTCAAAGCAACAAGTAACAATCAATCCTATGATCAACTAATATAGCTAATCACACTAATTTGCAAACACATAGTCACACGAATTAATTACCCAACCCAAACCGGAAGACATCCGCAGATTAAGCAAGTCTTAATTGTTAATTGGAACTCTAAATTCAATACGCATATGCACCAATTGCAGTAAATTAGAGGAATTTAATAGAGCATCATCCATAAATAGAAATTGTCATAAACCGAATAAAATCATAAATATTAAAAAATCATCATAACGATCTAGGTGATAGCATAAATTTAGCCAAGAAACATTGTGCAAATATGGATACGAACAAAAGCAGGAATCGAAGTATAGTTCATCGTAAAAGAAAATAAAATAGTACAGCTACCAGTCTGCCTGCCTGCTTGCTTAATAATTATGTTGACTTTTTGACGTGCTTGCCTGCTAGCCTGGTTGCTTCGAATTTATTCTTCTTTCTCGACCGTAGCTTCTGCCCGTATACCTCTTTTCTTTTTCTGCCGTCCGTCCCCCCTTTCAAGTAGGAACTAATGATTGAATTTATATATCACAATTAGGGTGAAACTTTCGAGACCCGCACCGACAATTCAATCGGTTTTCACGGGTTCCTTTTCTTTTTCTCGTGACCAACAAATTTTCCCAAATCAAATTTATAAGTTTACTTTCATATTTTTCATATTGCACCCTCCAAGTTATGTATAATTCTACACCAATCCTTCATCTTCCATTATGTCAAAGCCGGTCCTTCTAACTTTATAATTAACTCTTTTAGCCCTTGAACTTCCGCTGTAATATCATACTATCCCCTTGGGCACTTATAATAACCTGCAACAAATATATTTAACCATTTTGAGCACAATTAAATCACACTTAACCTAATTAACACAAGAATTAAATATTTGACTAACTCACACCAAAATATACAAAAAATGACTCAATACACAATTAAGACTCAAATAATATAAAATAAATAAAAACAAAATAAAATGACGTAAAACTTACTCAAATACTATACAAAATACAAGGGAAAACCGGATGTGTTTGCAACACATCAGTAAATAAGGGTCAGTTGGGACCAATGAGTCCGAATAAGGTGTGTATATAACCAATAAGCATGTTTAGGACCAATGGTGGCCCAATAAGGTGTGTTAGGGGGAAATGAGGGTCAGTTGGGGCCAATGAGTCCCAATAAGGTGTGTAGGTAACCAATAAGTTGTGTTTAGGACCAATGATAGCCCAATAAGGTGTGTTTAGGCGGAATGAGGGCCAATTGGGACCAATGAGTCCCAATAAGGTGTGTATATAACCAATTAGCATGTTTAGGACCAATGATGGCCCAATAAGGTGTGTTTAGGGGAAATGAGGGTTAGTTAGGACCAATGAGTCCCAATAAGGTGTGTATGTAACTAATAAGTTGTGTTTAGGACCAATGATGGCCCAATAAGGCGTTTTTAAGGGAAATGAGGGCCAGTTGGGACCAATGAGTCCCAGTAAGTTGTGTATGTAACCAATAAGTTGTGTTTAGGACCAATGATGGCCGAATAAGGTGTGTTTAAGGGAAATGAGGGTCAGTTGGGACCAATGAGTCCTAATAAGGTGTGTATATAACCAATAAGCATGTTTAGGACCACTGATAGCCCAATAAGGTGTGTTTAGGGGAAATGAGGGTTAGTTAGGACCAATGAGTCCCAATAAGGTGTGTATGTAACCAATAAGTTGTATTTTGGACCAATGATGACCCAATAAGGTGTGTTTAAAGGCAATAAGGGCCAGTTGGGACCAATGAGACCCAATAAGGTGTGTATATAACCAATAAGCATGTTTAGGACCAATGATGACCCAATAAGTTGTGTTTAAGGGCAATGATGGTCAGTTGGGACCAATGAGTCCCAATAAGGTGTGTATATAACCAATAACCATGTTTAGGGCTAATAATGGCCCAATAAGGTGTGTTTGGGGAAAATGAGGGTCAGTTGGGACCAATGAATCCCAATAAGGTGTGTATGTAACCAATAAGTTGTGTTTAGGATCAATGATAGCCCAATAAGGTGTGTTTAGGGGCAATGAGGGTTAGTTGGGACCAATGAGTCTCAATAAGGTGTATATATAACCAACAAGCATGTTTAGGACCAATGATGGCCCAATAAGGTGTGTTTGGGGGAAATGAGGGTCAGTTGGGGCCAATGCGTCCCAATAAGGTGTGTATGTAACCAATAAGTTGTGTTTAGGACCAATGATAGCCCAATTAGGTGTGTTTAAGCGGAATGAGGGCCAGTTGGGACCAATGAGTCCCAATAAGGTGTGTATATAACCAATAACAATGTTTAGGACTAATGATGGCCCAATAAGGTGTGTTTGGGGAAAATGAGGGTGAGTTGGGACCAATGAGTCCCAATAAGGTGTGTATGTAACCAATAAGTTGTATTTAGGACCAATGATGGCCCAATAAGGTGTGTTTAAACGCAATGAGGGCCGGTTGGGACCAATGAGTCCCAATAAGGTGTGTATATAACCAATAAGCATGTTTAGGACCAATGATGACCCAATAAGTTGTGTTTAGGGGCAATGATGGTCAGTTGGGACCAATGAGTCCCAATAAGGTGTGTATATAACCAATAACCATGTTTAGGACCAATGATGGCCCAATAAGGTGTGTTTGGGGAAAATGAGGGTCAGTTGGGACCAATGAATCCCAATAAGGTGTGTATGTAACCAATAAGTTGTGTTTAGGATCAATGATAGCCCAATAAGGTGTCTTTAGGGGCAATGAGGGTTAGTTGGGACCAATGAGTCCCAATAAGGTGTGTATATAACCAATAAGCATGTTTAGGACTATTGATAGCCCAATAAGGTGTTTTAGGGGAAATGAGGGTTAGTTAGGACCAATGAGTCCCAATAAGGTGTGTATGTAACCAATAAGTTATATTTAGGACCAATGATGGCCCAATAAGGTGTGTTTAAAGGCAATGAGGGCCAGTTGGGACCAATGAGTCCCAATAAGGTGTGTATATAACCAATAAGCATGTTTAGGACCAATGATGACCCAATAAGTTGTGTTTAGGGGCTATGATGGTCAGTTGGGACCAATGAGTCCCAATAAGGTGTGTATATAACCAATAACCATGTTTAGGACAAATGATGGCCCAATAAGGTGTGTTTGTGGAAAATGAGGGTCAGTTGGGACCAATGAATCCCAATAAGGTGTGTATGTAACCAATAAGTTGTGTTTATGATCAATGATAGCCCAATAAGGTGTGTTCAGGGGCAATGAGGGTTAGTTGGGACCAATGAGTCCCAATAAGGTGTGTATATAACCAATAAGCATGTTTAGGACCAATAATGACCCAATAAAGGGTGTTTAGGGGAAATGAGGGTCAGTTGAGACCAATGAGTCCCAATAAGTTGTGTATATAACTAATAAGTTGTGTTTAGGACCAATAATGGCCCAATAAGTTGTGTTTAGGGGCAATGAGGGTCAGTTGGGACCAATGAGTCCCAATAAGGTGTGTATATAACCAATAAGCATGTTTAGGACCAATGATGGCCCAATAAGGTGTGTTAGGGGGGAATGAAGGTCAGTTGGGGCCAATGAGTGCCAATAAGGTGTGTAGGTAACCAATAAGTTGTGTTTAGGACCAATGATAGCCCAATAAGGTGTGTTTAGGCGGAATGAGGACCAGTTGGGACCAATGAGTCCCAATAAGGTGTGTATATAACCAATTAGCATGTTTAGGACCAATGATGGCCCAATAAGGTGTGTTTAGGGGAAATGAGGGTTAGTTAGGACCAATGAGTCCCAATAAGGTGTGCATGTAACTAATAAGTTGTGTTTAGGACCAATGATGGCCCAATAAGGTGTGTTTAAGGGAAATGAGGGCCAGTTGGGACCAATGAGTCCCAATAAGTTGTGTATGTAACCAATAAGTTGTGTTTAGGACCAATGATGGGCGAATAAGGTGTGTTTAAGGGAAAATGAGGGTCAGATGGGACCAATGAGTCCCAATAAGGTGTGTATATATCCAATAAGCATGTTTAGGACTATTGATAGCCCAATAAGGTGTGTTTAGGGGAAATGAGGGTTAGTTAGGACTAATGAGTCCCAATAAGGTGTGTATGTAACCAATAAGTTGTATTTAGGACCAATGATGGCCCAATAAGGTGTGTTTAAAGGCAATGAGGGCCAGTTGGGACCAATGAGTTCCAATAAGGTGTGTATTTAATCAATAAGCATGTTTAGGACCAATGATGACCCAATAAGTTGTGTTTAGGGGCAATGATGGTCAGTTGGGACCAATGAGTCCCAATAAGGTGTGTATATAACCAATAACCATGTTTAGGACCAATGATGGCCCAATAAGGTGTGTTTGAGGAAAATGAGGGTCAGTTGGGACCAATGAATCCCAATAAGGTGTGTATGTAACCAATAAGTTGTGTTTAGGATCAATGATAGCCCAATAAGGTGTGTTTAGGGGCAATGAGGGTTAGTTGGGACCAATGAGTCCCAATAAGGTGTGTATATAACCAATAAGCATGTTTAGGACCAATGATGACCCAATAAAGGGTGTTTAGGGGAAATGAGGGTTAGTTGAGACCAATGAGTCCCAATAAGTTGTTTATGTAACCAATAAGATGTGTTTAGGACCAATAATGGCCGAATAAGTTGTGTTTTGGGGCAATGAGGGTCAGTTGGGACCAATGAGTCCCAATAAGTTGTGAATCTAACCAATAAGCATGTTTAGGACATATGATGGCCCAATAAGGTGTGTTAGGGGGAAATGAGGGTCAGTTGGGGCCAATGAGTCCGAATAAGGTGTATAGGTAACAAATAAGTTGTGTTTAGGACCAATGATAGCCCAATAAGGTGTTTTTAGGGGGAATGAGGGCCAGTTGGGACCAATGAGTCCTAATAAGGTGTGTATATAACCAATTAGCATGTTTGGGACCAATGATTGCCCAATAAGGTGTGTTTAGGGGAAATGATGGTTAGTTAGGACCAATGAGTCCCAATAAGGTGTGTATGTAACTAATAAGTTGTGTTTAGGACCAATGATGGCCCAATAAGGCGTGTTTAAAGGAAATGAGGGCCAGTTGGGACCAATGAGTCCCAGTAAGTTGTGTTTGTAACCAATAAGTTGTGTTTAAGACGAATGATTGCCCAATAAGGTGTGTTTAAGGGAAATGAGGGTCAGTTGGGACCAATGAGTCCTAATAAGGTGTGTATATAACCAATAAGCATGTTTAGGACCATTGATAGCCCAATAAGGTGTGTTTAGGGGAAATAAGGGTTAGTTAGGACCAATGAGTCCCAATAAGGTGTGTATGTAACCAATAAGTTGTATTTTGGACCAATGATGACCCAATATGGTGTGTTTAAAGGCAATGAGGGCTAGTTGGGACCAATGAGACCCAATAAGGTGTGTATATAACCAATAAGCATGTTTAGGACCAATGATGACCCAATAAGTTGTGTCTAAGGGCAATGATGGTCAGTTGGGACCAATGAGTCCCAATAAGGTGTGTATATAACCAATAACCATGTTTAGGACCAATGATGGCCCAATAAGGTGTGTTTGGGGAAAATGAGGGTCAGTTGGGACCAATGAATCCCAATATGGTGTGTATGTAACCAATAAGTTGTGTTTAGAATCAATGATAGCCCAATAAGGTGTGTTTAGGGGCAATGAGGGTTAGTTGGGACCAATGAGTCTCAATAAGGTGTATATATAACCAACAAGCATGTTTAGGACCAATGATGGCCCAATAAGGTGTGTTTGGGGGAAATGAGGGTCAGTTGGGGCCAATGCGTCTCAATAAGGTGTGTATGTAACCAATAGGTTGTGTTTAGGACCAATGATAGCCCAATTAGGTGTGTTTAAGCGGAATGAGGGCCAGTTGGGACCAATGAGTCCCAATAAGGTGTGTATATAACCAATAACCATGTTTAGGACTAATGATGGCCCAATAAGGTGTGTTTGGGGAAAATGAGGGTGAGTTGGGACCAATGAGTCCCAATAAGGTGTGTATGTAACCAATAAGTTGTGTTTAGGACCAATGATGGCCCAATAAGGTGTGTTTAAACGCAATGAGGGCCGGTTGGTACCAATGAGTCCCAATAAGGTGTGTATATAACCAATAAGCATGTTTAGGACCAATGATGACCCAATAAGTTGTGTTTAGGGGCAATGATGGTCAGTTGGGACCAATGAGTCCCAATAAGGTGTGTATATAACCAATAACCATGTTTAGGACCAATGATGGCCCAATAAGGTGTGTTTGGGGAAAATGAGGGTCAGTTGGGACCAATGAATCCCAATAAGGTGTGTATGTAACCAATAAGTTGTGTTTAGGATCAATGATAGCCCAATAAGGTGTGTTTAGGGGCAATGAGGGTTAGTTGGGAACAATGAGTCCCAATAAGGTGTGTATATAACCAATAAGCATGTTTAGGACCAATGATAACCCAATAAAGGGTGTTTAGGGGAAATGAGGGTCAGTTGAGACCAAGGAGTCCCAATAAGTTGTGTATGTACCCAATAAGTTGTGTTTAGGAACAATAATGGCCCAATAAGTTGTGTTTAGGGGAAATGAGGGTCAGTTGGGACCAATGAGTCCCAATAAGATGTGTATATAACCAATAAGCATGTTTAGGACCAATGGTGGCCCAATAAGGTGTGTTAGGGGGAAATGAGGGTCAGTTGGGGCCAATGAGTCCCAATAAGGTGTGTAGGTAACCAATAAGTTGTGTTTAGGACCAATGATAGCCCAATAAGGTGTGTTTAGGCGGAATGAGGGCCAGTTGGGACCAATGAGTCCCAATAAGGTGTGTATATAACCAATTAGCATGTTTAGGACCAATGATGGCCCAATAAGGTGTGTTTAGGGGAAATGAGGGTTAGTTAGGACCAATGATTCCCAATAAGGTGTGTATGTAACTAATAAGTTGTGTTTAGGACCAATGATGGCCCAATAAGGCGTTTTTAAGGGAAATGAGGGCCAGTTGGGACCAATGAGTCCCAGTAAGTTGTGTATGTAACCAATAAGTTGTGTTTAGGACCAATGATGGCCGAATAAAGTGTGTTTAAGGGAAATGAGGGTCAGTTGGGACCAATGAGTCCTAATAAGGTGTGTATATAACCAATAAGCATGTTTAGGACCACTGATAGCACAATAAGGTGTGTTTAGGGGAAATGAGGGTTAGTTAGGACCAATGAGTCCCAATAAGGTGTGTATGTAACCAATAAGTTGTATTTTGGACCAATGATGACCCAATAAGGTGTGTTTAAAGGCAATGAGGGCCAGTTGGGACCAATGAGACCCAATAAGGTGTGTATATAACTAATAAGCATGTTTAGGACCAATGATGACCCAATAAGTTGTGTTTAAGGGCAATGATGGTCAGTTGGGACCAATGAGTCCCAATAAGGTGTGTATATAACCAATAACCATGTTTAGGACTAATGATGGCCCAATAAGGTGTGTTTGGGGAAAATGAGGGTCAGTTGGGACCAATGAATCCCAATAAGGTGTGTATGTAACCAATAAGTTGTGTTTAGGATCAATAAAAGCCCAATAAGGTGTGTTTAGGGGCAATGAGGGTTAGTTGGGACCAATGAGTCTCAATAAGGTGTATATATAACCAACAAGCATGTTTAGGACCAATGATGGCCCAATAAGGTGTGTTTGGGGGAAATGAGGGTCAGTTGGGGCCAATGCGTCCCAATAAGGTGTGTATGTAACCAATAAGTTGTGTTTAGGACCAATGATAGCCCAATTAGGTGTGTTTAAGCGGAATGAGGGCCAGTTGGGACCAATGAGTCCCAATAAGGTGTGTATATAACCAATAACCATGTTTAGGACCAATGATGGCCCAATAAGGTGTGTTTAGGGGAAATGAGGGTTAGTTAGGACCAATGAGTCCCAATAAGGTGTGTATGTAACTAATAAGTTGTGTTTAGGACCAATGATGGCCCAATAAGGTGTGTTTAAGGGAAATGAGGGCCAGTTGGGACCAATGAGTCCCAATAAGTTGTGTATGTAACCAATAAGTTGTGTTTAGGACCAATGATGGGCGAATAAGGTGTGTTTAAGGGAAAATGAGGGTCAGATGGGACCAATGAGTCCCAATAAGGTGTGTATATAACCAATAAGCATGTTTAGGACTATTGATAGCCCAATAAGGTGTGTTTAGGGGAAATGAGGGTTAGTTAGGACTAATGAGTCCCAATAAGGTGTGTATGTAACCAATAAGGTGTATTTAGGACCAATGATGGCCTGTAGGTCCGAAAATCTCCCAAACACACGATATCTAATCAAACACGAGTGCGGAATCCTCGTATAAGATCGATTCAAGAAGAATAGTAGAAGAAATAGACTAAGATCTATGAGAAAGATGAAGTCTTGAATGAATAAACACTACTATTGAAGCTGATCGTAAACAAGAGTAATCACAGAAATCGTAAACTCCTTTGAATTGTAGTGAAAAGCTTACCTACAATCAAAGACAAATGGGTTTATATAGTACCCATATAAATCGTAAACCTAATCTGGCCCAAGAGGCCCAAATCGTAAACTAGAAGCCCAATTACATTAAATAGAACAAGCCCAAAACAAAACACAATTAGCCCAATTACAAATGTTCATGCCTCAAATAATTATAGCCCAACAATCTTCCCCTAGGCATGAATCATTTGAACACTTCAAGGCAGCAGCAAATCAAACCGGAATGAGGTTTGAATGTTGTTCGACCACCACCTCTTCTCCACAATCTTCTTAGCTGCCCCATCAAAAATACCAACCCTTATAGCATTCGCCATGTCATTCTCGTCTCCAAGGATGGGTTGGGTGGCCAGAAGCTTGATATCTCTCTCACCAAATCTAAGCAAATCCACCGGGTCATAAAATCTGAATTGACGCATCGGCTTGCAGAGAACCACCACTTCATGTGTTGTTGGATCGTAATACCAGCAATCAAAGTTTCTTACCAGTGTTTCATCCTCGATCTCGTCCAACATAGTAATCACCCTTGTGCGCTTAGTTGGTGGCCTCCGTGCTTCTCCAATAGACTGCCCTGTCACAGGGTCAGTCCCGGTCTCTCTCCACCTGACCTCCTTCAGCTCGAAATCTCTGAAATCATTCTCCATGTGGCCAAGCAGATTATCTCTGATCTGATTACCTTCTGGTCCATTCCACCTGTTAATAAATGGAGCTCTCAGAAGGCTCCTGATCTCAGGCTCAGTCCAGGAGTGGAATTGAGCACGTGTAGAGTAGTACTCCACTGGACTATAGCCGTCACGGATCACGGCAAAGATTTTCTTCTCCATATCGTAATGCCAGCATAAGATAGTCTCACGACTCCCACGTCTATCAATCGAGCTTTCACCAACATCAATGGTGTACTGTGTGGGAGCTGGTCCTTGGAAAAACTCCTTGAACCAGTTTTCGTGGAATCTTGGAGCCTTTGAGATGATCCTGCCACAGTGGGCGTAATCCGGCATCACTATATTCTCATCACCTTCGTCAGTCTCCATTGCATCAGCAGCTTGATTTCCCTGAGATGAACTCTGACCAGGGGCACCTGTGTTGTTAGGCCCTGTACCATCTGTCAGTGCATTAACCTTCCTTCTCAGGTCCTTTATCATCTTGTAAAGATATTCCATTCTTTCCTTGTCTGCCACCTCATACTCTCTCATATATTTGTTGCTTGCCTCCTCCTTCTCTCTCAAACGTTGGTTTTCTTCCATGAGAGCCTTGATCTCATTCTGTCTGATCCTATTCTGAGAGATCAGGAAGTTGATCTGAGGATCAGCACTAATCCTCAAATCTATTGGAAGCTCAGCAGCCATCAATGGGCGGAAACCTGGAGTCTGCGAGTGGTTGGCTGGTCGCGGTAGAGACGCTCACTCTTACCGGACTTGGAACAACGAAGGTGCTCTCAACCTCCAGAAATTGCCTATCTTCACGTACAGGGCTTTGCACGTTCAGAATCGGACTAGCTTGCTGCACAGGGGCAGGTTGATCAACCACCATCTTCAGTCTGTGTGAAAGACGGTTGCTCTTGAAGGGCTTCATCAACGGTTTCTTCTTGACCACTGGGACCCTCAGAACTGGGTCCAGTTGGTTGTACAACCAAAAGGCTTGAGCTTGTCTTGGTGAACTTGAACCGTATGCTCCTAGGATCAGATTTCTTTCGCGGAGATGGTTCACGAGCAGGGACGGGTTCTTCTACGAAAGCTTCATCAACGTTTATATTCAGCTCAGGAGGTGTATCATCACTGCCAGACGACCCAATCATATCTTCTCTTGACCTTTTATGGGTTAGTGGCTCCAAGTCCCCATAAATATCATCTTCAGTTATGTCCTGGCCAGTAAGGATGTCATCCATTATATTTTCTTCATCTGAGGGAATGACATCTTCATCTTGAACATTAACAGCTTGAGTTACTGTCAAGTCTTGGTCTTCGGCAATTGATGCATTAACTTCAGGAACATCTGCCTCTGGCTCAGAGTCATCCATCACTTGTTCCCGTGCAACTTCAGGGAACGCACCTCTCTTTGTCCATTCCAATCTTCCTTCAAATGTTTGCTTACCTGCTCTATCTTGGGTTTGCAACCCAAAGACCCCATTATCCATGACCTTTACATCAAGCTTCTCAATTCTCTCCTCTATCATCGGATACTTCTTCATTACCACCAGTTGCACAAACCTAGGAGTCATCAAAAATTGCTCTCTGGCGCTCAGCATGGCATTGCCTGCCCAGTCTAACAGCATCATCTTTGAAAAATTAAACTTCCAATCCAAGGCAAGTGCTACGAGAGCTGTTCCGTGAATGAAATTCAACTGATCGAAACTTGTTCTTTTGCCTAGGAAAGACTTCTGCATGTAATGCGCCAAGCACCTCCAGTAGTGCGGCAGAAGCTTTTTGAAGATTGGCGGAAACTTTCCCTCGTACCCCATTAACTGAGCTCCCGCCAGAACTACCTCCTTTGTGTATGTGATTGGATCAGAAGCTTCATCTGTTATGTTCAGGCCCTGCCTTATGTCTTCTTCTTCAATGACAATTTGTCTGTTATTGACCGTTGCAGTAATCCTAGTCTTGTCTGAATTCACTCTAGCAGACCCCCAAAACTCTCTGACCAGCATCTCGTCGATGAGCACATTCGTCCTCAGGGCATAATTTATTTTGCATGTGTTCATCCCTGCCACCAGCGAGTAAAATAACTCCATGTGTTTTTCTGGCGGATCTTCTAGATAAGCTGGCATACAGTGATCTGGTTCATATTTTATATCTCCAATCAACATCTCTTCAGCCATCTGAGAAAGACAAGACATATGCATCAGACATATTCAATCTTTAACAAGCAATTATGATTATTAACCCTTTACTTGTTCAATTGACGATCACATTTTACTTTTGAACTTCACAAAATTTCAATTTGAACATTTTAGGGAAAATAATTGAATTTAGAACACGCTCACAAACATTTGATTTTACTTGAACATTTTAAGTTTGAAGAGATTAAAAAAAATTAAGTGAACAAGTCCTAATAATGAGATTACGATCCAAAACATGTGTTTACGATATTTTAAACAAGTTCACGATCGGTTCTACTATGGCCCAATCGTGAACGCCAAGCCCAATCGTAAACTCCAAATTAACCCGAAGCCCGATCGTAATCATCTTTTGTCGTATACTGGGATCGTAAACATTGAATCGGAAACACGGAGTCGTAAACGATGGTCGTAAACGAAAATCGTAAACACTCAACAGTCGTCTTCAACATTACGATAATCGTAAACACTCATATCCGCCATTTTTGACCTGCAATCACCTTGTAAACATGTTAATACCCATAAATCTTGAAGCAAGAACATTTGTGACTACCTTTATGAGTTTCAATCACCAAAAACGACTTCAAATCCTTGAGTAATTGACTCGAAATTTTCAGCAAACTAAAAATAATCACCGAGTGAAGAAAACTGTGATTCGGGGTTAAGAAATGAAGAGAATCGGTCGATTAAAAGGTGGTTCCTGGTCGGAAATCGATTGCGAACACAGTGGAGGGCTTGGATTATATGGACGGTGGTCGGAGATGGGTCGAATCACTTTTCCGGTGAGGGCAGCGGTGGCTAGGGTTTCACAGGGCGGAGATCGTAAACGGCAAGAGGAGACGGTAAATGTGAGGATCGTAAACTGATTTGGGGTTTTTATACCCACTTTTCAAATTTTCAATTTAACCCCTCAAACTTTCAAAAACTTCCAAGTTCACCCCAAACTTGATAATTCTCATAAACATTAGAAATATTTGACACTTTGAGAATTTTACAAAACTTCCCCTCAGAATCACACCCGAGTATCCGATCATGATCATGAAAAAAAAATTAAAACAGATAAAATCAAAACCAAAAATAAATATTTACAAACATACCTCAGAAATTTCAAGTATTTACATACCTGGTGCCGGTATTATTTCACAGATAATTTCAGACAGGTCTTTGACTGAGGAACCCTTTTCAGCTTCCGTTACTAGACACTCTAGACAATTGTCAGGTGGTTTGAACACAGAAACTCACATCCAGTAAAGTGCTTAAATAAGGTACAGATTTACCGATATGTTTAACCGTCCCCACACCCAATTTTCCATAGCAAAACCTACCCAACCTCAGAGTTTATTGAGGATTCACAAACCCCCAACTTGAGGAACCATGCAACACTGCTTTTGACTACCACTTATTTTCTGTTTTTCATACATTATCAGTTGATGATCAGGTCGGCCGCATAAGCACGCAGAGAAGACCAACTGAATAATTTTATTTTCTTTTCTTTTTCTTTTTCAGAATATTCATTTTTTGAATTCTTTTTCTTTTTCTTTTCTGTGGTGTTGTCTTATACAGTATAAGCATGGCGTGTGAGAGAGTGAATACTAGGTAAATACCACTCTCAACCCGTTTTTGTCGGGACTCAGTTTTTTAAACCATGTAGACTAGGATGGGAAACTAAACATGTATAGAGTTTAAGATTACTGCACTTACATAGATGATCATTGTTTTGGTTGAGCTTACCGACATATCATCTTCGAGCAATCTTTCACATCAGCCTTACACGTGTCAGTCTCCAACCGTCATTAAGCATTTAAGTCCTATCAAAAGACATCATAAAAACCTTTCAGTTTAACCAGCACCATTTCTTCCCCTGTTTTTGTGAGGCTTTTGAAACAAGACTCAATTTTTCAGTCATTTTCTATATTTTTTTTTTAAATATATTTTTTTAAGTAAAATTTAAAAATCAAAAACTCTGTACAAAAAACATAGATGATCAGATCATTCCTCGAAGGCAATCATCTTCAGGCCTTCAACACAAGATTCAAAATTAGGACGAGGAAGGGGTTTTGTAAAGATGTCCGAAACATTCTGATCGGAGCTTACCTTTTGAAGCTGAATTAGCTCACGATCAAAGCAATCACGAATAAAATGTACCTTGATATCAATGTGCTTGGTTTTGGAATGTTGGACGGGGTTTTTCACAATCTCAAGAGCAGCAGCGTTATCACAAAATATGGGAGTGTTAACGAATTCCATACCGTAATCCGTGAGCTGGTTTTGGATCCACACTACCTGTGAAGTACCGGCAGATGCGGCCACGTACTCAGCTTCGGCAGTTGATTTGGATACGGTATGCTGCTTCTTGCTCTGCCAAGAGATAAGCCTATCTCCCAGGTACTGACATCCTCCAGTAGTAGATTTCCTGTCAAGGTCACTACCTCCATAATCACTGTCAGTAAAAGCATATAATTGAAAATCAGTGTTCTTCGGGTACCAAAGACCAAGCCTAGGCCTGCCCTTCAGATACCTGAAGATACGTTTAACAGCAGCTAAATGAGAGAGTTTAGGGTTAGCCTGATATCGAGCACACACGCAAACTGCATACATGATGTCTGGCCTGCTTGCTGTCAAGTACATTAGTGATCCAATCATCGACCGATAATGGAATTCACTCACTGACTCCCCGTTAAGATCCGCTGACAAGAGTGGTCTGGATGCCATGGGAGTGGCGATGGGCTTGCAATCCTGCATCTTGAACTTTTCCAGAATCTCATTCACATACTTCTCCTGATGAATAAGAATCCCAGAATCATTCTGCTTGACTTGAAGTGCAAGAAAGAAACTCATCTCGCCTTGGTCACTCATCTCAAACTTCTTCTTCATAATCTCCTCAAACTCGGTGCACAATTCTTCGTTTGTCGATCCGTAGATAATATCATCTACATACACTTGCACCATGATAATGTCTTCTTCCACCCTTTTCCTAAACAATGTTTGATCAACGACTCCTCTTGTATATCCATTCTCCACCAGGTGATTGGACAACGTTTCATACCAGGTTCTAGGAGCTTGATGCAAACCGTACAAAGCCTTATCCAGCAGATAAACATGATCTGGATTTTCTTCATCTATGAACCCTGGTGGTTGAGCAACATAGACTTCCTCGTTCATCTCTGCATACAGGAAAGCAGTCTTCACATCCATCTGATGTACGGTAAAATTGAGATACGAAGCCACAGCTAGAAAGATCCGAATTGCTTCCAATCTTGCCACCGGAGCGTAAACCTCATCATAGTCGATACCGTGGACTTGCCTGTGCCCTTGTACTATCAACCTTGCTTTGTTTCTTACAATGATCCCCGAGTCATCCTTTTTGTTCTTGTACAACCATCTCGTGGGAATCACCTTCTTGTCCTCTGGCCGCTTCACAAGACGCCACACTCCCAGCTTTGAAAACTGATTGAGTTCATTGTGCATGGCCTCCATCCAGTTTGGATCTTTGAGAGCAACCATCACATTGGGAGGTTCAATCTGGGAGATGAAACAGGAAAACATACAAAAGTTGATGTGTCCTGTGCGGCTTCTTGTGGTGACACCCGCTGTCACTGGCCCAACAACATTACTCAGTGGATGATCCTTGTTGATTCTGCTATCTTGGACATCAGGCACTGAAACATTAACAGGCAGATTAGTATTAACAACATTTTCAGACATACCTGAGCCTTGAGAATCCACTGGAGCATCACGTGTTCCTGAACATTCTGGAATATCAGCAGTTGCATTCCTAGAAGATTCAGCTGATGCTCTATCCACATGAGGTCTTACATCTGCACTAGGAGCTACAATGTCTTCTTCTTCGCCCAAATTGTGGAAAACATTCGAGAAATTGAATCCCTCAAACAATGATCCATAGTCGAAGATCCAATTAGGTCCAGTTCCCGCATCAGTAGGATTGTCCTCCATCCAATCTACATTGAATGCCTCAATGATCAACCCAGTGGTCTTGTTATAGACACGATAAGCACTATTTGCAGAATAACCCACAAAATAGCATTCATCGGCCTTCGCTTCGAATTTCCCTACATCGGACTGGATCAGCACCGTGCACGGACACCCAAACGTCTTGAAATAACCCACCTTCGGTTTCTCCCCATAGATGATCTGATATGGAGTTTGCTCGTGACGCTTGTTCAGAAGAACTCTGTTTTGTACATAACAAGCAGTATTCACAGCTTCTGCCCAAAAGAAGATCGGTAATTTTGCTTCACACATCATTGTTCTAGCTGCTTCAATGAGTGTTCTATTTCTTCTTTCGGCAACTCCATTCTGCTGAGGAGTGTAAGGAGCACTGAACTGCCTTTCAATCCCCTTTTCACCACAAAACATATTCAGCTCAGCATTTTTGAATTCCGTCCCATTGTCAGATCTGATTGCCTTCACTCTTTTATCCAGCTGGTTTTCAATAAGCGTCACAAACTGCTTTACTAGGACTGGAGTTTCGTACTTGTTTGACAAGAAAAAGACCCAAGTAAATCGCGAGTAGTCGTCCACTATCACGAGGCAGTATGAAAACTTGCTGACACTTTGTACCTGCATGGGACCAAACAAATCCATATGTAAGAGTTGAAGCACAGAAGAGACAGAATTTGTAACCTTTGGACGATGTGGCAGTTTGTGCTGCTTCCCCTTAGCACAAGCCACACACTTCTCCACTGAAGAGAAGTCTTTGATCGAAAGATTTCTAACATGCTCTCCTTTAGCCAGCTTGGATAGATTCTTCATGTTTGCATGTCCCAGACGACGATGCCACAACAATGCAAGATTCTCAGTCTGTTTTGAAATTAGACAAGCTGCTTCAGATGTTGGAGGCTTTCCCATGTTCAATTGATAAGAATTCCCGTGCCTTGGTGTACGCATTAAGATACATTCTTCAGGAATTTTTACACCAGGCTTAAGAATGATGCATTCCTTTTTGTTGAACATCACAGAGTATTCTCGATCACATATCTGTGACACACTTAGCAAGCTGTGGGAAAGCTCCTCTACATAATGCACATCTGAAAAAGTCAGACTTCCATTCTTCACAACTCCTTTCTTTGAAATTCTTCCTCCCACACCTCCAGCAAAAGAAACACTTCCTCCATTGAAATCTTCTACCTCATCTAACAAAGACAGATCTCCGGTCATATGTCGGGTACAACCACTATCAACATACCAGAGATTGTTGACAGATCTTCTCGGCTGTCCCTACACAAACCATAAATCAGTTAGAGTCAGGTACCCAGGTCATAACAGATCTGGGCACTCCCTTGGAGTCAATGTAATTAACCATCTTGAAAGACATTCCTGCTTTTGATTCGGATTCATTTAAAACTTTAGCATGAATTTTTGGTTTCCAATTTGGTTGTTTTTGTGAGTTAGAGCTACTAGCAGAGTTCTTTGTGGGTGAAACATTCCTTGGAGGAGATGTGACCTTTTTACCTTTTGTTTTGATGATCGGTGTCCACTCAAGTTTTAATTTGGTATAAACCATTTGTTTTGATTGAGTGACAACTTTTGGTTGTTCTATAACTGCTTTCCCCTTAAGTTTAGCAGCCTGATTGACTTTAAGTACTTGTTTCTCAAAAGGTTTTGTTTTCATTTTATTTGGTTTGTTGAAAACTCCTTTAGCTGCATAAGCAGGTTTGGAAGTTTGGCCCACATCTCTCCTTTCATTGACAGGCTTCGTCACTGGGGCCTTTGTGTTTAGAACCTTAGACTGTTGAGTCTTCATTGGTTCAGAACTTTGCTTCCCCTGTGACGATGCTTGCTGTTTTTGAGTTCTGTTTTCACCCCTCATCATTTTCTCAAGCATAGTTGTCCGCTTGTTCTGCGGATAATATGGCTCATAGGGTCTGTTCATACAATTAGCAGCAAAATGACCTGGTTGACCACATTGAAAACAATTCATTTGTCTAGGCCCATTGACGTTGCTACACAAGTATGAGCGTCTTGGGTAAGACGACTTCCATTCCGGTTGATCATCCCATTTGTGTATCACACGTTTTGAATGTTTTTCAGGTTGTGTTATTAAACAAAATTGTTCATGTTGGTACATTATATGTGGCAACGGGCTGGATCGAATAGAGTGTTGAAGACAATGTTAAATCTCTGTGGAAATCAAATTCTGTGAATTATACAAAAATAATAAGAATAAGCCAGATTGCCAATATGTCTGATTGTGTGGGTTTTCATGATATCAATGCTTGCTTAATACATCTTAACATATCAGAAAGCTATAAAAATTGATCTACCCGAGCTGAAATAAACTGAAAAGTTGTATTTGCTGCCAACTTGACTTGCATGCTGATTAAAAATGAAATTGAAGTGTGTCTGATGCATATTTGACCGATATGATCTCGCGTCTGGATCTTTCTCACAAAAATACTTAATTTATTTCAGTTCTAGTTATTTGATTTCATTTCTGTTTTGGTTTGTTTCTTTGAAAAACTGTAAAATTCAAAAAGATTTTAGGTGTGTTTTAGCATAATTTTAGAAAAATTCAAAAAAAAAATGTTTGGTGTGTTTGAAAATTTACAAAATATCAAAAAGATTTTGATTCTGTTTTATTTTCGATCAACCGATTGGTGAAAGATTACAAATTATGCCGGGAACAACCAAAAGGACTTGATTTCAGAAATTTCATCATAAAATTGAACAAGTTTGTATCAAATTGTTTAAATTTTAAAACTTTGGGGTTCAATTTGAAGATTCATCAAACTTAGGGTTTAATTTGAAAATTTTTGGAAATGACCTAATTTGAAATTCGGAGGTCCGAACTTGGAGTTCGGAGGTCCGAATGCTGAAGCTCGGTGGTCCGAACGAGGCGTTCGGAGGGAACTCGGAGAGAGTTCGGGGGGTCCGAGGTAGGAGTTCGGACACGTTCGGTGAAATTCTTGGTCCGAACGAGGAGTTCGGAGGGAGCTCGGAGGTCCGAACGGGATGACCTATAAATACTCCGAATCAGGAGTTCGGAGGTCATAATTTCCTGTTGACTCCGAACGTTACCGAACGGCTGCCAAAATTTCTAATTTTCAAAAAACCTTGTTGTTTGAGTGTTTTGAGTACAGATTCAGGTAGATAACTTGTTTCCGAGTATTGGGGTGTATTTCTTTGTGGTTTTTGATCACTAATTTGTGTGATTTTTGTGAATAATCGTTCTAACTGTTAAAAACAACTCAGATCTGAAATTACTTGCTGTAAACAGGTGTTTGAACCAGAAAAAGTGGCTTCTTTGTGTTTGTCATCATAAACCGACCATAGGTGTTTATTGGTTTTGATTGATTTGGCCGGAATCACTACTTTTCAAATTCAAACTTCTCGGAGATGCTCGAGCTCCGAACTTGAGGTTCGGAGGCTCCGAACTTGTGGTTCGGAGCTGGCTCGGACAGAGTTCGGCCAAACTAAAATTTTGAGTCAAAAAGTTGTTGTTTTATGCAATTGATAATGATTTGACGAATTTGGTGATTTTGTCTGTTAATAATATGACATTTAATGAACTTTTCATGTTATGTGTTTTCAGAAATGGCTGTGAATTTAAAAGTTGGAGATAAACACAATGTGTGTGCACATCTCGGTGTTGGAATATCAAAGCTTGAACAATTTGGTGGAAATGGCATATTTGATTTCCTGAGACGTTCCAGGATTCATTATGCTATAACAA
The DNA here is from genome assembly GCA_039602395.1 of Deinandra increscens subsp. villosa. NCBI lineage: Eukaryota > Viridiplantae > Streptophyta > Magnoliopsida > Asterales > Asteraceae > Deinandra > Deinandra increscens. The sequence continues at coordinate 28,525,395 of JBCNJP010000025.1, forward strand.
CAACATGTGATGTATATCGGGATATAATATTGGAATTCTGGAGCAATGCACGAACGATAACTGACGGTCCGATCAGAATTTCAGCAACAGTTCAAAATCAGACAGTAGAATTCACTGAAGCAGATATCAGAAGGGTGTTACACTTGGAATCTGATACATTGAATGCACCGTTAACATTTCCGCATGAAAATAATGTTGCATTTCTGAAGCGGATCTGGTATTCTGATGATCCAAGTAAAGAGTGGGTCTACAAGTCATCATTGAGCGTACCCTACAAGTATCTGGTGCATGTGCTGCTAGTGTGTCTGGGACACAGGATTTCAGGGTTTGATGAAGTTCCTCAGATCACAATTTCTCTGCTGAATGCCTTAGTAATGAATCGTCCTTACAACATTTCTGGGATGATTTTTCATTACATGAGAGACAATCTTACTCAGAGGCAGAAGAAAGCGGCTATTTATCCAAGATTCATTCAGATGATCTTGAATGACATGTATCCAAACTTGGTGAAGAATGAGAATCAGAAGATGGTGTTGAAACACGTGACAGAAGCTAGTGTTGGTGCTTTAGCATCTTATCAGAAGATGGCACCTGAGTTGAAGCCCAAATTTAAACGCCTGATTGGTCATTTGGCGAATCCTGATTATGTTGCACCAGCAGCTGGTGCACCACGCCATAGCCAAGACAGTGATTCAGAAGAGTTGGATTACAGTTGGATTGTGGAAAGAAATCAGAATCCACAACAAGGACGTGTGAAAAGACCAAAGAGACGAACTCCGGTTGCTCAAGAGCCGGATGTTCAAGCCCCGATTGGCTCTGAACCAGCAGTATCTCAACCTGCTGTGTCTCAACCAACTGTGTCTCAGCCAGTTGTGTCTGAATCTGTGAGTTTATCACAAGAGATTCGAGTAACTGTAAGTGTGACTGAGACAGCTGCAGTGAATACTTTGATAGATGAATCTGATGAATCTGAAGATGATGATGCATTTCTGAATATGGGGGCTGACTCTGAAGACTTATCGGATACAAACGATCCGTTTGTCCGTGTCTTGATTAATTCAAAGTATGTGAAGTTGAGGAAATGTAGTGATGCTCATCTAGCATATCGTCTAGGCCAGAACAAAAGCAACGATCGATACCAGGGTCGTGTGTATGATCAAGTAGCCTCATCTGCTTCTGACGAAGATTATGATCCTTCAGCTGATTCTGGTAAAGGAAAGCAATCAGTTGCTGGTTCCAAAAGAAGATTGAAGTCAATATCAGCTGGTGGTAAAGGCAAGAAGAGAAGGACTCAGCAATATATTTTACAGCCTCGTTCTGGGATGTCTTCTTCTTCTGTGTCTGTGCCAGAAGTTACTACAACTGTTCAGACTTCGGTGTCTAATGTGCAGGCTGATTTCTTGCGTGATCTGATGAATGCAAACAGATCGACAACTGTGAGCACGGCACCTTCAGCAAGTGGTGGTGCGCAGTTTGTTCATCAGTCTATGGGTTCTACACCCACAACTCCAGTGTTCTCCACAGCTACAACTACAAATGCTTCTCCAGACATCAAGTTCAATTTTGAGCAAGGTTCTGTGTCGTTTTCTCAGGCTAGTATTCTTCAGAGTGCTCTTCAAGATCAGCAACAACAGATTGATAGCCTGAAGTCTACAGTTGGTAAGCTACAGGCTAGTAATGAAGAATTGAGGGCAGAGAATTTGGCTAAAGATAAACAAATTCAACGTTTGAGCCTTGCAAGTGAAACTCAGAATTCAATGCTTGTGACGATGAGTGAGCAAATAAAATTTTTAATGGAAAAGTTTAAAGCTCAGGGGGAGATTGGTGATGGATCAGGGTGTCGAGAAGAGTTTATGGATTACTTGAATGATGATCCCGATCAAGATGATCAAGGGAATGTAGGTGGAGGATCAGGCCCAACTGGTAATGTTAGTTCGGGTGCTGGGACATCTACATCTCAGGGGGAGAAAGATTCAAGAGAAGCGATGCCGATTTCGTCAATCCCATCCAATCAAGCTGGTACTAAATTGAAAGAATTCCAGCATATTATTGAAAATTTAGAAGAAGGAGAGATTGCTGGTGATTTAACAGCTGAGCAGCTTAAAGCAGTGTTTGAGTTGAATGATGAAGAAATGAGGAAAGTTTCTGAAGCTGAACCAGAGAAATATGAATCATCTGATCCAGAGTCTGATGACGATATTGAAGGGATTTTTGAAGAAGAAATTGAAGTTGAAGACATTACATCAGAAGAATACCCGGATATGTATTCAAATGTCAAAGATAATCAGTCTGGTGATGATTTTGAAGTATTTCCAGAAGAAAAGGTTACTGAAGCAGAGGAGAGACTGAAAAAGAAAGAATCAGAGAAACCTGAAGATCCAACGGTCAAGGAGTTTAAAGAACAGAAACAACGTTGGGTGATGGATGAATATATGAAAGAGTTCCATGCCAACTATGTTCCTCCTGCTAAGCCGATTATTCAAAGACCGTATTTTAAGTTCAAGGGTCAAGTCTCAGGTGATATAATCAGTTGGATGTATTCTGCAAGGTTGAAGTGTTATGGGATTAAACGTCAAAATGGAGTTCAGTATTTTAAACGTGCGAGAGATTTTAGTAGTTTACCAGTGTGGGATGTACGAGAACTGTCTAGAAAGCCTTTCTGTAATTATGAGAATGATGATGTGGGCTTTCATTTCAAGAAGATGTTAGAGAGAGAATGCAGAGAAGGGTTTAAGTTTTTGAATCCTCAGAGACCTAAAAGACGTCGATCTCGCACCAGAATACATGAAAGAACTGGTAAGAAACTCATTGTATTGGTGTTCAAGAAGAAACCGGTAGTGATGAAGAAAATTCCTCTCATGCCAATGGAACTTGATTTTATCAAGGACCTACGTTGGTGGTATTATAATGAGAGTACCGGAGAAGCTATGATAGTGCTGGAGAAGGAAAACCGGGTTGTTCGAATCTATGATCCGATGTGGCTGATTAATCTATCCAAGGCTGATATTGAAGAGCTGTATTACAATCCGATTCTGTATCATCCTGACTATATGGAACTTGCATTGAAGTTTCAGAGGGTGATCAGAGTTTGCTTTGCCTTCAACATTTACGCAGGAAACAATCATGATTTGATTCGAGAAAGAGATGGGGTTGATGCTGATGTTCGAGGCTGAAGACGAAGGGTCCAGCTGTTGCCAAGGGGGAGTTTGTTGGTACATTATATGTGGCAACGGGCTGGATCGAATAGAGTGTTGAAGACAATGTTTGACCTAGTTTTTGTACTGGCCGAACCCAAGGTTCGGCGGCTCCGAACTCTGGCCGATCTCCAGGTTCGGAGGACAGGTTTTAGGAATCTATAAATAGGTCTTTTGTCTTGTAATTTACTAGTTGTTCATGAGAGCTTGTCTGTGTGAGAACTAGTGTTTTGTACTCTGAATCTCTTGTAATCGTTCAATTGGTTAATGAGATTGAGTCGTTTTATTTACATTGATTGTTCTCATTGTTTTTCACGTTATTGATGTCGAACTAAACCGATCCATACGCTCCAGCGTTTTCAGTTCAGATTTTTATTTATCAGTTCTATTATAAGTTGACACAACCTGGGGATACGGAACAAAATCATTGGGCTTAGACTTACGGCCAATCTTTGTGTTAGGAACACGCATTTTAAAGGAACTAACGACTTCATTAGGATTAGAAACATGTTTTAACAAGACATTTTGATTGGACTTGGATGTTTCAAGTTCTGACACAGATGCCAGAACGTCATCCTTAGGTAAACTAAAAACAGAACAACTAGACTCATGACACTCATTGACCCTCAAGCATTCAGCATCCTCCCCAGATACATCTTCAATGCCTACAACATCTGCACATGTAACAAAAACATTAGAAGAACTAACATTATTGTTTAAAGATTCCTGGGAAGAACCTGGTTTAGTTGTGAGGTCAACTACATTGTTCTGACTACCTGTCCTATATAAGCCAAGTTTCTCCTGTTCTTTCTCTGCTTCTGTCATAGGGGTCACACCAACCATCAAGCTATCTATAGGGGGACCTGCTTCATGATATCCTGATCTAGTTCTATCTACCTGGTCCTCCTCATAGAGCATTCCTATGATATCTCTAGGGATAGGTGGGGGAATTATAACATTTGCGGCCATGGATTTGTCAGACTTTTCTGACCCAAAACCTGGTGTGTGTTTTCCTACTTGTCCACAAACAACTGCCTGAGATAGTTCTTTACCTGCCTGAAGCATTCTCTTGTTTCTCAATTGATTCATATCTAACTGAACTTGCATCTCATTAGTCTTATGAGTCAATTCATCTACCTGCTTTCTAAGGTCAGCTATCTCTAACTTGGCATTATCATACAGGATAGATTTCTCAGTTGCTATCTGTTGGTACTATATCTAGCTTTTGTGCCTTAACCTTTTCCTCATTTTTTACCCATCTACCCTTAAATGAGCTCCTCTCACACTTGACCTCAAACAATTCTATTTGATAATTCTTACAGATTTGTCTAAGACCAGGAATAATACGAGCACAAGTGGGATCAGAACATACCTTTAGGTTTTCAGCATCAGCAACGAACGCTTCCTTGTCTTCTATCTGACTCTCCTCAGGCTTTCCTTCATCAGTGACCACAAAGGCATGATTTTCTTCATTATCCTCTTCTGCAGTAGCAATCAAAGCATGTGACAAACTAAGATCCTTCAGCTGGGGGGTCAGATCCCTCAGCTGGGGGGTCCAGTCATAACCTCCACCTCCCTGAACCACCAGTGCCCTGGCATCACCCTTTCCTTTCACTTCAGCAACCTTCTTTTCTTCAGCTCTTTCCTTCTTGGGCTTCGTGCATTCCCTGGCAAAGTGACCATACTCATCACAATTATAACACCTTAGCTTCGACTTGTCAAACCCCATTCTAATCTTATCCTGATCTTTCCAGACGTTCCTTCCCGTTTTGGCCATAAATTTCTTGGCTCTGAAGACAGCCATGGCCATTTGCCAAGAGACATCTAGCATCTCCACGTCCTCAGGATTTATCTGATTAAGATCACCAGCCACCATATCAGAAGGTACAAGATTCCCGGCCACAAGGGCATGATAGCTGTTCATGAAACCCATACCAAGGGCAAAGTTAGGATCATTGACATCTTCAGAGTTGACTCCTCCGCTTGAACTACCTTGAGGCTGTGCAACAAAAGCACTAGACATAGGAGCTGAGCTTGATCCATTCCCCGTAAACTTTCCTTCATGCTTACCCTCAACTTCTTCCGATAGCAAAGCCTGATTCAACTTTCCAGCCAAACTTAGAGAACTTATGTGGTTCAGCTCTCTCTGCTTATCATCGATCATCTTGGATTTCAGCTTGTTGATTAATTCATCCAAAGTCACTTCACTCAACCTATTGTTGTCTTTGATGATAGATATATTGGTGTTCCAAGACTTAGGCAGACTGTTCAGCAACTTCAAATTCTTGTCTTCAGTATCCGGCTCCACACCATAACTTGACATCTCTGCCATCAGTGACACATACCTCTGAACTTGAGCTTCAAATGATTCACCCTGAATGTGATTGAACAAGTTAAACTTCTGCTTCAACATCTGCTTCCGACTAGCCTTAATATCAGGGTTCCCTTCATAAGCAACAATCAAAGCATTCCACAGTTGCTTTGCTGTTTTGCAGTGTTTGAATCCTTGAGCAATATCTGGAGTTAGGGCCATAGTCATTATCGCAAATGCCCTCTCAGCCTTGTTGCACCTCTCCCAGTCATCATCATCATACTCGTCTTCTTTCTTCTCTTTCCCTGCATTTGTTCCTGTTGCGTGAGTAGGTGTAAACGGTCCATTCACAACAGCCCTCCATAACCTCAGATCCACACTCTTCAAATGATTTTCGAATCTGTATTTCCACTATAAGAAATTATCCGCTGAAGTTAGTCTTGGCGGACGAGTTATAGATCCGATCTCGAAGTCCAATTTCTGATACATACTCGGCTCAAAATCCATTTCAAAAGCTTAGGAAACCTAACCTAAAGTCCAAATGTCCAAATACAGAGATTACGATTGGAAAACACTGATTACGATCGCAAACCCTTGTTTACGATCGGAAACACCTGATTACGATCCGCTCAACTCGCAAACACCGATTCCGATAGAATGATCGTAAACACCCGATTACGATACCCGATTACGATTCCGATAATCGTAAACCTTCGATTCCGATTGACTCAATCGTAAACACCAATTACGATCAGTTTTGATCGTAAACTCCGATTCCGATCACGCGATTCCGATTGGCACAATCGTAAACACCGATTACGACCAAGCAAAGTCGTAAACACCCAATGTACGAATCGTAAACACCTTAAAAAAGAGATCATGATGTCGTAAACACACAGATGATGCAGATCTTCAACACACCCTGTCGTAAACATACTAAAAAACCCAGAAAACGCAATCGTGAACACCCAGAAACTCGATGAATAGCAGCAGCAACAGTCGTAAACACCCAGAAATCCCTTGAATCTAAGATTCTTGGATCTGATACCAATTGTAGGTCCAAAAATCTCCCAAACACACGATATCTAATCAAACACGAGTGCGGAATCCTCGTATAAGATCGATTCAAGAAGAATAGTAGAAGAAAAGACTAAATCTATGAGAAAGATGAAGTCTTGAATGAATAAACACTACTATTGAAGCTGATCGTAAACAAGAGTAATCACAGAAATCGTAAACTCCTTTGAATTGAGTGAAAAGCTTACCTACAATCAAAGACAAATGGGTTTATATAGTACCCATATAAATCGTAAGCCTAATCTGGCCCAAGAGGCCCAAATCGTAAACTAGAAGCCCAATTACATTAAAAGAACAAGCCCAAAACAAAACACAATTAGCCCAATTACAAATGTTCATGCCTCAAATAATTATAGCCCAACATGGCCCAATAAGGTGTGTTTAAAGGCAATGAGGGCCAGTTGGGACCAATGAGTTCCAATAAGGTGTGTATTTAATCAATAAGCATGTTTAGGACCAATGATGACCCAATAAGTTGTGTTTAGGGGCAATGATGGTCAGTTGGGACCAATGAGTCCCAATAAGGTGTGTATATAACCAATAACCATGTTTAGGACCAATGATGGCCCAATAAGGTGTGTTTGGGGAAAATGAGGGTCAGTTGGGACCAATGAATCCCAATAAGGTGTGTATGTAACGAATAAGTTGTGTTTAGGATCAATGATAGCCCAATAAGGTGTGTTTAGGGGCAATGAGGGTTAGTTGGGACCAATGAGTCCCAATAAGGTGTGTATATAACCAATAAGCATGTTTAGGACCAATGATGACCCAATAAAGGGTGTTTAGGGGAAATGAGGGTTAGTTGAGACCAATGAGTCCCAATAAGTTGTTTATGTAACCAATAAGATGTGTTTAGGACCAATAATGGCCCAATAAGTTGTGTTTTGGGGCAATGAGGGTCAGTTGGGACCAATGAGTCCCAATAAGTTGTGAATCTAACCAATAAGCATGTTTAGGACAAATGATGGCCCAATAAGGTGTGTTAGGGGGAAATGATGGTCAGTTGGGGCCAATGAGTCCGAATAAGGTGTGTAGGTAACAAATAAGTTGTGTTTAGGACCAATGATAGCCCAATAAGGTGTTTTTAGGGGGAATGAGGGCCAGTTGGGACCAATGAGTCCTAATAAGGTGTGTATATAACCAATTAGCATGTTTAGGACCAATGATTGCCCAATAAGGTGTGTTTAGGGGAAATGATGGTTAGTTAGGACCAATGAGTCCCAATAAGGTGTGTATGTAACTAATAAGTTGTGTTTAGGACCAATGATGGCCCAATAAGGCGTGTTTAAAGGAAATGAGGGCCAGTTGGGACCAATGAGTCCCAGTAAGTTGTGTTTGTAACCAATAAGTTGTGTTTAAGACGAATGATTGCCCAATAAGGTGTGTTTAGGGGGAATGAGGGCCAGTTGGGACCAATGAGTCCCAATAAGGTGTGTATATAACCAATAAGCATGTTTAGGACCAATGATAGCCCAATAAGGTGTGTTTAGGGGAAATGAGGGTTAGTTAGGACCAATGAATCCCAATAAGGTGTGTATGTAACGAATAAGTTGTATTTAGGACCAATGATGGCCCAATAAGGTGTGTTTTAAGGCAATGAGTGCCAGTTGGGACCAATGAGTCCCAATAAGGTGTGTATATAACCAATAAGCATGTTTAGGACCAATGATGACCCAATAAGTTGTGTTTAGGGGCAATGATGGTCATTTGGGACCAATGAGTCCCAATAAGGTGTGTATATAACCATTAACCATGTTTATGACAAATGATGGCCCAATAAGGTTTGTTTGGGGAAAATGAGGGTCAGTTGGGACCAATGAATCCCAATAAGGTATGTATGTAACCAATAAGTTGTGTTTAGGATCAATGATAGCCCAATAAGGTGTGTTTTGGGGCAATGAGAGTTAGTTGGGACCAATGAGTCCCAATAAGGTGTGTATATAACCAATAAGCATGTTTAGGACTAATGATGGCCCAATAAGGTGTGTTTGGGGGAAATGAGGGTCAGTTGGGGCCAATGAGTCCCAATAAGGTGTGTATGTAACCAATAAGTTGTGTTTAGGACCAATGATAGCCCAATAAGGTGTGTTTAGGCGGAATGAGGGCGAGTTGGGACCAATGAGTCCCAATAAGGTGTGTATATAACCAATAACCATGTTTAGGACCAATGATGGCCCAATAAGGTGTGTTTGGGGAAAATGAGGGTCAGTTGGGACCAATGAATCCTAATAAGGTGTGTATGCAACCAATAAGTTGTGTTTAGGATCACTGATTGCCCAATAAGGTGTGTTTAGGGGCAATGAGGGTTAGTTGGGACCAATGAGTCCCAATAAGGTTTGTATGTAACCAATTAGCATGTTTAGGACCAATGATGGCCCAGTAAGTTGTGTATGTAACCAATAAGTTGTGTTTAGGACCAATGATGGCCGAAAATGGTGTGTTTAAAGGAAATGAGGTCAGTTGGGACCAATGATAGCCCAATAAGTTGTGTTTAAGGGCAATGAGGGTCATTTGGGACCAATGAGTCCAATAAGGTGTGTATATAACCAATAAGCATGTTTAGGACCAATGATGGCCTAATAAGGTGTGTTAGGGGGAAATGAGGGTCAGTTGGGGCCAATGAGTCCCAGTAAGGTGTGTAGGTAACCAATAAGTTGTGTTTAGGACCAATGATAGCCCAATAAGGTGTGTTTAGGCGGAATGAGGGCCAGTTGGGACCAATGAGTCCCAATAAGGTGTGTATATAACCAATAAGCATGTTTAGGACCAATGATGGCCCAATAAGGTGTGTTTAGGGGAAATGAGGGTTAGTTAGGCCCAATGAGTCCCAATAAGGTGTGTATGTAACTAATAAGTTGTGTTTAGGACCAATGATGGCCCAATAAGGTGTTTTTAAGGGAAATGAGGGCCAATTGGGACCAATGAGTCCCAGTAAGTTGTGTATGTAACCAATAAATTGTGTTTATGACCAATGATGACCGAATAAGGTGTGTTTAAGGGAAATGAGGGTCAGTTGGGACCAATGAGTCCTAATAAGGTGTGTATATAACCAATAAGCATGTTTAGGACCATTGATAGCCCAATAAGGTGTGTTTAGGGGAAATGATGGTTAGTTAGGACCAATGAGTACCAATAAGGTGTGTTTAAAGGGAATGAGGTTCAGTTGGCACCAATGAGTCCCAATAAGGTGTGTATATAACCAATAAGAATGTTTAGGACCAATGATGACCCAATAAGTTGTGTTTAAGGGCAATGATGGTCAGTTGGGACCAATGAGTCCCAATAAGGTGTGTATATAACCAATAACCATGTTTAGGACCAATGATAGCCCAATAAGGTGTGTTTCGGGAAAATGATGGTCAGTTGGGACCAATGAATCCCAATAAGGTGTGTATGTAACCAATAAGTTGTGTTTAGGATCAATGATAGCCCAATAAGGTGTGTTTAGGGGCAATGAGGGTTAGTTGGGACCAACGAGTCTCAATAAGGTTTATTTATAACCAACAAGCATGTTTAGAACCAATGATCGCCCAATAAGGTGTGTTTAGGGGAAATGAGGGTCAGTTGGGGCCAATGAGTCCCAATAAGGTGTGTATGTAACCAATAAGTTGTGTTTAGGACCAATGATAGCCCAATTAGGTGTCTTTAAGCGGAATGAGGGCCAGTTGGGACCAATGAGTCCCAATAAGGTGTGTATATAACCAATAACCATGTTTAGGACCATTGATAGCCCAATAAGGTGTGTTTAGGGGAAATGAGGGTCAGTAGGGACCAATGAGTCCCAATAAGGTGTGTATGTAACCAATAAGTTGTGTTTAGGATCAATGATAGCCCAATAAGGTGTGTTTAGGGGCAATGAGGGTTAGTTGGGACCAATGAGTCCCAATAAGTTGTGTATATAACCAATAAGCATGTTTAGGACCAATGATGACCCAATAAGTTGTGTTTAGGGGCAATGATGGTCAGTTGGGACCAATGAGTCCCAATAAGGTGTGTATATAACCAATAACCATGTTTAGGACCAATGATGGCCCAATAAGGTGTGTTTGGGGAAAATGAGTGTGAGTTGGGACCAATGAATCCCAATAAGGTGTGTATGTAATCAATAAGTTGTGTTTAGGATCAATGATAGCCCAATAAGGTGTGTTTAGGGGCAATGAGGGTTAGTTGGGACCAATGAGTCCCAATAAGGTGTGTATATAACCAATAAGAATGTTTAGGACCAATGATGACCCAATAAAGGGTGTTTAGGGGAAATGAGGATCAGTTGAGACCAATGAATCCCAATAAGTTGTGTATGTAACCAATAAGTTGTGTTTAGGACCAATAATGGCCCAATAAGTTGTGTTTAGGGGCAATGAGGGTCAGTTGGGACCAATGAGTCCCAATAAGGTGTGTATATAACCAATAAGCATATTTAGGACCCATGATGGCCCAATAAGGTGTGTTAGGGGGAAATGAGGGTCAGTTGGGGCCAATGTGTCCAAATAAGGTGTGTAGGTAACCAATAAGTTGTGTTTAGGGCCAATGATAGCCCAATAAGGTGGTTTTAGGGGGAATGAGGGCCAGTTGGGACCAATGAGTCCCAATATGGTGTGTATATAACCAATTAGCATGTTTAGGACCAATGATGGCCCAATAAGGTGTGTTTAGGGGAAATGAGGGTTAGTTAGGACCAATGAGTCCCAATAAGGTGTGTATGTAACTAATAAGTTGTGTTTAGGACCAATGATGGCCCAATAAGGCGTGTTTAATGGAAATGAGGGCCAGTTGGGACCAATGAGTCCCAGTAAGTTGTGTATGTAACCAATAAGTTGTCTTTAGGTCCAATGATGGCCCAAGAAGGTGTGTTTAAAAGCAATGAGGGCCAGTTAGGACCAATGAGTCCCAATAAGGTGTGTATATAACCAATAAGCATGTTTAGGACCAATGATAACCCAATAAGTTGTGTTTAGGGGCAATGATGGTCAGTTGGGACCAATGAGTCCCAATAAGGTGTGTATATAACTAATAAGCATGTTTAGGACCAATGATGGCCCAATAAGGTGTGTTTGGGGAAAATAAGGGTCAGTTGGGACCAATGAATCCAAATAAGGTGTGTATGTAACCAATAAGTTGTGTTTAAGATCAATGATAGCCCAATAAGGTGTGTTTAGGGGCAATGAGGGTTAGTTAGGACCAATGAGTCCCAATAAGGTGTGTATATAACCAATGAGCATGTTTAGGACCAATGATGACCCAATAAAGGGTGTTTAGGGGAAATGAAGGTTAGTTAGGACTAATGAGTCCCAATAAGGTGTGTATGTAACCAATAAGTTGTGTTTAGGACAAATAATGGCCCAATAAGTTGTGTTAAGGGGCAATTAAGGCCAGTTGGGACCAATGAGTCCCAATAAGGTGTGTATATAACCAATAAGCATGTTTAGGACCAATGATGGCCCAATAAGGTGTATTAGGGGGAAATGAGGGTCAGTTTGGGCCAATGAGTCCCAATAAGGTGTGTAGGTACCAATAAGTTGTGTTTAGGACCAATGATAGCCCAATAAGGTGTGTTTAGGCGGAATGAGGGCCAGTTGGGACCAATGAGTCCCAATAAGGTGTGTATATAACCAATTAGCATGTTTAGGACCAATGATGGCCCAATAAGGTGTGTATGTAACCAATAAGTTGTATTTAGGACTAATGATGACCCAATAAGGTGTGTTTAAAGGCAATGAGGGCCAGTTGGGACCAATGAGTCCCAATAAGGTGTACATAACCAATAAGCATGTTTAGGACCAATGATGACCCAATAAGTTGTGTTTAAGGGCAATGATGGTCAGTTGGGACCAATGAGTCCCAATAAGGTGTGTATATAACCAATAACCATGTTTAGGACCAATGTTGGCCCAATAAGGTGTGTTTGGGGAAAATAAGGGTCAGTTGGGACCAATGAATCCAAATAAGGTGTGTATGTAACCAATAAGTTGTGTTTAAGATCAATGATAGCCCAATAAGGTGTGTTTAGGGGCAATGAGGGTTAGTTAGGACCAATGAGTCCCAATAAGGTGTGTATATAACCAATGAGCATGTTTAGGACCAATGATGACCCAATAAAGGGTGTTTAGGGGAAATGAAGGTTAGTTAGGACTAATGAGTCCCAATAAGGTGTGTATGTAACCAATAAGTTGTGTTTAGGACCAATAATGGCCCAATAAGTTGTGTTTAGGGGCAATTAGGGCCAGTTGGGACCAATGAGTCCCAATAAGGTGTGTATATAACCAATAAGCATGTTTAGGACCAATGATGGCCCAATAAGGTGTATTAGGGGGAAATGAGGGTCAGTTTGGGCCAATGAGTCCCAATAAGGTGTGTAGGTACCAATAAGTTGTGTTTAGGACCAATGATAGCCCAATAAGGTGTGTTTAGGCGGAATGAGGGCCAGTTGGGACCAATGAGTCTCAATAAGGTTTATTTATAACCAACAAGCATGTTTAGGACCAATGATGGCCCAATAAGGTGTGTTTGGGGGAAATGAGGGTCAGTTGGGGCCAATGAGTCCCAATAAGGTGTGTATGTAACCAATAAGTTGTGTATAGGACCAATGATAGCCCAATTAGGTGTGTTTAAACGGAATGAGGGCCAGTTGGGACCAATGAGTACCAATAAGGTGTGTATATAACAAATAACCATGTTTAGGACCATTGATAGCCCAATAAGGTGTGTTTATCGGAAATGAGGGTCAGTAGGGACCAATGAGTCCCAATAAGGTGTGTATGTAACCAATAAGTTGTGTTTAGGATCAATGATAGCCCAATAAGGTGTGTTTAGGGGCAATGAGGGTTAGTTGAGACCAATGAGTCCCAATAAGGTGTGTATATAACCAATAAGCATGTTTAGGACCAATGATGACCCAATAAGTTGTGTTTAGGGGCAATGATGGTAAGTTGGGACCAATGAGTCCCAATAAGGTGTGTATATAACCAATAACCATGTTTAGGACCAATGATGGCCCAATAAGGTGTGTTTGGGGAAAATGAGGGTGAGTTGGGACCAATGAATCCCAATAAGGTGTGTATGTAACCAATAAGTTGTGTTTAGGATCAATGATAGCACAATAAGGTGTGTTTAGGGGCAATGAGGGTTAGTTGGGACCAATGAGTCCCAATAAGGTGTGTATATAACCAATAAGAATGTTTAGGACCAATGATTGCCCAATAAGGTGTGTTTAAGGGAAATGAGGGTCAGTTGGGACCAATGAGTCCCAATAAGGTGTGTATATAACCAATAAGCATGTTTAGGACCAATGATGACCCAATAAGTTGTGTTTAGGGGCAATGATGGTCATTTGGGAACAATGAATCCCAATAAAGTGTGTATGTAACGAATAAGTTGTATTTAGGACCAATGATGGCCCAATAAGGTGTGTTTTAAGGCAATGAGGGCCAGTTGGGACCAATGAGTCCCAATAAGGTGTATTTAGGGGCAATGATGGTCAGTTGGGACCAATGAGTCCCAATAAAGTGTGTATATAACCAATTAGCATGTTTAGGACCAATGATGGCCCAATAAGGTGTGTTTAGGGGAAATGAGGGTTAGTTAGGACCAATGAGTCCCAATAAGGTGTGTATGTAACTAATAAGTTGTGTTTAGGACCAATGATGGCCCAATAAGGTGTTTTTAAGGGAAATGAGGGCCAGTTGGGACCAATGAGTCCTAGTAAGTTGTGTATGTAACCAATAAGTTGTGTTTAGGAGCAATGATGGCCGAATAAGGTGTGTTTAAGGGAAATGAGGGTCAGTTGGGACCAATGAGTCCTAATAAGGTGTGTATATAACCAATAAGCATGTTTAGGACCATTGATAGCCCAATAAGGTGTGTTTAGGGGAAATGAGGGTTAGTTAGGACCAATGAGTCCCAATAAGGTGTGTATGTAACCAATAAGTTGTATTTAGGACTAACGATGACCCAATAAGGTGTGTTTAAAGGCAATGAGGGCCAGTTGGGACCAATGAGTCCCAATAAGGTGTGTATATAACCAATAAGCATGTTTAGGACCAATGATGACCCAATAAGTTGTGTTTAGGGGCAATGATGGTCAGTTGGGACCAATGAGTCCCAATAAGGTGTGTATATAACCAATAACCATGTTTAGGACAAATGATGGCCCAATAAGGTTTGTTTGGGGAAAATAAGGGTCAGTTTGGACCAATGAATCCCAATAAGGTATGTATGTAACCAATAAGTTGCGTTTAGGATCAATGATAGCCAAATAAGGTGTGTTTTGGGGCAATGAGAGTTAGTTGGGACCAATGAGTCCCAATAAGGTGTGTATATAACCAATAACCATGTTTAGGACCAATGATGGCCCAATAAGGTGTGTTTGGGGAAAATGAGGGTCAGTTGGGACCAATGAATCCCAATAAGGTGTGTATGTAACCAATAAGATGTGTTTAGGATCAATGATAGCCCAATAAGGTGTGTTTAGGGGCAATGAGGGTTAGTTGGGACCAATGAGTCCCAATAAGTTGTGTATATAACCAATAAGCATGTTTAGGACCAATGATGACCCAATAAGTTGTGTTTAGGGGCAATGATGGTCAGTTGGGACCAATGAGTCCCAATAAGGTGTGTATATAACCAATAACCATGTTTAGGACCAATGATGGCCCAATAAGGTGTGTTTGAGGAAAATGAGTGTGAGTTGGGACCAATGAATCCCAATAAGGTGTGTATGTAATCAATAAGTTGTGTTTAGGATCAATGATAGCCCAATAAGGTGTGTTTAGGGGCAATGAGGGTTAGTTGGGACCAATGAGTCCCAATAAGGTGTGTATATAACCAATAAGAATGTTTAGGACCAATGATGACCCAATAAAGGGTGTTTAGGGGAAATGAGGATCAGTTGAGACCAATGAATCCCAATAAGTTGTGTATGTAACCAATAAGTTGTGTTTAGGACCAATAATGGCCCAATAAGTTGTGTTTAGGGGCAATGAGGGTCAGTTGGGACCAATGAGTCCCAATAAGGTGTGTATATAACCAATAAGCATATTTAGGACCCATGATGGCCCAATAAGGTGTGTTAGGGGGAAATGAGGGTCAGTTGGGGCCAATGTGTCCAAATAAGGTGTGTAGGTAACCAATAAGTTGTGTTTAGGGCCAATGATAGCCCAATAAGGTGTTTTTAGGGGGAATGAGGGCCAGTTGGGACCAATGAGTCCCAATATGGTGTGTATATAACCAATTAGCATGTTTAGGACCAATGATGGCCCAATAAGGTGTGTTTAGGGGAAATGAGGGTTAGTTAGGACCAATGAGTCCCAATAAGGTGTGTATGTAACTAATAAGTTGTGTTTAGGACCAATGATGGCCCAATAAGGCGTGTTTAATGGAAATGAGGGCCAGTTGGGACCAATGAGTCCCAGTAAGTTGTGTATGTAACCAATAAGTTGTCTTTAGGACCAATGATGGCCCAAGAAGGTGTGTTTAAAAGCAATGAGGGCCAGTTAGGACCAATGAGTCCCAATAAGGTGTGTATATAACCAATAAGCATGTTTAGGACCAATGATAACCCAATAAGTTGTGTTTAGGGGCAATGATGGTCAGTTGGGACCAATGAGTCCCAATAAGGTGTGTATATAACTAATAAGCATGTTTAGGACCAATGATGGCCCAATAAGGTGTGTTTGGGGAAAATAAGGGTCAGTTGGGACCAATGAATCCAAATAAGGTGTGTATGTAACCAATAAGTTGTGTTTAAGATCAATGATAGCCCAATAAGGTGTGTTTAGGGGCAATGAGGGTTAGTTAGGACCAATGAGTCCCAATAAGGTGTGTATATAACCAATGAGCATGTTTAGGACCAATGATGACCCAATAAAGGGTGTTTAGGGGAAATGAAGGTTAGTTAGGACTAATGAGTCCCAATAAGGTGTGTATGTAACCAATAAGTTGTGTTTAGGACCAATAATGGCCCAATAAGTTGTGTTTAGGGGCAATTAGGGCCAGTTGGGACCAATGAGTCCCAATAAGGTGTGTATATAACCAATAAGCATGTTTAGGACCAATGATGGCCCAATAAGGTGTATTAGGGCGAAATGAGGGTCAGTTGGGACCAATGAATCCCAATAAGGTGTGTATGTAACCAATAAGATGTGTTTAGGATCAATGATAGCCCAATAAGGTGTGTTTAGGGGCAATGAGGGTTAGTTGGGACCAATGAGTCCCAATAAGTTGTGTATATAACCAATAGGCATGTTTAGGACCAATGATGACCCAATAAGTTGTGTTTAGGGGCAATGATGGTCAGTTGGGACCAATGAGTCCCAATAAGGTGTGTATATAACCAATAACCATGTTTAGGACCAATGATGGCCCAATAAGGTGTGTTTGAGGAAAATGAGTGTGAATTGGGACCAATGAATCCCAATAAGGTGTGTATGTAATCAATAAGTTGTGTTTAGGATCAATGATAGCCCAATAAGGTGTGTTTAGGGGCAATGAGGGTTAGTTGGGACCAATGAGTCCCAATAAGGTGTGTATATAACCAATAAGAATGTTTAGGACCAATGATGACCCAATAAAGGGTGTTTAGGGGAAATGAGGATCAGTTGAGACCAATGAATCCCAATAAGTTGTGTATGTAACCAATAAGTTGTGTTTAGGACCAATAATGGCCCAATAAGTTGTGTTTAGGGGCAATGAGGGTCAGTTGGGACCAATGAGTCCCAATAAGGTGTGTATATAACCAATAAGCATATTTAGGACCCATGATGGCCCAATAAGGTGTGTTAGGGGGAAATGAGGGTCAGTTGGGGCCAATGTGTCCAAATAAGGTGTGTAGGTAACCAATAAGTTGTGTTTAGGGCCAATGATAGCCCAATAAGGTGTTTTTAGGGGGAATGAGGGCCAGTTGGGACCAATGAGTCCCAATATGGTGTGTATATAACCAATTAGCATGTTTAGGACCAATGATGGCCTAATAAGGTGTGTTTAGGGGAAATGAGGGTTAGTTAGGACCAATGAGTCCCAATAAGGTGTGTATGTAACTAATAAGTTGTGTTTAGGACCAATGATGGCCCAATAAGGCGTGTTTAATGGAAATGAAGGCCAGTTGGGACCAATGAGTCCCAGTAAGTTGTGTATGTAACCAATAAGTTGTCTTTAGGACCAATGATGGCCCAAGAAGGTGTGTTTAAAAGCAATGAGGGCCAGTTAGGACCAATGAGTCCCAATAAGGTGTGTATATAACCAATAAGCATGTTTAGGACCAATGATAACCCAATAAGTTGTGTTTAGGGGCAATGATGGTCAGTTGGGACCAATGAGTCCCAATAAGGTGTGTATATAACTAATAAGCATGTTTAGGACCAATGATGGCCCAATAAGGTGTGTTTGGGGAAAATAAGGGTCAGTTGGGACCAATGAATCCAAATAAGGTGTGTATGTAACCAATAAGTTGTGTTTAAGATCAATGATAGCCCAATAAGGTGTGTTTAGGGGCAATGAGGGTTAGTTAGGACCAATGAGTCCCAATAAGGTGTGTATATAACCAATGAGCATGTTTAGGACCAATGATGACCCAATAAAGGGTGTTTAGGGGAAATGAAGGTTAGTTAGGACTAATGAGTCCCAATAAGGTGTGTATGTAACCAATAAGTTGTGTTTAGGACCAATAATGGCCCAATAAGTTGTGTTTAGGGGCAATTAGGGCCAGTTGGGACCAATGAGTCCCAATAAGGTGTGTATATAACCAATAAGCATGTTTAGGACCAATGATGGCCCAATAAGGTGTATTAGGGCGAAATGAGGGTCAGTTGGGACCAATGAATCCCAATAAGGTGTGTATGTAACCAATAAGATGTGTTTAGGATCAATGATAGCCCAATAAGGTGTGTTTAGGGGCAATGAGGGTTAGTTGGGACCAATGAGTCCCAATAAGTTGTGTATATAACCAATAGGCATGTTTAGGACCAATGATGACCCAATAAGTTGTGTTTAGGGGCAATGATGGTCAGTTGGGACCAATGAGTCCCAATAAGGTGTGTATATAACCAATAACCATGTTTAGGACCAATGATGGCCCAATAAGGTGTGTTTGAGGAAAATGAGTGTGAATTGGGACCAATGAATCCCAATAAGGTGTGTATGTAATCAATAAGTTGTGTTTAGGATCAATGATAGCCCAATAAGGTGTGTTTAGGGGCAATGAGGGTTAGTTGGGACCAATGAGTCCCAATAAGGTGTGTATATAACCAATAAGAATGTTTAGGACCAATGATGACCCAATAAAGGGTGTTTAGGGGAAATGAGGATCAGTTGAGACCAATGAATCCCAATAAGTTGTGTATGTAACCAATAAGTTGTGTTTAGGACCAATAATGGCCCAATAAGTTGTGTTTAGGGGCAATGAGGGTCAGTTGGGACCAATGAGTCCCAATAAGGTGTGTATATAACCAATAAGCATATTTAGGACCCATGATGGCCCAATAAGGTGTGTTAGGGGGAAATGAGGGTCAGTTGGGGCCAATGTGTCCAAATAAGGTGTGTAGGTAACCAATAAGTTGTGTTTAGGGCCAATGATAGCCCAATAAGGTGTTTTTAGGGGGAATGAGGGCCAGTTGGGACCAATGAGTCCCAATATGGTGTGTATATAACCAATTAGCATGTTTAGGACCAATGATGGCCCAATAAGGTGTGTTTAGGGGAAATGAGGGTTAGTTAGGACCAATGAGTCCCAATAAGGTGTGTATGTAACTAATAAGTTGTGTTTAGGACCAATGATGGCCCAATAAGGCGTGTTTAATGGAAATGAGGGCCAGTTGGGACCAATGAGTCCCAGTAAGTTATGTATGTAACCAATAAGTTGTCTTTAGGACCAATGATGGCCCAAGAAGGTGTGTTTAGGGGCAATTAGGGCCAGTTGGGACCAATGAGTCCCAATAAGGTGTGTATATAACCAATAAGCATGTTTAGGACCAATGATGGCCCAATAAGGTGTATTAGGGGGAAATGAGGGTCAGTTTGGGCCAATGAGTCCCAATAAGGTGTGTAGGTACCAATAAGTTGTGTTTAGGACCAATGATAGCCCAATAAGGTGTGTTTAGGCGGAATGAGGGCCAGTTGGGACCAATGAGTCCCAATAAGGTGTGTATATAACCAATTAGCATGTTTAGGACCAATGATGGCCCAATAAGGTGTGTATGTAACCAATAAGTTGTATTTAGGACTAATGATGACCCAATAAGGTGTGTTTAAAGGCAATGAGGGCCAGTTGGGACCAATGAGTCCCAATAAGGTGTGTACATAACCAATAAGCATGTTTAGGACCAATGATGACCCAATAAGTTGTGTTTAAGGGCAATGATGGTCAGTTGGGACCAATGAGTCCCAATAAGGTGTGTATATAACCAATAACCATGTTTAGGACCAATGTTGGCCCAATAAGGTGTGTTTGGGGAAAATGAGGGTCAGTTGGGACCAATGAATCCCAATAAGGTGTGTATGTAACCAATAAGTTGTGTTTAGGATCAATGATAGCCCAATAAAGTGTGTTTAGGGGCAATGAGGGTTAGTTGGGACCAATGAGTCTCAATAAGGTTTATTTATAACCAACAAGCATGTTTAGGACCAATGATGGCCCAATAAGGTGTGTTTGGGGGAAATGAGGGTCAGTTGGGGCCAATGAGTCCCAATAAGGTGTGTATGTAACCAATAAGTTGTGTATAGGACCAATGATAGCCCAATTAGGTGTGTTTAAGCGGAATGAGGGCCAGTTGGGACCAATGAGTACCAATAAGGTGTGTATATAACAAATAACCATGTTTAGGACCATTGATAGCCCAATAAGGTGTGTTTATCGGAAATGAGGGTCAGTAGGGACCAATGAGTCCCAATAAGGTGTGTATGTAACCAATAAGTTGTGTTTAGGATCAATGATAGCCCAATAAGGTGTGTTTAGGGGCAATGAGGGTTAGTTGAGACCAATGAGTCCCAATAAGGTGTGTATATAACCAATAAGCATGTTTAGGACCAATGATGACCCAATAAGTTGTGTTTAGGGGCAATGATGGTAAGTTGGGACCAATGAGTCCCAATAAGGTGTGTATATTGTCACACCCCCAATTTCCACTAACGGAGTTTTACCATGTGGGGTGTGAACCAGACCAGGACCCGAGTCATTAGTTACATCAAACACAAGTTAAGGGTTCAAATTGTAAATATATTTCCAAACGGGAAATATCAAACCAGAGTTAAAGTTTAGCGGAAGCTCATAAAAGTCAAGTTGCGTAAGCAAGCGCCCGATAAGTAAATAGCAGTTCAGGTTGAAAAGATTTTGAAAACCAATTCCCAAAATAAAAGGTTTTAGCCAACGTACGTGCCCAAAAATCAGATTCTCCTAGCGTCCTGCAAAGCATGCATAAGAGCAAGTGTCAACTAATGTTGGTGAGTTCACATAAGCACATAAGTATAACTAGTATAGTTATGCAGTACGAATACAACAGTTTTTATTCGTATATAAGCATGTATATTAACAGTACAATCCATATCGTAGGTAGCGAGCCTAAGTTCATGTCACTAAAACGTTCGCAACCGAAGCTGACCAATAAGTTGTAGGAATAATTCCTTACGTGGTTTGCCTTCCCCGTGTCTACTCGATCACGGTAAGTTTAGGCTGACATTGTCCTCAGTCCGACCGCCAGTCGGGTGGTGCATCTCGTGCCCGCTGAGTGGGGTTTGTCAGACCCCAGTAGTACTACCCAATATCCCCTCGCTATATGCTATTAACGGTTCGATAAGTAAGGACTTTCAAAGATAAAGCATTTTACGTGAACATGTGATATATGTTGGATTTCTACTTTAATCATACATAATAGTTATCGTGTTATCACCCTAACCCGGGTGTAACGTGTTTGCGTGTGTTATCGTCCAAAACCGGACGTAACGTAAAAGGTTGTGTAACTCACCTTAGGGTGCGCTGCTACAATTTAGTAAGATTCCGAGTCTCGCGTAACTACCGAGCACCTATTATTTTACATACGTAAATGTGTGTCCGCACATGAATAACATAGCCTAGACGACAGTTCAATAATAAGTCATTCCAAATATGACGTAGGTGACAATTTCAAAATGTGACAAAGATCTTTTGTTCGAAAGTAGTCAAAGGACACTTAATCAAGGACACAAAGATTTACGAAGATCAATACGCGTAGGGTATTCCAAATAATAAATATAGGGATCATCGGGTAAACATATACGTTCATAAATATAGATATCGGAGTGTAGTCAAAACTATGAAAAATAGTACGTCCAATATATATATATATATATATTTATATGCCGTGTCCAAATTTCAAGAGTTTAAAGAAAATCCTTAAAACGTTCGTATGACAATTAATCAAAAATATATTTATATATATTTTTTTTATGTTTAAAACAATTTCTAGTAATAATAACGAAATCATTGATATTTTTTTTATATTTATTTAAATCTTAACGTTCCCATCGTATGAACGTTCAACAAGAACCCTAACGGGTCTTTGAAAACTTCACGGGTCGAGATTTTATAGTCGTTTACTAGCACGTTTGAGTTTTGGACCAAGGAAAACTTGAAATCACTTAAAAATAAATAAAACAACAAAAAGTGGGGGTCACGGGACTCGAACCCGTGACCTGTAGGTTATAACACAACGCCCCAACCACTGGGCCAGGAGGCGGATTTGTTAACAGATCCGTAGTCCTGGGTTTTGATCATACAGCGACAAGGAAACTGACAAGGAAAAAGAAAACAATAAAACAATAGGGGCTGGGGGGAGTCGAACACGCGACCTCTGCGTTACATACACGCGAACCTACCAGTGAGCTACAATTCCATTTGTTTAAAAACACCGCGCATTATACTAATATTAAAAACCAGTCGCGAGTCCATCTTCTTCCTTACAACTCCGGTGGCCGGAGTTTTATTTCCGGTCACCGGAAAATCGCTAGACTAGGATTAAACCCAAAATAAACATGCGACTAACATTGGGAAACAATTACCTTGAAACATAGATGAGAAACAACGAGTTTTTGAAGCCGAAACGAAACCGAAGCTCGAACCCGCCTCGAACTTGAACTCAATATCGGGACGAACGGTGATGCTCCCCCGGTTCTGCTGTGCCTGCGATCAAAGGGGACATTGAATGGTGGTGCTTCGGTGATGGTTTGGCCGGAATTTCTTCTCCGGTGGAGTTTTGCGTCGGTTTAGAGAGGAACGAGAGAAAGAGTGAGATGGATAGTTTGTGTCGGGAGTGATCAAATGATGAAGATTGTTGATTACAATTAATTGCTCGACGTATGATGAACCGTAACCGAAGTTTCCATTGATTGGGATGAAGGCGGTGGTGTACCGGAGGGACGTTTTTTTTTTCTCGAACTGTACCATCACGTTTCAATTGATGAGCTTTAAATTCAACTTTGGTAAATTGACAGAACTAGTCCCTGCATATTTTTCATAATAAAAGACTAAGTTTGGGTAATTACGAAATGAGCCCCTCCAGGTTTGTTCAAGTGGGATGAGTTTAGGAAATTGCGAAAGTGGTCCCTCGAAGTTAACGGGCGTTAACCATCCCTAACGTGATTAACGGAGAATAAACTTAACGGACTGAATACGAGAATTTGACCGAATAAAATCAACGTACTATATATATCTAAAGTGTAAATCCTAATTGGTACACATAAAATCATAAACACAACCTTAAAATTTATAATAGTGGTTCACATAAAATCATAGTTATAAATCCATAACTATACGTTTTCGAATTCCTATAAAATTATAGGAACGTTCCGTACGATTACGTGACACATCGTCACATAAAATCATAAAACGACATGCGTATATATATACATATATAACACGTAAAAATAATTAAATATAATTGCCACATAAAATGGCAAACGTTTTTCGTGAACTCATAAAATATAATTTGTACAAAATTATAACTTATATAATTATTCAAGTAAATTAACCGACGTCTAGACTCATGTGCATTGCTCGTGTAACTATTCTAGTTAACCGAGGTAACGGACGTTATTAAAATATAACACAAGTTATTAACGGGGTTAACCTGGGAAATTGCCGGTTGTCACATCATCCCCTTGTTAAGGAATTTTTGTCCCAAAATTTAACTCGTACCTTAATTAAATGTTTACGCTTGATCAAATAGGTGAGGATATTTCTTTCTTATCTGATCTTCTCGTTCCCACGTGAACTTCGGTCCACGCTTAGATTGCCATCTCACTTTGACGATGAGAATTTTACTTCGTTTCAATGTTTTTTCCTCACGTCCCATGATTTCCACGGGTTGTTCGATAAATCACAGTTGTTCGTCGACTTGCAGTTCTTCTAATGGAACTATAAGAGTGTCGTCTGCTAAACACTTTCTCAGGTTCGAAACGTGAAACACGTTGTGTACTCCATCCAATTCATAAGGTAGATTTAAACGGTAAGCCACCGGACCAATGGTTTCGGTGATCTCGAATGGTCCTACATAGCGTTGATTCAACTTCCCGCGCTTGCCAAAGCATACGACGCCTTTCCAAGGCGAGACTTTCAATAGTACTTTGTCGCCGACTTTAAATTCCAAAGGCCTTCGGCGTTTATCCGCATAACTCTTTTATCTATCTCTTGCCGCTTTCATGCGGTTTCTGATCTGCACGGTTCTTTCAGTGGTCTCGTGTACTAATTCAGGTCCAGTGAGTTGGCTCTCACCGACCTCAGCCCAACAGACCGGCGATCTGCATTTTCGTCCGTAGAGAGCCTCAAATGGAGCGGTTCCAATACTGGTATGGTAGCTGTTGTTATAGGAGAATTCCACCAGTGGCAAATGAGTTTCCCAATTTTTCCCGAAATCGAGCACACACGCTCTAAGCATATCCTCGAGAGTTTGGATGGTACGTTCAGTCTGTCCATCTGTTTGAGGATGATACGCGGTACTCATATCTAAGCGAGTGCCCATCGCTGCTTGTAAGGATCTCCAAAAATTTGAAGCAAACCTAGGGTCTCGGTCGGAGATAATAGACAAAGGCACTCCGTGAAGCTTGACAATCTCCTTGAGGTATATCTTTGCAAGTTTCTCTGTTTTGTCACTTTCCTTGATAGCTAGGAAATGAGCGGATTTTGTTAATCGGTCAACGATAACCCAAATCATATCGTTACCGTCAGAAGAACGGGGCAATCCCGTGATGAAATCCATCGAGATTTCTTCCCATTTCCATTCAGGAATTTTAGGTTGTTGTAGTAATCCTGCTGGCTTTTGATGTTCCGTTTTGACCATTGCGCACGTCAAGCACTTGCTAACATATCTAGCGATGTCAGCTTTCATATTGGGCCACCAATATAACCCTTTTGAGTCTTGATACATTTTGTCTGAACCTGGATGGATCGAATAACGTGACTTATGGGCCTCGTCCATCACCAGTTCTCTAAGATTTCCATGGAGAGGTACCCATATACGGTCATTATAATAACGAAGTCCATCAGACTTAACTTCAGAAGTTCCATATATGTCACGTAATGATTCAGACCCAAAATTTTCTTCCCCTAGGGCCTCTTTCTGAGCATCCCGGAGTCTATCCGGTAGCCCCATATGGATCGTTAATTGGAGAACTCGAACCCTTCTTGGCTTGACATGATCCTTTCTACACAAGGCATCGGCCACCACGTTGGCCTTGCCTGGATGATACTTTATCGCAAGATCGTAATCTTTTAGCAATTCGACCCACCTACGTTGCCTCATGTTGAGTTCCTTCTGTTCAAATATGTGCTGGAGACTCTTGTGATCAGTGAATATCGTACACTTGGTACCGTATAAGTAGTGTCTCCAAAATTTCAAGGCAAGTACAACAACGCCCAACTCTAAGTCGTGAGTTGTGTAATTCTTCTCATGAGACTTTAATTGCTTTGACCCGTATGCGATGAATTTACCTCTTTGCAATAAAACACATCCGAGTCCCTGGATTGACGCGTCACAATAGACCTCGAAGTCGTCAATCCCATCAGGTAAAGATAATATAAGTGCAGTACAAAGTTTCTCTTTCAGAGTTTGGAAGGCTGCCTCTTCCTTGTCACCCCATCTGTATTGAACCCCTTTGTGCGTAAGAGCAGTTAATGGGTGAGCTAA